>JAQMYF010000008.1:3523637-3539847 GCA_030014195.1 Neosilurus mollespiculum
TCTCTCTCTCTCTCTTTCTTTCTCCCTCTCTCTCTCTCTCTCTCTCTCTCTCTCTTTCTCTCTACCCCCCCCTCTCTCAAAGTCAACAGTCTGGACACTGCCTCCGGAACGCTCTGTCCAGAAAGCTTCATGCTACTAAAGTTTCCAAAATATCTATTTATTATTTAACCTTAGACTATGTCCTGTAAGCTCTCTACCTATAAATAACCTGAATATAAAAACATATTAAAACAAGAGCACTCAGAGATCGCAACCCTCCTCCAAGTCACAAATCATTCCATCGTCCTATATCACATTGTTGGATCCGGATCGTACGAACCTGTGCCAAGCCAAAGATTAAAACATAATGTATGTAGTACCTTCTGCAGGGCCTGCCCTAATACCAGACTTCTATACCATTTCGATATGTTAAGGGATTAAAAAAATTCCTGGATCCAGAATTTGATCCGGATCATCTCCAAAATGTAATGGAGTGTTACCTGCGCTGTACTTCATGCCTCCAAAGCAATTCATGAAAATCCAGTTTTACGTAAAGATGCCTTCAAACAAACAAATGCAGACAAAAATATAAAATAGTGTAAAATATGATCACAGTTGGACTGATTTACTGAATCCTGCTGGTGTTTGCAGTAGCTCTAATGTGTTATTTGTGTGCATATGATGGCTAATATGCTGTATTGTCTTCTTATCATTTACTTATATATGTATTCAGTTGATTTGCATTTTCAGTTGTTTAGATAGGAGCCTGTAGATTCCATTGTTTGGGAAATCATTGAGAAATCGATCTATCGATGGCTATGTATTTTTCCAGGTTTATTTTTTCTGGGTGTCTCTGTGAGTGCATCTATGCACAGTATGTCAGTATTTGTGTGTGTGTGTGTGTGTGTGTGTGTGTGTGTGTGTGTGTGTGTTGTGGCTGATTTCATGAATATGAATGAGATAAGGCCAAAAGTTCAGAGACAACACAAGAGCACTGTGCTTGAGTTACTGTCTCAGCCTTTGGCTTGACAACCGCTGGGCCCCATAAATACTTTTATTTAGATCAGCACAGAAGGCAAAGTATAATGATCCAAATCATCATAAAGCCTACGTAATGTAGGGAAAAAAAACAATTACTCCACATATGACAGATTGCAGCTTATAGCACATTACAGTCTGGTGTGTAAAATAATAATAATAATAAAATAAAAACCCCAAACATCGAGGCTGAAATGCAGCAGTGCATTATTTTACCATAAATACTTTTTTTCCGTCCAATCATTTGGAGATTTCACAACACACACATATACACACACACACACACACACACACACACACACACACACACACGTGTACACACACCCACACCCACACCCACACACACACCCACACACACACACACACACACACACACGCACACACACACACATGTCCCAGACTTCCTGAAAAATCAGCACCATCTGCATTTCATTGTTTTATTTACAAATGAAATATTTGGACTGTTAGGTACATCACGACAAATATGACTGCCAGAAGCTGTTTTGCGCACAAGCCATAAACTGAAAATATGATTATTTTCTTTATTTGTTACTGCTCCCAGATAATGCGACAGAAAAGCAGTGATGGCGAGTTCAAGTCCCATGGAAGCTCCAGCCATTCATCCGAGTGGGAGGGATATGCTCTCTCACCTTTCAATCACAGTGACACTAGCCAATCATGGATGATCTTTATGGCCCCTGGATGTTATGATTCACTTCAAAAAATTCTAGATATTTGGAGAATACATACTAATGGTCATGCAGTCGACAATCATTTATATTATACTATTTATGTCTGGGTATTTTTTGATCATATACAATTTCATTGACCGAAAGGTAAGGTGAAGCCTGTTGGGATTTTACACCCGACCCTACTGGCTCATCAGGCCGGTTGTGTAGCTTCCTGGATGGAACACTAGTCCATCACAGGTAACTTTCCCTGGTACCCTGGTATTTTTTCTGGTACCCATTTATACTACTAGGTGGTCAGAGGCACAGTTGTGATTGAGACCCTGCCCAGTGGTGTTATTATGGTGGGGGTCTAACAGGGATTCAAAGCCAAAACCTCTCGATCATGAGCCAAACACCATAACCACTACACCACCAGCCCTGCTATTCTACCACTGGCCAATATATGCTACTTATTATTACGGCAGAAGGTCAGTACAAGGAATTTCCATACCAAGGTTGAGGTCCAAAATTTCGTGTACTGACTGAACTAATGAGATTAATAAGTTTTTTTTTGTTGTTGTTGTTGTTTTTTTTTCAGGGCATTTTTGTAACATGCCCTAAAAAAATGAAAAATAAAAGGGAACACCAGTACATCTGGTAACCGAAATCTCCTCTGGGGAGTTGCAGCTCTACATGCTGACTCTGACATGCTTGTAAAGATGAGTGAGTTTTCGCAAAAAAAACCTCACATAAGCATGGAAAATGCCCACCAACAGAAAATACAAACATGGTTTTGCTCTTTTGGTCTAGGATAAACTTTTGTTACTCTTCCTGGCTGTTGTTTTTTTATTTGCAACATTAACAGTGTTGCTTTGTACTTCTTCAAACTCTTCATGATGTCTGCTTGTCGTTGAAAATCCACCGGCAGTAAATGTAATGTGATGCTTGTTTTTTTTAAATAAGTAATAAGAAAAAAAAGAGAAAAGATGGACTTTTTTTGAAATCGGTGTTTTCGTTGAGTGCTGGGGGGCAGAGAAAAAAAAAATTACGGACCGCTCAACAGCCAATCAGATCACATGTACTGTGGTTGACGTAAAATAATATGACTTATTGGGGGTGGCATGGTGGCACAGTGGTTAGGACGTCCGCCTCACAGCAAACAGGTCCCGGGTTTGAGTCCTGGGTATTTCTGCGTAATGTTTACATGTCCCTCCCGTGCTTGTGTGGGTTTCCTCATGGTACTCCGGTGTCCTCTCACAGTCCAAAGACAAGCACATTGACTATTTATAACAACTGGCTGTTTCAGATTGCCCCCAGGTGTGAATGAGGGTGTGAATGGTTGTGTGTGTTGTCCTGAAATAGTCTGGCGAGCTGATCAGGGTATACCCCACCTTTGCCCGGCGTCGGCTGAAACCCTAGTAGGATTAAATGGTGGTTCGGCAATTGAGATGAGATGAGATAAAACACAAGAGGGGTTCAGTAAAACAGTTCTATGTAGAAATCCAGTAGACATTATTTACCAGGTGGAGTGATGCTTCATGAGGTTGACGAAGTGCCAGAATCAGAATCCACCCGCCGCTAACAATCCTGTCATTTCTACCTGTACGTTCTCTCAGTGTTTTTCAAATCACATCTGATTTTATACTAGTGCTTACGGCTAC
The DNA here is from genome assembly GCA_030014195.1 of Neosilurus mollespiculum. NCBI lineage: Eukaryota > Metazoa > Chordata > Actinopteri > Siluriformes > Plotosidae > Neosilurus > Neosilurus mollespiculum. Next base: position 3,526,987 of record JAQMYF010000008.1, read on the forward strand.
AGTTTGGTAAGTTCTAGGTATTTCCAGCGGCTCCATTTTCTAACTTTTAAATCAATACATTTTAAAGCCTTGCATAATTTCATACTGTATTCAAACCAGTTCATTATAACAGCTCGATGCTTGTACCTCCGATTTAATTTCCATTCTGTTTACTTTCATTTGCAATTATATCACCCAGTCAGGCACATCTGCCAGTTTTTAGTCCATCATAAAAGCTAAACCAATTTCTTAATTGGAGTAGCTGATTCTTTTCTTTTCTCTTTTTTTTTCTTCTCTTTTCTTTTGTACCCACCAGTTCTATACAACACAAGGGGGAGAAAAATATTTCAATGGAAACCACTGTCGAAGGTTATCTTTGGTTGGGAGAATCTCAATTTGAGCTTTTTAAATAAGTTAATAAATAAATAAAGTGGATGTTCACATGCAGCCCGATATGAAGAACGTTCAATTCATTTCCAGTCAGGTGTGTAACCGATTGAGCTTTCATTGAACGCACACAGTTACTGCCTGCACATTTTTAACTCAGCCTTGCATCATATTCACCCCACCCCACCCCCCTCTGTCCTTTTTTTCACAGCGATTCAGAAGAATCCTGTATCTCTCTCTCTCTCTCTCTCTCTCTCTCTTTCTCTCCCTGAACACAGACTTCTAAGCAGGATTAGCTACTGCCTAAACAGGGATGTGCTGGTTTGTAAATTATGGAAAATAACAGGAAAGTATCAGTACCAGTCACCTTTAACCAAAAAAACATTGGTGATCTACAATGTAGAATTCTTCATTCTTCAACTGCAAAGTCTGTACTGTTGTAGACCAGGAGTGTTCTTTGAGTGAGGCGGCGTTTCACGCTTTTATGTGGTATGTGAGGCTACTTTCTCTATTTGTTATCACTTTTTGATAGGGTCGGGGTTTTTGTTTTGATTGGTTTTTTTTTGTTTGTTTGTTTGCAACTTTACACAAAAACTGATAAACGAAATTGGCTGAATTTTCCCAGAAGCGTGGAGTATGGCCAAAGTAACACCCCATTAGAATTTGGTGGTGATCTGAAGCTGGGAATTTTTTAAAGGATTCTTTACCATTGTGGAATGGGGCAGTTTTAACAATTTTGCATTCAACTACAGTGCCTTCATGAAAATTCCAGTACAACATCTACATGATAGCATTCTGGGTCATCAGTACATGTTTTTTTACTTGTTAAATCACACACTGAAAATTCATTTTGGTAAATATAAAGAATAAAGCCTAAAGCAGGGTGGCACAGTGGCTTAGAGGTTAGATCTCCTCAGCAAGAAAGTCCTGGGTTTGAGTCCCGAGCTTGGCAACGGCGTTTCTGTGTGGAGTTTGCATGTTTTCCCTGTGCTTGTGTGGGTTTCCCCCACGTGCTCTGGTTTCCTCCCACCATCTAAAGGCATGCATATTAGGCTAACTGGCTGTTTCAAATTTCATCTAGAAGTTAGTGTGAGTGTGGTTGTGTGTATGTTGCGTTGTCATCCTTCACCCAGAGTCAGCTAAGATAAGCTCTAGCCTCCCTGCGACCTTGGTAGGATCAAGTGGTTTGGCAAATGAATGAATAATAAAGGCTAAAGGAAGGTCACCGTTGTCATAACCTGTGAAAAGGATGTTTAGCATAAATAAAATAAGCTGCCTTGGTGGAGGTTTGCGCTCTCTGAGTGCGTTTAATTTGATTTAATTCAGTATTTTCTGCAAAAGCATCATTTCAAGTGTCAACTCATAATTTTTCTGATGGGACCAGCAAAATGACAGTGTCTCTCTCTCTCTCTCTCTCTCTCTCTCTCTCTCTCTCTCTCTCTCCCTCAGAAGTCAGCGACTTCTGTGTAAGTCTACTAAGCAGGATTAGCTACTTGGTCTGTCCCTGCCGAAAGTTACTCGATGCTTTCCGGGATAGATTGTAAGAAGTGAAGAGAAGGATAGAGAGAGGGATAAGGAAGGGAAGAAAAGGCCAAGTGCAGATGCAGATGCAGCCACAGCAGCAGGAAGGAGGGAGAGTCCAACACATGGGGTTCATGCATATTCACCCTGCTAATGAGAGGCAAATGAGGAGTCTGTCGGGATAATCAGCATTATAGCCAGCAGGAGAGAGGGATTTGGCACAGAGAGAAAGAGAGAGGAGAGAGAGTGAGAAGGAGAGACAGAAGAGTAACTCCGAGGTCATATTATGAATATGCATCCAATAAATCACGCCAAGCCCCCTGTGCTGTGTTTCAGCCGATAACATAATTATCTCTCATGACTGCTCTGTCGTTCTTTATATCACAGAAACATCAACACTTTATCTACTCTTTCTTTCTGTCTTTCTTTTTCTCTTTCATTTTCAATCAATTCCTCTCGATTTTCTTTCCCTTTTTTCCTCTCGCTCTTTCATTATCTTCCAAGCTTTCTCTATTTGCAGTTTTTTCTTTTTCGTTTTCCTCAGTCATTCCTTCTTCTCCTCTCTGTCTTTCATTTGCTTCTCTTCTCCTTTCATTCCCCCTGTCAATCGCTCTCACCCCTCTCTTTTTTTCTTTGATTCTTTTTTACTGTCTGTTTTATTTTCTCTATCTTCTATTCATTTCCTTTCTTTCTCTTTCTTCCATTCTTTTTTCAGTTTCTTTTTTATTTCCTTTACTTTCTCTCTTATTCTATCATTCATTCTTCCTCCTGCTCTCTTTCAACTCCCCTTTTTTGTCACACTCACTCTGCATCTTCTCTATTTTCTTTCTTTCTTTCTTTCTTTCTTTCTTTCTTTTTTTCTTTCTTTCTTTCTTTCTTTCTTTCTTTCTTTTTCTTTTGGCTCCTTACTCCTTGACTCTCTCTCCATTTCATTCTCACTCCTTTTCTCTTCATTATTCTCCCTTCCCAGTATTCTCTCTATTTCTCTTTATCATTTTCCCTCTCTTTCAATCCTTCCCTGTATCACTCATCCCCTCTTCATTATCTCTTTCATTTCCTGTCACCTTCTATTTTCAGTCTTCCTTCTCTTACATCAGTTCTAATAATCTTTTTCCGTCTCATTCTATGCCTTTCTCTATTTCTTTCTTCTCGTTTGCCTAACTCTCTTTCTTCCGCTATTTTCACTTTGCTTCTTGCTTCCATTCTTTCACTACTGCTTCTTTCTTTTTTTTTTTCCTTCCATTCTGCTGCTCTGTCATTTCCCCCATATTGTTCTGTTTCTCTTTCTCATTTTTCCACTCTAACATCTTCCTTCTTTTTCTCTGTTTTTCTTTCCCTTTCTTTTTTCTCTTTTCTAGCATCCTTTCATCTCTTTTCTGCGTTTTATTCTGCTTTTCTTTCTCTTTTTTATTTTCGCATTTTGATTATCCTCACACTGTTTTCTTCTATCTATCTATCTATCTATCTATCTATCTATCTATCTATCTATCTATCTTTCTTCACTTTTTCCTTTTCTCCTCCACTATTATCATTCCTCTATTCTACCCCTCTTTTATTCCCCCCTGTTGTTTTAATTTATCATTCTTCCTCACTGTATCCCCCCTATATCTTTCATTCTTTTATCCCCATTAAAGTCTTCATTTTCTCTCCACTTTTTTATTCTGCTTTTTCTTCTCTTTTTATTTCCCCTTCCTCCTTCTTTCCTGCTTCCTTCTTTCTTTCTTCATTTTTCCTTTCTTCCTCCACTCCTATTATTCTTCTTCCTATCTTTCTCTTCCATTCTACCCCCCATCATTTCTCTCTATCATTCTTCCTCCCTATACCTCCCTTCTCTTTCTCTGTCCTTCTACTCTTTTATTTTCTTTCTTTCTCTCATTTTTTTATTCCCATTCCCATCCTTATTCTCTCTACACCTTTTTTTCATTTTGCTTTTCTGTCTTTTTTCTGCCTATATTTTGGTTTTCCTCACACTATTCTCTCCTTTCTGTCTTTCTTCCTTCCTCCACTTCTATCATTCTTCTTATCTTTCTCTTCCATTCTACACCTCTTTTCTCCCTCTGTTGTTCTTCGTGTTTCCCTCTATCATTCTTCCTCCCTGTATCCCCCGCTATATCTCTCTTTCTTTTATCCCCATTAATGTCTTCATTTTCTCTCCACTTTTTTTCCCCTTCCTCTCTCCATCGTTCTTTCATACTTTCTTTTTTTAATAAATCACTATGTAGTATTATGTAAAAACAAAATAGGCAGGCATAAAATAATAAAGTCATTTAATAGGAAGTAAAAATGTCATCAACAAAAAAATACCAATAGTAAAATAATTAATTAATTGTTGTAAAAATAATTGAGCTGATACAAACGTATAAATATAGCATTTTACTAATATTTATATTAGTTTTTATTTATTTATTTAATCAAGGGTTATGGATTTTTTTTACACCAACTAGGACCTGAGAAGTATTAAAATTAATGTATCTATCTATCTATCCATCTGTCTATCTATCTATCTATCTATCTATCTATTTATTCATTAATTTCTATCTATATATCTATCTGTCTGTCTGTCTATCTATCTATCTATCTATCTATCTATCTATCTATTTATCTATTTATTTATTTGAGAAAGTTAACTCATCAAACTGCGGCGTGTCAGTCTCTGGCGTCTCTGTTAATAATGTATGGAGAGATTTGGGCAAACCTGCAGTGTGTATAATGGTGCGCTGCACTGCTTGTCCCCTCAGGCTGGACACTAATAGAGCTGAAACGAGCCAGGCTCCTCATCGAGCAGAGAAGAACAGATCAGCAATCCAGCAACCAGACTGTAACAGCCAGCACCACTTAGGGGAAAGGTGTGGGGGGGTATGACTGGGAGGAGAAAGGGAAGGACAGACAGATGGATATGGATATCAGGGTTTCTGGATATATCGGAAATTTTATGCCGTTTTCATAGTTGTTTCTCTTGGATAGAGTTACATGCTGAGAGAGAGAGCGAAAGCGTGTATGTGTGTGTATGTGAGAGAGAGAGAGAGAGAGAGAGAGAGAGAGAAGTGGATAGTCTGAAAGAGCGGGTGTGGAATCGCGAGACACAATGAATGACAGTGACTGAGCTCAGAGGCTTCCTGCTGCCTGCAAAGTATTTCTCTCTCTCTCTCTCTCTCTCTCTCTCTCTCTCTCACACACACACACACACACACACACACACCACACACACAGATGCTGATGCTGATGCAGCAACGTTAGAAAGGAACAAGGGAGCTAGAGGAGGCAGTGTATGAAAGGAGGATTGTGCTGAAAGCTGTTGCTCAGAGAGCTATTATAGTTAATACTGCAAGTGTGTGTGTGTGTGTGTGTGTGTGTGTGTGTGGGCGTATGTGTGGGGGGGTGTTTATTAAGACAGCACCTCTTAATTGTGAAGATTGCTGGTGCAGATTATGAAGCTACCCTCTTAGGTAATTTCTGTGCACTTTTCCATTACAAAGGAGCCAGCACCACATCTGGAACCAAGAACTGCTGCCAACCGGGGCTTGTAGTCTCTTTCATTGCCATGGCAACTTTTGCTGTAGTTGTTCATGGTGGCGTAGTTCTTAGCACGCCTGCCTCACCGCAAGAAGATCCCAGGTTCGAGTCCCGGGTTTGGCGAGGGCGTTTCTGTGTAGAGTTTGCATGTTCTCCCTGTGCTTGCAAGGGTTTCCTCTGGGTACTCCGGTTTCCTCCAACAATCCAAAGATATCCATATTTTGCTAATGAATGTGAATGGTTGTGTGTGTGTTGGTCCTGCAGTGGTCTGCTTTTCAGGGTGAGCCGCACCTTCACCTAATGTCGGCTGGGATAGGCTCCAGCTTCCTTGTGGCAGATGTGGCACATCAAGAAGTTGCGTTACGAATCCAGGTTGATGCCGCAGCCATCCGCAACAGGGAGTCCATGGGAGCTAATTGGCCACGCTCTAACTGGAGGCATACGCTCACTTACCTGTCACTCACAGCGACCACCAGCCAATCATGGGCATCTGTGAGCCTATTCGTACTAGGGGTCGGATGGCGCTTTCCCTCCGAGTGTGTTAGGTTTCCTCCAAATACGCATGCGCAGCAGTTCGCAAAGAGGCGGGTGGCAGCATCGCATGTCACGGAAAATACCATTTTGGTGTTTTGGAGAAAAATTATTAGCACACCGAAGACTCCCTAGTCAGATTAGGAAATAATTATTCCTAAGCAGTCAGTATTGTCAGTTGTCAGTACATTGTTAACAGTAATAATGGCTAAGAGCAGCTTCACAAAGCCACAAAGCCGTAATGTCATCCTCCTCCAGCGTCTACTTATTGTTTGTGGGGATGTTTTTATTGTGTGCATCATTTGACTTCGCTATTTTTCTCTGGTATGCATCTGGTAGTTAAACCGGCCAGAACGTGGGTTGGTTCTGAATAAGGAAAACAGTTCACTCATTACTTGCACCAGCACTGTGTTGGTGGAAAAAGACGGGTAATATGGGTTAGTATGTGATGGATGTCATGGCCTTGGAAGACATTCGGTGATTTACAGGCACTTTTCTGAGACTTTATTTAGCTTCACCCCCAGCTTTCTCTCTCTCTCTCTCTCTCTCTCTCTCTCTCTGTCTCTCTCACTGTCTGGCCTTGGGTGGACTGTTGCTCTGTGGCGTTTGTGGCGTTGCTTTATATAGCTTAGCATTCATCGTACACATCAGACCTTGACTCATAAAGATGATAAAACTCTGACATGTCGTCAAGCTCGGCCATCCTGACAGCAGTGTGTGTGCGTGTGCGTGTGTGTGTGTGTGTGTGTGTGACAGTCAAACAAGGCCACTGGCAAGGCATTAAACTCACATGTTCTCTGCAACACACCCGTCATCCGAAGCCATTGTTTCGACTCAATCATGCCCACATGCAGAAGCCTCCATCACACACCTGGAAGAGTGTGTGTGTTCCGTAAACACAGGCTGTGTGGAAACTGTTGACTGAGAGTTTCATCAGTCAAACGGCGCACACACACACACACACACACACACACACACACACACACGTGTGCATGCAAACTTTAATCTTCAACACTGGAATGATAATCATTTACAGCATCTCAACAGAATTATTCTGTCACTCATACTGAGCCCTTTTTAAATCTAGAACCCCTGAGTGGAGCCTTCAAATTAACGCTCTGTTATTATATATGTGGGTGGGATGGTGGCGTAGTGGTTAGAACATCTGCCTAACAGCAAGAAGGTCCTTGGTTTGAGTCCCGCGCTCGGTGAGGGGGTTTCCTCTGTGTACTCCGGTTTCCTCCTATAGTCAAAAAAACATACACATTAGGCTAATTGGCTATAACAGATTGTGAATAGTTGTGTGTACGAGTATGTGTGTTGCCCTGCACAGGTCTGGTGAGCTATTCAGGTACCCCAGCCCCACCCAGTGTCGGCTGAGTTAGGCTCTAGCCTCCCTGTGACCCGAGTAGGAGTATGCGATTTGTCTATTTCCTATTTTCACTTACATCACAACAGTTACATTTTAATAGACAGTATCTTGCGCTGTCCTGTCACACCTTGTTTAAAAAGCTCTCTAAACAGCAGGTCCTTACTGATAAGGTGCCAATTCTTTTATTCACAGTGGGTGCACAAATTCCCCCTGACACAGACTGGGTACATGAAAGGGGAATAATAGGCGGTTTACTCAAAGCTGTTTTGGCAAACATACCAACATTTTCTCACCCTTTCTCCCTCTCTCACAGTTTGGGACCAAAACGTGGGGCTTGTGTGGAGCCGCTATTGTGGGTCAGCTCTGATTGATTTGGCAGGTGGCCTGGGCCATGTGCTTTCTACCAAGATTAGAGCTTTCTCTTGCTCTTTTACCTCCTGCCAGCAGTCCCTTTTTCCCCTCCCTTCCTCCCTCCCTCCTACTGTCGCCAGTATGGCACTGTTCCTCAGTTCTCAAGCCTCTGGCTCAATCCATCTCCTTGTTCTTCCAGCCCCAATAACATGACACCTCACAACAAATTTCCTACACTCGCCTCAATCCTGGACTAGGAGGTGCTGTAGCTCTCAAATGGTGCAAAAGAACGGTGGCTGAACCCTGTATTTAACTGCCATTCTTGACTGGTGAATGGTGAGAATGCAATTTGCTGTGCTCTTGTTTTGGTAGGAACGATGGCTTGGTTTCTGTTGATACTGAGCATTGCCGGGCAATCTGTTCCATTCTGCAAATACAAAATTGGAAATCCAGCTATCAAATCGTCCAGCTGTCCTTTTGTCATCGCTGCAGCTTGAATTTATCGCATCCATTTTGCTTCGCCTTTGAATTTGTACTTCTTTTTCATAACCAAGTCTCTTGTGTACTCTTGAGGCAACTTATTGCTTGTGGCAGTTAATACACCGAACTTCATTGGTGAACGAAAACTCATTTTATCCTCAGTCAGTGTCCTTAGTATCAGTACCCAATATCCTCAGTCTGTCTATAATTTTAGACCGGAAATTCTAAGCTAATGCTGATAACGAATAGTGGAAGTCTGTGATAAAGGTCTATACATGTTGTATTAGGAATAATGCTGTTGTACACAGCTCTGCGGTGGTCTGGTAAGCTGTTTAGGGTGTGCCACGTGTTCGCCTACAGTCAGCTGAGATGGGCTTCAGCCGTACCGAGACCCTAGTAGGAATAAGCGGTCCGAGAGATGAGTGAGAATGTTCTATACAGGGCGGCACAGCAAGAATGGCGAGAATGGCGAGGTCATTTCTGCTCCAACCTTCCAGCGACCCTAATAGGATTAAGCAGCTTGGCAAATGAGTGAATGAGTGAGAAGGCATGACATGTTCTCAAACCTTAACTTTAACTATAGCCGCAAGCCAGGAATTCCTCATTCATTAAAAAATAAAATTTGTTTTTTCTTTGGCATTGTTATATTACTGTGCTGTCATCAGAATTGGGAAAAGCTCCACTCCAGGATGTGCATCCAGCCCCCCTTCATTATTTTCTATAACTGGACACCCCATCGTGTTTTGTTCTTTACATTGCACCGGGGGTCTTAACTCCAGTCCCAGGAACCCACTGCTCTACACAGTTTGAGCTTTTCTCTTCCCTCAGCACACCTGGCCCACCTCATTAAAGGGCTTAATAATTAGCTGATCAGCTGGATCGTATGTGCCTACAGTAGAGGAACCTCAAACTGTGCAGGGTAGGGGGTCTGCAGGACTGAAGAGATAACAACAGTCAGCCCAGAAGAAGTCATTATGCTACATTATGTCACAGTTGTACGAGATATACACACTTTTCCATGGTGACAGTACAGATCAATTGAATTTAAGACAGCTGTTACCAGTTTAATATTGTTTCATAACTGTTTATGTAGATTTATGTTACTTATCGTGACGGTGTGGTGTAGCCATATAAATGCAGCTCACTCATTTTCTTATATCACACACACACACACACACACACACACACACACGTATAATGTCAAAAAGAATGAAATCACAATAATGTAATAGATTACATTCAGATTACCTGCACTTCTCATGTGATTATCCAATTAGCCAATCATGTGGCAGCAAAATTTCACCACTGAGTTTCACCAGATTTTCAGTCAACTCTCCAGTTCTGGTGAAGCTCTAACTACTGTAACCCCAAACTCCTATACTGGCTGACAGTTCGGGAATCGGACCAGCGACGTTTAGGTCACAAACCCGCTTCTCTAACCATTAAGCTACGGCTGCCCCCATTTGAAATGCTTTTCTGCTCACCGTGGTTTTAAACAGTGGTTATTTGACTTACTGTTAACTTCCTGTCAGCTAGAAACAATTCAGGTCATACTCCTTTTACCTCTTCAGAACTGCTGCAAACTGATATTGATTTTTGTATCACTGTGTGTACAGTATGTATGTTTGCACCGTAATGGGAGAATAGTGAACTGCTGTAGTTTTCTGATGATCATGTATTTAAGTTAGGGTAGGTGATGTCTGGGAAAATGAGCAAGGACATGCTTTTTAAGAGTATTCAAGGGAAATTCGCAGCTGTCGCTTTTCATTCTCAAAATGTTCCCAAATTTGTTGTGCAACATTCACGGCGTCGTATTTTAATCGTCTGGGTCGTAACATGCTTGAAATTTACGTGAATGTCGCAAAACTAGGCTCTGACACGGAGTAGTCTCGAACCCTTCTCAAACAGTCCGCACATGTCATGAGAAGGTCGCAAAGTTAACGTTTGGCTCGCAAATTATTCGCTTTTTGTTCGCAAGGATAAGCGACAAGTTGGAAACTTCCATGCGGAAAGTTTGACAAAAGTTTGAGACTTGCTGGCATCCGACACACATTCTGTGTATTTTGTCATTATTTGTCTTTTATTCGCATTTTGTTAGCGTGAATAAAAAAGCGAATGGTTTGGGAACAAAAAGCAAACAAAACATGACTGATTTATGGCAGGGGATTTGCTTTTTTCGACCAACTTCCGCAAACCAATCGTAACTTACTCACGAATTAGTCACGCTACTTTCGTGCAACTTTCGCATGGTATATGTACTTAAGACAAAAAAACTCACAAAAAAATGTATTCCCTTCAGTCACTTTTATATCACGCTGCAAGTGTGATTACCCCCTTAATCCTAGTAGGGTCACAGGGAGACTGGAGCCTATCTCAGCCGTCAGTGGGCGAAGGGGGAGTACACCCTGAACAGCTCACCACACCATCGCAGGGCGACACACACACGACTATTCACACTCTCATCCACAACTATGGGGTCAATCTGGAACAGCCGGTTAGCCTAATGTGCATGTCTTTGATCTGTAGGAGGAAACCCACCCAAGCACGAAGAGAACATGCAAACTCCACACAGAAATGCCTGAGCCCGGGACTTAAACCCAGGACCATCTTGCTGTGAAGTAGACGTGCTAACCGCCAGATCGAATCCCGAACATTTGATTTATTCCTTGTTGTTGGGGGAAATTTTTTGTCTGCTCTAGCTTTAATTACAGGAGCAGGTTCACAGGATTTGCTTCTTTAACTGGTGGAAGATTCAGAAAAATAAGAGGCACAAGAATAAACATGAGTCATGTTAGAGCATCGAGGGGCTTTAATTGCTACAGGAGCACTGTAAGACGTAGTATGTGTGTATTAATAGGCAACAATTCTGACTCAGAGTACTTCATTATTACTATTATGGCTGATGTTCCAGCGCCGAGGCGAAGGATTGCTTTTCGACCAGTGTGGCCTGGTGTTAGTTCCGTCTCCCTCACTCCTTCTTATAAGCATCACTTAACTTACTTCCGCTCACTAGCATCTGCAGCACTTCTATTTCCATCCAGTTACTGAGCAACTAGTTGCTTAGACAGACAAATGAAGAAATGTAATGTACTATAATGCAGGAGTGACATGGTGGAAATCATAACAGATATGTTTTTCTTTGTTGTGTTTCAGAGGACAGGAAGCTGTTTGTTGGGATGCTGAACAAGCAGCAAACAGAGGAAGATGTGTACCGCCTTTTCGAGCCTTATGGAGTGATTGAAGAGTGCACTGTATTGAGGGGTCCTGACGGAAACAGCAAAGGTGAGCAGAGGTTCCTTCCCGAAGTCATGTAGTGATTAAAATATAAGAGGAAATGAAAGAAAGAAATGAATGAATAATAATAATAATAAGAAGAAGAAGACGAAGAAGAATGGCCCAGTGATAGGGTGCTGGATTACTGATCCCACGGTCGGGGGTTCAAGCCCCACCATCAATGCCCTGCGATGGCCTGGCGAGCTATCAGGATCGGCTGAGATGGGCGCCAGACTCCCCTCGACCCTAATTAAGATTAAGCAGTTCAGAAAATAAATGAATGTATGAATAAATAATAATAATAATAATAATAATTGGGCGGCACGGTAGCGTATTGGTTAACACATCCACCTCACACCTCACCTGGGTTTGATTTCCAGCTTGGATGTTTCTGTGTGGAGGTTGCATTTTCTCCCCGTGCTTGCATTAGTTTCCTCCGGGTACTTTGGTTTCCTCCCACAATCCAGAAACATGCACAGTAGGCTAATCGGCTGTTCCAAATCCCCCCTAGGTGTGAATGCGAGTGTGAATGGTTGTATGCGTGTTGGCCCTGCAATGGTCTGGGTATGCCCTCACCCAGAGCCGGCTGAGATGGGCGCTAGCCTCCTCACGACCCTAATTATGATTAAGCAGTTTAGAAAATAAATGAGTGAATGAATGGAATAATAATAATAATACGAATAACAGGGTGGCATGGTGGAGTAGTGGTTAGAACGTTTGTCTAAAAGCAAGAAGGTCCTGGGTTTGAGTCCTGGGTTCTGGTGTCTCTGTGCGTAGTTTGCATGTTGTTTCTAGGCTTGGGTGGGTTTCATCTGGGTACTCCGGCTTCTTCAGACAGTTCACAGACATGCACGTTAGGCTAACTGGCCCCTAGGTGTGAGGGTGAGTGTGAATTATTGTATGTGTGTTGGCTTTGTGATAGTCTGGTGAGCTGTTCGGCATGTACCCTCTCTTTGCCCAATGTGTCTTTTATCATTTATTTATTTATTTATTTAAAAGAGAGGAAGAAAGACCCTGAGGCTATTTAGGTATTACAAATACTGCTCTTCCTGCCTGGGTGAAGTCAAACCAAAAGTCCAGGGAGTGGAGACGGCTGAGTGTGTATCATCCTGGATAAGTGTGTTTAATGTTGCGGACAGTACGGTGTGAGTTGAAGATTAGAGATTAGAGGAATTGGATCAGATCCATTGCACTGCAGACTTCTGCATAGTTCTGCAGCGATCTCTAAAAAGCGAGACTGTAAAGCTGTTAAAGCTCTCTCTCTCAGAAATCCTTAAAATATATTACATGATTTAAAGCCTTAGACCCAATAAAAACACTAGTGTTTATTTATTAGCTTAACATAAGCCGAACTTACCAATATTGCTTGATTAATATGATTAAATGTTGAAATGTTGTGAGCGCAGCACTTTCATTTCTCACTGTTGAGGGTGAGACGGGAAGGGGGGTGGGGG
>JAQMYF010000008.1:3554494-3566653 GCA_030014195.1 Neosilurus mollespiculum
ATTCAGATCATCAGCCGACTTCATTTTATTGCCACATTAATGTTGCTGAGCCTCGACCGGACCAACTGGAGCAACAGCGCCATGGAGATCACACGCTGTGATCGAGGATAAAAGCTCTGCATAAAAAAAATATTTTTATTCATAACTTTTTTGGCCATGCAGTGTGTGTGTGTGTGTGTGTGTGTGTGTGTGTGTGTGCATATGTATACTGTATATACTTTTCCACAGAGACTAATAATCCTACAGTAATCTGATTAGTAGATATAGAATGAACAGTGCTAACTCTTAATACAAATATAAATCAGTGCAGTAAATAGGAAAAAATAATACCTTCGTGAATAAGTTGACTGTATTTATTGAGGTATTATAAGCCACTGTGTGAACCCAGATGAAACACTCTGTTCCGGAATATGGATTGCTGACGCCCATTCACTTCCACAGCTTCTGAATGTTCTTTCCACCATGTTTGGCTCCGGTCATAATAGTGTTCAAATCATTAATGTTAAACTTGGTAAGTAGGATTAGATAAAAACATGCGGTTTCACAGTGTTGCTCATTCACTGTACTGCACTATGAGTATTATATTTACAGGTTGTTTACGTTAGCCTCACAGTTAGAAGGTCTTTTTCCTTTCCTTAACTTTATGTGTGGAGTTTGCATTCATGGGTTTCCTCCAGGTACTCTGGTTTCCTCCCACAGTCCAAAGACATGCACATTAGGCTGATTGGATGGTCCACATTGCCCCTAAGTGTGAGTGTGAATGGTGGTATGTGTTGCCCTGTTCAGGGTGTACCGTGCCTTCGCCCAGTGACGGCTGAGATAGGCACCAGCCTACCCGTGACCCTAATAGGTTTAAGCGCCTCGGCAAATGAGTGACTAAGTGAGTGTTATTTAGGTTGGGTGGCATGGTGGTGCCACATAGCAAAACGGTCCTGAGTTCAAGTCCCGGGCTCAGCGATGACGTTTCTGTGTGGAGTTTGAATGTTCACCCTCTGGGTACTTCGTTTTACTCCATTTGTTCAACTAGTCAGCGCTACGCTTGTACTTGGTCAGTGAAGTCTTCACTATGTTTTAGTTACGTTAGTACTTCATCAATGCCATCGTGACTACGTCCTAAGTTCTCATAGCGTCCTGATTCGATCACGCCAGCAAAGTTCGTCATATTCTCCATCTTCATGGAGACCAGACTGCATCCTCATGGCACTCCTACTATGCTGTACAAGTTCTTAGTCCATCCACCCAAATTTCTGAGGATGCAATGGGAAGGTGGCTGAGTGTGACATTGGTTCCAGATACGTATTTGGGATGGTGGTCTCCCTGGTATACATCAGCCACTCATCATTTCTGTATTGCTTAGCCTCTTTTACAGGGCAGCACGATGGTATAGTGGTAGGCACGCCTGCCCTATAGCAAGAAGAGTCCCAGGCACAGCGAGGATGTTTTTGTGTGAGCTTTGCATGTTCTTCCCGTGCTTCCTCTGGGTTCTCAGGATTCCTCCTACAGTCCAAAGACATGCACATTAGGCTAATTGGTTGTTCCAAACTGCCCCTAGGTGTGAGTGAGAATGGTTGTGTGTGTCTGTTCAGGGTGTACCCCATCTTTGGCCAGTGTTGGCTAAGGCTCCAGCCTCCCAGCGGTTTGGTGAATGAGTGAGAGAGTGAATCTTTAAACACAACTAAATAATGACTGCATGAGTGTGCGGGATTGGTCTGATTGGTGAAGATGGGAGCTGGTGGGCTAGATCGGATTAAAAATATCCCATGCACACCTCTATACCTCAAAGAAATTAATATGAAAATGATATAATATAATGATATCTCTGAAAGCCAAGAGGGGAGAGACTTTCACCAGTGTAGTCTTACATAATGCGTTGCGCTTGGCAACATCTCGTCTGAAATATTTTCAGCCTAATAATGTACATTTGTTCTGCTCTCTTTACCACCTGCATCTCTGTTTTTCTACCCGACTAGTCTGTTCTGCTAAGAATCAGAGTTATGAAAGATTAGAGATTGAGGTCAGTCTGAATGAAATTTTAATCATATCACAGGAGGGGGATAATCTGTTTAATAGCCTGTACTATAGAGAGAATATTCACTGTGTGAATTATAATCCTGTTGTTTTGTCAGTCAGAATGGTTGCACTGCAATAACCATGCTAGACAATGCCAGAGAGTCAAATAACGAAGTTAGCACACTTTCTCTCATCACTCACTCATTGATTAATCCTACTAGAGTCGCGAGGAGGCTGGTGCCCATCACCACTTTTGTCTAAAAGGGCTCCTAATAAAAGTAAAGAAGTAAAACATTACTTGTCTATAATTTTTTTTGGTGAAAATGTATTGAACAGTGCTATTGCAGGCAACGAGAACCAAAAAAATCATTCCGACAAGTATATTAAGGTAAAAGTATGGCTAATAAACAAAAACACTCGAAATACCAATTTTGTATCTTTGTGTCTTTGAACTGTGGGAGGAAACCGGAGTTCCCAGAGGAAACCCACGCAACCACGGGGAGAGCATGCAAATTCTGGCTGTTGTGAGGGTGGAGGGCTGGGGTGTTACACTACAGCATCATAATGTGAAAGGCCTTGTGATTAGCTGGCCCTCTCCCACTGCCCCCATGCACAGCGATATCTCCTTCCATCATGGTCTGCCTCCTAGCGCGCTGAGCATAGACCAATCAGTGTGGAGATGGTACAGAAAGCAGAAAGCCCATAAATAAAAGGGGGACGCCAAACAGCATAAAATCAGCGTTTCAGGGGGAGGTGAGGAAGCAGCTTCCTGAGGAACTGTGGAGCTGGCGGCACAGTGGAGTAGTGGTTAGCACGTCCGCATCGCAGCAGGAAGGTCTTGGGCACAGGCATTTCTGTGGGAAGTCTGCACGTTCTCCCTGTGCTTGAGTTTCCTCTGAGTACTCCGTGAATCACATGTGTCCAAAAGTTGAAGCGCTCTGAAAATAAGCGTAATATCTGATTTTTAATGTTAAGAGCGGGACCTAAATACGACAGTACTGTAATAAAGTAAAGGGAATATTACTGTAGTATCATATGTGCGGATTAAAAGTCATCCAGCTCCTAATACACGTGGCTGAGAATGAAAATTAAGTTAGCCATCATGTTAAACTGTGATATCACTTGTTACAATGACAGGATGCGCTTCCTGTTGCTATAGTAACACTAGCATTGTGTGAAATGGGTTACATGTAATGTTCATGTAAATGAATTCAGACTGACATAAATCGATTAGAGTGGTGTATATTTGTATGCGTGTGTGTGCGGGGGTTGAATCATTTCCGTCCCTCTTGTGCATGCACACACAAACACACACACACACACACACACGCTTTGGAGCTACAAGGAATATTGGCATTACTGTCACACACAGCTTATTAATTAAAATGAATTAATGACATTTTCATACATAAGCAGACGACAGAAGTGGGAGGGGAGGTGGAATTTCTGTGGGATGACTTTAATATTGACGTTGCATCCACTGCAATTACGAATCAGTGCACGAGAGCTGATGAATTAGATAGATTGTGATCTCGTCTATAAAAAGGATAATAATCCAGATGGACCTGATCTTTACTTTAAACTTAGATGGCATTGGTTTGGGGGTGGAGTTCCAGTATAAGTGATGCTGTACTCATTCATGTGCTCCTTTAAGAGTGGAATCAGGCTGTTATAGGGAAGGGGGTCTTACTCACTCACTCACTCACTCAGCATTTGCCGAACCGCTTACTCCTCTATTAGTGTCACAGAAAGGCCTATCTCAGCCAACACTGGTGGAAGGCAGGGTACACCCTGAACGTCTCTCCAGAGTGTAACAGGGTAACACCCAACCAGCATACCTGGAGGAAACCCATGCAAGCACGGGGAGAACATGCAAACATCACACAAAGACGCCCTCGCTAAGCCCTCAAACACGTATCTGGAACCCCTCTCACGTTTCCATTGCGTCCTCAAATTGGGTGGATGGACTATGAACCTGTACAACGTAGTAGGAGCGCAGAAGAATTCCATGAGGATGCAGTCTGGTCTCCATGCAAACGGAAAACATGGTTGAACGTTGCAGGCATGATCAAATCAGGATGCCATAAGAACAAAGGACGTAGTCACGATGGCATTGATGAAGTAATAACATTACTAATAGACAGTGAAGACTTCACTGACTGAGTACCAGCATGGCGCTGACTTGTTGAACATAGATGCGTACAAGAAAACTCAACAAACTAATGAAAAAGAGAAGCATGTAGCACAATGTTTATAAGAACCAGAGGGACATAGTGACAACATTGGAAACATGTTTTGTGATCTGATCGGCCGTAGTAAGAAGTAATAGTTAGAAGTAGTACCCCTGGGACCTGGCTGCTGTGCCCTAGCTCTTAGATGTCACCAGTCTTCAACCGTCCCCTAATGTATCACGTGTTGACTTCAAGCGCCACTCCCCGGTACACCGCTTCAGCAGGCGGGCTAAACCACATGAGGGGGTGGTGTCAATACTTTGCACCACTAGGCGAATGAGCTGCATGCCGGTCAAGGCCACTCAGTCAGTTTCGGATGCTAACCCAACTACGTTCCAACGGCCAAGAAGGCGATTCTGCAATGCTCTGTGGAAAGCAGAGGGTGTATCCAGGTGTATAAGATATACGGCCATCCACTGCAGCAAAAGGAGTTTCCAGTCGTGACGACCTTTCATTCCACTGGACCCAAACTTCAGATCCCGAGAGAGTGGGACTATCCCTGTGCATCGATTTTCCCACTTAAAACGAACTCTCGCAAGGTTTTTAAACATAATTTTTGCATAGTGAATCGTCATACTTGACCTCCAGTGACCATGAAAAAGGCCATAGTAAGAATGCACTGGACTTGATGTACGTGTGACTGTGCACATGGTAGGAAATTAGTAGGAACGTGTTGAGAACCTGCCGTGGACGAAGTATGAACTTTTTTCCATTTTTACCACATCGGTACTCCAAAAAAGAGTAAATGTAAAAAGTAAATGAAATGTTACAACATTAGTAGATGAGCGACATTAAAGGGGCTCCACTAGTGAATAGCGGATGTGTTTTATCTTCCTTTATCAGATCATTTTGGCTGTATATGAAGGTTTCCTGATGAAACACCCCAGCTCACGGGCTTAGTGTATGTTATTCTCCTGTTTTACTTCTTATTTTGGTTCTATATCTGTTTACAATAACAATAAAAAGACCACATGACCGGAGAAACGATCTTGTGCATGCAAGATAACTTGGCAGTGCAACACTGATGCGCAGAAAGTGGAAAAGTCTGAGATCAAGTGTTAAGAAATATGCAATTTCACCGGAGATTAAAAAAGATGGCAATGTTTACTAATATTATGGCGCCCGGTGTAGGGCTCAGTGAGACTTGTGTACAGGAGGAAGCAAATGGTTTCAGAAAGACACTGTGGCTGATTCTATTTTATTTCCAAGATATACCATTGTATTTTATCTTTATTTCATATACCTGGGAAGTGGATGGGCCCCTTTAACAAAGCAAAAGGCATGTTATTAATCCTAAAATACTGTCATTCTCTTTCTTGTGTTTCATCCTCACGTCTCTCTGCTGTCTCTTCTCTCCTATGTGATCATTAGTTGAGAGTATTCTGGCCTTTACAGCTGATTGATTTCCAGGAAGTCGTAGCCTCTATACCAAAGGTCAGGTGTTGCACAAAATGATTAGAAGCTGCTTAATGAGCAAGTGTGTGTGTGTGTGTGTGTGTGTGTGTGTGTGTGGGTGTATGTGTGATGGGATACAAAGTCAGACAAAGCAGTATATCATCATTTTAAATTTGTAGAAACCCCCCAGTGATAGTAATAAATATATAAAATTTATAATGTGGTCATATGAGGCCAAGATTTATTAAGTAGTGTATTTACATACACTGTCCCGCAAAAAAATAAATAAATAAATACGTAAATACATAAATACATACATACATACATACATACATACATACATACATACACACCTTTATCCTTGATTACAGAGCACATCCGCCATGGCATTGTTTCAGTGAACTTAAGCAACATCACAGAATTTTTTTCCTTTTTTTCCAGTGTCGGGTTCATTTCTCACCGACGTCTTGAATCGATGAGGGAAAAACAGAACCACTCCATAAAGTCTTCTCCAGCACATCCCGAAAACTTTCAATAGGGTTAAGGTCGGGACTCTGGGGTGCCAATACATATACAGTATGAAAATGATTCCTCGTGCTCCCTGAACCACTTGCTCATTATCTAAGACCCCATTTTATATCCGTGCCATCAGGGAAGAAAAAGTGCATTGGTGTGATAACCTGCTCATTCAGTACATTCAGATCATCAGCCGACTTCATTTTATTGCCACAATAATGTTGCTGAGCCTTGACCGGACCAACCGGAGCAACAATGCCATGGAGATTACATGCTGTAACCGACGGTAAAGATGGTTCATCTTAACATCAATGAGATGGTGAAAGAGAGCCTGTTTAGTTCAGCTTGTGCTTACTCATTTAACAATGCAGGAACAGCCTGACATTAACGGTGCCTATTCACTTCTAAATATCTCATGTGTTTTATCTTGTGAAACCACCCCAGCTGATGTGTTTAGTATCTGTTATCCACCTGTTTTATATCTCGTTTTGGTTTTGCATCTGTTCACAATACCAATAAGATTACCGCGTGATCGGAGAAACGACAGACTGACATAAAGTAAAAAAAGTCTGAGATGAAGCGTTAAGAAACAGAAGAATGTATACGATTTCACTAGAAATAAAATAGATGGTGATGTTTACTAATATCATCCCTAGTAAAGGGGTGATTGACACTCGTGTACAAGAGTAAGCAAATGGTTTCTGAAAGCTGTTGTGCTGTTGTGGCTGATTCGATTTTATTTACAGAGAGATAACACTGTATTTCATGTTTATTTAATGTGCCTGGAAAGTGAATGGGCCCCTTTAAACATGTCAATACCATCCATATATACACCACATTTGTATTAACGCTGCAATTTTAAATTGAAAGCCTATAACTCGAGTTTCACATTACTGCGCCTTTTTATATGTAAATTTACACAAACTCTCATACAGGCTCTTGTAGGTTATGAAAGTTTTTTTTTTCTGTGAACTAATTGGATTTTCATACATTTTCTATTTCTTGTGCAAATGCTTCTATGCATGATTTTCACATATCCAGCTTCATATACAAGGCGAAGTGAGTCCCATGATGATTATACCTGCTTTAGTTGCAATTTTGGGAAATTAAGTGCAAATATATTCTAATATATCAATTCAGTGATATCTAAAAGTAAGAATGTTCTTTTATAGCTTAACTGGTGTTATAAAGAAAAAGATTTTTTTGGGTAAGTTTTTGGTAGTACTGTATACATATGGACAGTGGTGACTCAGTGGTTAAGGCTTTGGGATACGAGGCCTCAGAAGCACCAAGCTGGCACTCTTGGCAAGGCCCTTAATACCTTAATTGTACAGTCCTATAAAAAAATGATAAAATGCCTGGATAAGGGTGTCTGCAAAATGCTGTAAATGTAATTTGTCTTACTCATGCTAACTTTGGGCAGTGGTGGCTCGATGGTTAAGGCTCTGGGATACTGCTCCAAAGTTTGGGGGTTCAAGCATTAAGCTGGCACTATTGGGCCCTTGAGCAAGGCTCTTAATACTCAATTGCTCAGTTGTATAAAAATATGATGAGATTATGGAGCATGTCACAACAGATCGAACTGAAAAGCTTTTTATGTTAAGTTTTTATGCATATTCTCAATCTACACTTGGATGGCATGGTGACATAGTGGTAAGCACATCTGTTTATTGCAAGATGGTCTTGAGTCCTGGGTTTGGCGAGGGTGTTTCTGCGTGGAGTTTGCATGTACTCCTTGTGCTTGCATGGGTTTCTTCCGGGTACTTCGGTTTCTTCCCAGAGTCCAAAGGCATGCACATTAGGCTAACTGGCTGTTCCAAATTGGCCCTAGATGTGGATGTGAGTGTGAATGGTCATATGTGTGTGGATGGTCTGGCGAGCTGTGTAGGGTGTACTTCGCCTTCGCCCAGTTTCAGTGGGTAAGTATACAGTATATTGGACCATAAAGCTTTGCTATACTGGCCTCATTTTGTATTGACATCCCATATATGTCTGCAGTAATAGTATATAGTGTGGGTATGTGTATATATATATATATATATGCAATTAAAACATATATAGTAATACTGATGATATATTCCTGTAACTGTCTTAGTATTTGTCCTTTTCTGTGTTTCAGGGAGCATCCTCCAGTCTGGTAGTGAAGTTTGCAGACACCGATAAGGAGAGGACTATCCGCCGCATGCAACAGATGGTTGGCCAGTTTGGCATCTTCAACCCTGCTGTGGCTTTGCCATTCAGCACATACAGCAGCACCTACAGCACCTACACACACGCCGTGAGTCCACACCCACACATTCACACATACCCGGTTACACCCACCCACCAACGTAAACGTAACTCTGCCTTTATGAAGTATTCCCCCACAAAACGCAACCCAGACACAGCATTACATACACACCATGCAATCTAAAGAATGCATGGAACATTCTTATTAATTATGTTATAAAATAACATAATTATTAATATATACAGTATATATTCTTTTGGATACACTCGGAGGAGTCTAGGGTCATGACCCATCCATACAAACTCTTCTAACTGCCCATATAAAAGCCCGAAGGCCTTGTCATCCTCTTTTTTTTTTCATCACCGTTGAATAATGCATTAACATCATTTTGATTCCCCAAGTTCATGCTCAGAGAGGAACTGTGAGTTCACATGTAATTTTAACTAGGGCACTCCCTGTGGAACCTTCAATTCTGAGCGCAAATCCGATTTCTGCTGTTAGGAAATGTTTAGCTTATGATTTGTTTGCTTCATGAATATTTGAATTTAATTGTAAAATGTCTTGTCGTCTTTGCACAAAGGAAGGAGCGTACGCCCATTTTGAGTTTGGCGGCAAGGCTGCATTCAGTGGTTTTTGGGGAAAAGGTTTGAGACATGAAAATAAAATTAGCACAAAGCAGGGCAGCATGGTGGTGTAGTGGTAATCCCGTTCACCAAATAACAGAGTTCAAGATTCAGGGCTCAAGTCCCGGGCCTGGTGAGAGTGTTTCTGTATGAGTTTACATGTTCTCCCCGTGCTTGTGTGGGCTTCCTCCGGGTACTCTGGTTTCCTCCCACTGCACAAAGGCATGCACATTAGGCGAATTGGCTGTTCCACATTGACCCTAGGTGTGAAAGTGTGTGTGTGTGTGTGTGTGCGTGTGTGTGTGTGTGTGTTGCCATGTGGTTGTCTGGAGAGCTGTTCAGGATGTATGCTGCCTTCTCCCAGAGTCGGCTGAGATGGGCTCCAGCCCCAATAGGATTAAGCATTTCGACAAATGAGTGAGAGTGCCAGAGATGAGAGCCACAAAGGGTTATACATGCATCTGTCTATTCATTTTTAAGACTGCTTATGTGTCAAGGTCACGAGGGAAGCTGGAGCCAATCAGCTTTCACACCTATGGGCAATTCAGAGTTGCCTATTGACCTAACCTGCATGTTTTTGAACTACAGAAGGAAACCGGAATTTTCAGAAAAAACCCACATTTTTGTTAGCACAAGAAGAACATGAAGAGTTTCGCCACAGAATGAGATAACCCACAATAGTCTGATGAGCTGTTCAGGATTGGCTGTGATAGGCTACAATCTTCCCATGACCATAGTAGGATTAAACCATTCATCAAAAGTAATGTTTTTAATAAATGTGGTGAAAGGGATATGTCTCTTTTTGCAGCAAAAGCCCTCACATGTAAAGTCTGCCATTAGAATCGAACCCAGAACCCTTATGCTATGAGGTAAAAGTTCTAACCACTACACCATCATGCAGCCTTACAGTACAACCATAATAATGTTGTTAAAAATCTCCCCATAATTAAATCTAGTCTAGGTGTGCAAACATTTTGCAAAGTATTCATGAGCTTCATTAATATTAATAGCAATAATATCACTGTGGCTCTGGGCTCATGAGTTCATTACTCTGGTATCTTCAGTGCTAAAATACAGTATCCAAGGAGTGATATCATGTTTATTATCATGAGTTGTGTACATTCCTTCTGTGTCTACACGGGTTTCCTTCCACCTCCAACACACATAAGTGTATTGATGGACTGATTTTCCATCCAGTGTTTTATTGGAGAGGCTCAAAATCAGTGCAACTTTTACCAAGATAAGGAGACTTTCTTACTCACTCATTTTCTGGGTTGTGGAAAAGTTGGAGCCTATCTCAGCCAACATTGGGCAAAGGCAGGGTACACTCTGAACAGATCATCACAAGGAAACACATACAACCATTCACACTCACATCTAGGGGCAATTTGGAATAGTCATGAATGTATTTGGAGTGTGGGAAGAAACTGGAATACCTGGAGGACTCCCACACACACACACACATACACACACACACACACACACACACAAAAACCCCCAGCAACTGCACACAGAAACGCCTGAGCCAAGCCCAGGTTCTCGAACCTATCCGCTACGCTACCGTGCCGCCGATAAGGAGACCACTGAAGATAAATGAATGAATGAATATATGAGGCATGTGCATGAACCCAGCCAAGATAAATTAGATCGTGAAAAGTAGCACAAACAATAAAGCTAAAAAAACAAAAACAACGAAATGGTTCTAAAATTCAGTCCATTTATATCCACCCCGCCATTGCAAAACGTTTGTGTTAAGAAAAAAAAAATCTAAATATTCATGAACTACTTATCAAACTTAGACATGCATGAAAGTGCTGAATGTGCGAGAGTGTAATTGATCTTCATCAAGTTGCGAGTGCATTTCTGGTTGAGGTAATGTATTCAAAAAAAGGCGAAATGGTTGAAAATATTCATGAGCTGCTTATCGAAAGATAATGGGATTAGATATAGATATACGTTTTTGATATCGCCAAATGTGGCCTCCTTTAACTGCAGAAGCGTAGGCAGTGCTCAGAAGAGCGGATTAAACGCTACATTAAAATCAGGGGTTTTATGCTAAAGATTGATCCTTTATAATCTCATGGACGTGCCAAGGAATCTATATTGTTCTTCAGCTGGATCTCCAGAAAGAATTTACCCTGCAGGCACCCAAGCTTAATTACAGTGCGAATGTGAGTGTATATGCATCTGTGCACATTTCCCCCCCCACATGTTTTTTCCTCATGAATGCAGGTGTTTAAACACAGCTGTACAGTGAATGCATTTGTTCCCAGCATTCCTAAGGGATGTGTTGATATCCCTTGGAGCCATATGCACCAATACAGTTTGGTTTGAGTTATAATCAATCATATAATCAGCAGAGTAAACGAAACTAGGTTCAACATTATGTCTAGGTAGCAAGTAGATCTGTGGCAGCATCATCTCCTGCAATCTTGAACCAAAATAATTTTCCTGAAGTGTATAGAAACCACACAGGAAGTGATGTGGGCAGCACAATGGTGTGATAGTTAGCTGTCTTTTTGCACAGCAAGAAGGTTCTAGGTTCGAATCTGACACCTAACGAGGGGTAGAGTTTGTATATTTTATCCCGCACCTTCATGAGTTTCCACTGGGTGCTCCGGTTTCCTTCTACAGCCCAAAGTCAATTGAGTGAGTGTGAATATGAGTTGAATTGGTGACCTGCCCAGGCTGTACCCTGCCTCTTTGCCTGGAATCAGCTGGGATCGATTTTGGCTCACCAGTGACCCTGTTGTGTAAGTGGTTTAGATACTGGATGGATGGATTGGGTGGGTGGAAAGAAGGATGCATGGATGGATGGATGGACGGACGGGTGGGTGGAGAGATGGAGGGATGGATGGGTAGGCGGATGGATGGGTGGGTGGAGATATGAATGGGTGAGTGGGTGGAGAGCTGCATGGATGGGTGGGTGGGTGATTGGAGAGATGGATGGATGGATGGGTAGGCGGATGGATGGGTGGGTGGAGATATGGATGGGTGAGTGGGTGGAGAGATGGATGGATGGATGGGTAGGCGGATGGATGGGTGGGTGGAGATATGGATGGATGGATGGATGGGTGGAGATATGGATGGGTGAGTGGGTGGAGAGCTGCATGGATTTGGAGAGATGGATGGATGGATGGATGTGTGAGTGGGT
>JAQMYF010000008.1:3569992-3586101 GCA_030014195.1 Neosilurus mollespiculum
GCCTGAGGTGGAATATAAACGGCGCTGACTATGACCGAAGTAAACTCCCGAGGTAGATAAAAAGGAAGACATTTGATGGTCAGTAGCTCCAGGTTGGGTGAGCAGGAGCGTGTGAGAGGAACAATGCTCGCGCTGTTGCACCAGCTACTGTTCACCATTAAGTATGAAGTATTCTTTCCACCTCCCGACGACATAACCAGTTGAGGTGAGCAGCTCCACACTTCCACTGTAAACAGTGTTTGTGGAGTACTGCTTCCCCCTCCTGAGGCGCAGGATGTGGTCCAGAACCTTTTCGAGGCCAACCGATAGTCTTTTTCCAGGCCCTCACCGAACTCCTCCCACACTCGAGATTTTGCATCGGTGACAGCCCGAGCTGCAGCATGTTTGGCCTGTCGGTACATGTCCGCTGCCTCAGTCACCCCCCCAATCAGGTCTCAGGTGGACATTCACATGCTTTCCGCACACCAAGTACCAGTCAGCCTTCCTGAATACTGTGCCATCCCCTGGATGACAAAGGAAACACTCAAAGTCCCCTGTGATTGTACCATTTATGTTGTAGGCAGAAAATATCACCTTGCATTGGGATTGTGCAAGGTTGCCTACAGGAATATTGCCAGAATGGTAAAAACATATTGGATACTGGTCATTTTTAATGCGTCTAGAAGTAAAGCCCAGTGCATTGAATGTAATACGGGTTAAGGCATGGCGAATAAAAGAAATGATGGAGTTAGAAAATTCTTCTCCCCGGGTTAAGTTGCAAAACAGAAAATGTTGAAGCGTACTATTGGGGTTAGGGGTGTCAGTGAGGCAGAAAGGGTTCGTGCAATATCTCATAGCAGCAAGAAGAATCTCAGTAGAGTTGTGTGAGTTAGGGGATAGGGAAGGCATAGACAAAGAGGTAGGTAACAAATGACATACATAACATGATTCATTTGTATACTGTCGTACAGTCCAATTAGCAAATTGCCAGAAAGAATTGTTGTGTGGGTGCGCTTGTGCGGGTAACCCTGCCCCAAGTGTTAGAATGCCAATCAGGATGAGGATAGGCATACTGGTCACTGGCTATTTTCTTTTACCCCGTCAGACTTCTAGTAATTGCTGCCGGTCCATGCCCTGAAGCTTACATGTGCAGGTCTTGCACCGGGGATGATGTCCCATCACTTCGTAGAAGAGGGTCCATGGTGGGACCCGGGGTAGTAGCCTTGTAGAAGGTCTTGATGACGGCATTCCTATTAAAGGCCTAAAGTGTCTGTAGGGAACTCATGAAGATGAACAGTCACTTAAGTCCTGCAAGACAAAGAAAGAGTAGTAATAGACAAAATTTTAAACGTAATGAAGGTAGGGCACCCTTTGAGTATTTGTTTTCTGTTTTAGGTGGGCTCTGGCTTTCAATGATGTCTTTTATATCTGGTGTAGATCTCTAGACATGTAGTTTTTATCCTGAACTTGCTTTATGCTTTGTAAAAATTACGAATTATTATTTATATATATATATATTTGTATCCGATATTTTTCTCATATGTATATTTTATTTTATTCTATATATTTTATTTCTATCCTTTTGCTTTTTATATAGATTTTATATTTATCTGACCTTTGCTTTTTTTGTTTTTCTTCTTGTTACTTGATAGTTTATTCTTTACATTCTGGACAGTCGTACTAAGCATTTCACTACATATTGTACTGTGTATAATTTGTATGTGACAAATAAAATTTGAATTTGAATTTGATAATAATAACATTTAAAAAAATGATAATAATAAATTGGGCAGATCTGTGCACAGCATATGGTCTGTGTGGGTTTTATTTAACAGCGACTCTGCTGTTTTTAAACCAAAATGTTAAACTGAATTGGTATTTGAACAATCAGAACACAAAATTAGCACAGGGCTAAGACGGCTGAGAATGGCGGCACCAAACAGTGCACAAAAAAGGAGAATAGCAAACTTCCCCAGCACTGACGAAAGCGAAAGACACATTCTAGCACTTAATTCACGGCCAGCAGGCGTGTATTGCACAGGGGAAATCCATCGCTCAAGGTTGCGTCTGGAGGTGTGGTACAAGCATCAACCAGCAGACAAATTCAACACGCAGTAAAAAAAAAAAAAAAAAAAAGGAAATGAAATAGAAGTGTGGCTCCTACTGATATCTGTATTCATATTAGTTTAGAACACATTATGATGTGTAATAATCTGAATAATTCATGCAGTCATATTTGGGTAAATCTGTAAAACACATGGCTCTATATTTATGCGCATGACATACTGATGCTCACCTGGTGTGCTAGCAGTGCGTACGCTCCTCTCTGACGTCTAATCATGGGCCGACAGACGGAAGGTCCCCAGGTATTCCACAATCCACCTGCTCTCTGACCCTTATCAGTGTAAACATCAAGGACCCCAACCTAGTCTCAGCCTTTCGCAAGTCCACACCCATCACATACATGCTATCACACACACACACACACACACACACACACACACACACACACACACACACACACACACTCCACTAATATAATTAATGTTAAAAAATAAACAAAACAATAAATGTC
This sequence comes from Neosilurus mollespiculum, assembly GCA_030014195.1. NCBI lineage: Eukaryota > Metazoa > Chordata > Actinopteri > Siluriformes > Plotosidae > Neosilurus > Neosilurus mollespiculum. The sequence goes on from JAQMYF010000008.1 coordinate 3,572,547, forward strand.
ATGCCTAATAGTATGCGTACCCCTATCCTGAATCACTGACCGCAAAAGGAAATCTTTTGGCTAATTATTATTGTTAATATTATTATCATATAGAAATATATATGGGCAGCACTGTGGTATAGTGGTTAGCATGTCCGCCACACAGCGACAAGGTCCTAGGTTCAATTCCTGGGCTTGAGCTTTTCTGTGTGGTATGTTCCTCCCTTGCTTGCATGGGTTTCCTCTGGGTACTAAGGTTTCTTCCCACAGTCCAAAGACACGCACATTAGGCTAACTGGTTGTTCCAAATTACCCCAGTTGTAGGTGGGAGTGTGAATGGTTGTCTGGCGAGCTGTTTAGGATGTACCCCGCCCTCGCCCAGAGTCGGTTGAGACAGGCTCCAGCATTCCCGCAACATTAGTAGGCGAAAAACCTTTTTTAATTAAAACTAAATAAATAAATAAATAAATACATAAATAAAAAAGGGACCAGCCAAATGTAGCCACAAGGTCCAATGTCAGATATTCCTAACTTTAAGGGAACACAAAATGTTTAAATATACTGTATGTATTTACACACACCCTCCTAGGATTGCAGCTTTATTAAATTAGTCCATGTAAATAATAATTCAATAAATAAATGAGTTATTACTTCAATAATTGTTTTAAATAATGAAATGATTAAAAACAGTAAAATGTTGTCCTAAGGGAGAGAGGGAACACATCCACACCTATCCAGATTGCCTTTACTTAACTGGTAATGTGTTGCGCATGTAGCATTTGTTCTGCTAAAATGTATGGATGGTGCGTTTTGAACGTCACAATATTTCCATTGTGTGCTATGTATAATTTCGAAGGCTGTCTTATTAAAATCGACTGAGAATTTCACTGAGAATATATATCACACATTCAACACTTTATTGTGCTAAAGTCCTACATTTTGAACCGAGAATATTTAACACGTTCAATTGTTCTCCAGGTGGGAGCTCTTTACTTCTGCTGTTTCTGTGTGGGATGTGTTGGATTTGAAGTTCTTGCCAATTATATTAGCATAATAATTAAGAGAATGTTCCAGAAAGAGGGTGACGCTCGTGTTAAATACGGATTGGCAGGAGCTCGGGTTGTAAAGTGTGCCCAGAGTACAAAGTAGTAGTCTTGAGATGAGAATACTTACAGACAAAGCTGTATGCAAATAGTGTAATAGTGTCAGAATGAGATAGTGAAGGCTGAGTGGATGAGTGAAACGTAGGACAGAGTTGACTGGATTACTGCCAGCGCTAGACGAAATTGTAATTAACATCAGGTCACAGATTGAAATGAAGTTAGATGATTGGCTGGAATAAACATAACATTTCCGAAAGTAGGACGACTGAGGCTGAATAGATCTTGCGTTCCAGACAACAATATTACCACAAGCAGTGCTCCACCAATATAGTAAATCCTTTCATTTGGGGAAAAGGGGCATGTTGCAAGCAGCTGCAAAGACAAGGACTCCGTGTATTCTTCCTGAAAGCTTGGAGCACCAAAACAATCAATGAGGCAATTTTCCAGTCCAGGTTGAAATTACAGAACTCATTACGGCACGGACTTGGTGAGATTACAACTTGCTTAACTAGCAAGAATATTAAAAGTGTACACCTAACATCTGTTCTCAACATCTTCAGCTTATGTAAAGTACCACACTAGTTACCTCCATCCCAAACAGTGTTTTGGCGTGGTATTGTAATAACCGTTGTTTGTGAGTCGGTTTGTAAATTTGTCTGCGAACACAATCCTGACCACATTGCTATACGGTTTTTCACCAGACTTGGTGGGACTGCTGCCTTACCTGAGTAGAGAATGTCAAGGTTGAGATACATAAGAGAAATAGAGAAGCAGAAAGTAAGAAACCAAGCCCTGGTTAGCACCGATTTTAATGCATGGCTAGTTTGCGTGTGGGCGGTGAGAGGCTGGCAAGGCCAGACAGACACCATGCTAATGACACAGAAAGGAACTGTGGAACAAATATAGATTTTCTCTGTATTGGAGGTACCTTACATTCTGCGAGTATCTCCCTTGCTTTAAAATGTTTCCATGTTTTGAGGAAAGAATTTAGGCGGTTGGCGATTGTTAAATTGATCCAGTAAAAATGTTAATTATGAGGCAGCACCGTGGTGGAGGGGTTAGCACGTCCATCTTACAGCAAAAAGATCCTGGTTTTGTGTCCCGGGCTCGGCAAGGGCATTTCAGGGTGCATGTTCTCCCTGTGCTTGTGTGGAATTCCTCAGGGTGCTCCGGTTTCCTCCCTTCCAGTCTGAAGACATGCACATTAGGCTAATTGGCTGTTTTAAATTTCCCATAGGTGTGAGTGTGAATGGTTGTGTCTGTGTTGCCCTGTGATGGTCAGGCGAGCATTCAGGGTACATGTCACATTTACCCAGTGTTTGCTGAGATAGGCTTCAGCCTCCCCGTGACACTAATAGCAGGATTAAGCAGTTCGGGAAATGCAAGTTGAAAATTAAAGCCATTACCTTTAACTTTTAAAGTTCTAGACATGAGAGAACATCTTATCAAAGCTCTTTCCTTTGTAACCGCATTTTCTAACACTGGAATGGTCTGGTTGCTTGTACCCCTTTCATACATTGTCATTTCAGGCTTGCGGATATACGGCGTATCAGGATTCATTGCAGTAAGAAAAGAACGTCACAGAAACTCCAGCTTACGTAGCTAATACTCTTGGATGCGTAATACGATCTCCTTGTACGCAATTTTATTAAAAGTCACTTCATTCCTTGGTGTTTGGACTACGTAAATATATCTTTTTAAATACACCACATATGTGAAAAGATATGAGACAGTGTGATAGTAGCTTTACCCTCTGTTGCATCCATGCACACTCAGACCTGCACAACTGTTCATTCTGCCATGCATTTCTTCCTCTGTTTTCCCTGATGGGACTTGCGGTGGGAACAGGCTGAGAAGATGAGCCCAAACTTCTCGATCCCGAGCCAGTGATTTCAGTTTCTTCTATGGGATCCCCAGATACTACAGTGATAGAATCTCTCCAGTCTTCATCTGGTCGTACCTTCCTGATACAGCTCTGTTGGGAGCCAAATAACAGGCTTCCTTATCAGGTGCCCAAACCATCTCAACTGGCTCCACCTGATTAAAAGAGGCAGTTACTCTACATAGTCGAGCAACCCTGCGGTGGCAGGTGCTATTTGTAGTGGCTTGTGTCCACCGGTCAGGATAGGCCATCAGGACATCAAATGATTGGTTCGCCACTTGTAACCCATCTTTCATTACTCACATTTTCTCACACTCTCTTTACCCTTCACTTAGAAATAAGCTCCCAAAGTAATCAATATTATCTGCAAATATTAGCCGCTACCCCTAGTCCGTAAATGCGAGGCACCTCTTAAACTGGCTGGATATTGATATTATGTCCATGAGAACCTCAAATACGGTGGAAACAAAACAGCCTGGAGTAATCCTAACATTTATATAAAGTGCAGAGACTGAATTGCCCCAATACACAAAACAGTGACCCAGATATCCAGTACATATTCAGTATATTACGCAACGTATCAAGGAACATAGGCGCAGGCCTTCTCTGAATCTCTATATGTACAATAGGATTTGTGTGCTACCATACAGCTGTGCAAGTGTAAGGAGCTGGTTCCCTGTTTAATGGACTGGGAAGAACCAGTATCATTCCTTTTAAGTCCTAGGCCCAACTGCTATATATGTCAGTCTCCTAATAAGCCTGACACATCCTCTGGTTTCCTAACATACTGTATAGGAACTCTCGTCCCAGTTGGCTAGCCCAAGGGCACTGCCCTTGATCATCATGTAACCATGAAGCGATGTGTTAACCACACTACCTCCGTTAAAATGAACACACCCATATAACCTTTCCTGCACATGTTTCTGTCATTGGCCTGAGGATTAGCAGAGGGGTAACCATCATGCAAAGACAGTGCACTGCCTCCTGAAATAATGGAATACCCCACTGGTTTATGGAGTTCATAATGCTCCTTCATTTCCTCACTATTATTCCCAGGAGAGGTCAACCCACCCCGGCACCTGCTCATGCATGTCCTCTGCATGTCTTGTCATCGTCTCCTGAGGCTGACAGTTGAGAGCTTTGCCTTATTCTTTACCAGTGCACCTATAGCATACAAAGATCTGTAATAATCTGATATTTTAGATTGCCCCAGGTGTGAATGTGCTGCGAATGGTTGTGTGTGTGCACTGCAACGGTCTTGCGAGCTGTACCGGCTCTACCACACCTTCACCTGAAGTTGGCTGGAATGGGCTCCAGCCTCCAAGTGGCCCTAATAAAGGATAATGCAGCTCTGTAAATAAAAATAAATGACATCTGCATCACTCAAGATCAAATCTGGTATGACATTCCTCCCAGTTATGCACCATTCATGCATTTTGGTTTCTTTTAACACGAACACTGAAGATGCACCAGGGAGTCAGTAGGATTTACACTCTTCAACATCTGCTTTACTTCCTCCACAAAGGCTGAATAGTCTGAACTGCTATTTGGGGCATGTACACAAACACCATTCAGCTACCTTCAGGATCCTTATACATTGTTGTCCATTGCTGAAAAAAAGTTTAATTCTATTGGGGACTGGTTAGGTAAGTAAGAAAGCTTCTTTTAAAGCGTCACATATGCGCCATTGTTGGCTTTGAGTCTCTCTCATCATTCCCAAAAGACTGTACAGCTCTTCCTTAAAAATAGCAGGCCAAAAGCTTTACAATAGACTCAAATGTAGGAAGGGGTTCTTCTAGAGATGTGATAAAGATCAGGAGACGGGCTACTGTGACAGGTGTCAAGGAAAAAAAGACATCATACTTCTTGCATGCAGTTCAAGATCTCAGCCTGACAAAGAATCGTCCCTTTGAGTTGGTCTGACATTGACCAATATGCCAATCAACAAGACGGACAGATTTCAAGATGGACTGATAAAGAAAAGGAGATGAAAGAGCAGAACATGGGTATGATCCATATCTGAATCCTTTTGGGTGAAGCCCAAGCATTGTCTCTGGGATTTTAGAAATCTTCCTCCAGTGTCCTGTTCAGGGCTCAAAAGTCCACCGAGTTCATAGAAAGCAGTAGGAAGAGAAGTCATAGAGAACGTATGATGATGCACAAGTAGGAAGTGATTGCACAATAATGGCATGGTGGTTATGTCTGCCTCACAGCAAGGAGGTCCTGTGCTCGAGTCCCGTGCTCAAGCATATCTGTGTTATGTTTTGGTAATCCGGTTAACCCTGACAGTACAAAGACATGCACATTAGGCTAAATAGCTTTTTCAAGTTGAAGTAATGGTTGTGTGTGTGTGTTGGCCCTGCAATGGTCTGGCGAGTTGTCCAGGGTGTACCCCGCTCTTCACCCAGTGTTGGCTGAGATAGGCTCAGCCTCCTTGCGACCCTAATAGGGTTAAGCAGTTTGGCAAATGAATGAATGAATGGATGAAATAATGGCATTGAATGGCTGAATAGTTATGGAACTATGCACAGTTTCTGTTTGCCAACCGAAACACATGCGTAGTCGAAATGTAATCAAAAACAGATCATCTGAAGAATATTCGCTTGATTTAAGAGTTGTGTGTTCACAGCCCATGCTCTTTTGATTTGATTAAACAGTGTGTTTGATGAACACAGACAAATTAAATAGATTAAACTTGACATCAAGATTGATTTTTAGAATGAAAGAGATGAAAGCTACTATAATCAGGAACTATTTCGACGGATCTATGGGTATGCCAGGTGCGTACACAGATACACAGGGTCTAGACACCAGAGGATCTTTCTTATTTTGGCTTTCACAATGCACTTTCTCTCTTAAAACCTTCCTCGGACACAATTTTTCTTTGCAGGTACTCCAGCAAACAGGGTTTGTTGAAAGCAATGCCAGAAGCAAGACAAGTGCAATGGGTTCTGAAATACTACAACAGCCACTTTCTGCCATGTCCAATTTTTCCTTTATGGGAATCTGTATTATTGGCCGATTTGCCATATACATTAGTATTTTCCCCATATTTGCCATATGCATAAGCCAATCTCTGATGGCTCTGGGTGAAAAATGGGGGCGGTTCACCCCAGGGCCAACACACACACACACACACACACACACACACACAAATACACATTCACCCAACCACTCACACTCGCATATAGGGGCAATCTTGAACAGCCAGTTAGCCTATCGTGCATGTCTTTGGACTATGGGAGGAAACCACAGTACCCAGAGGAAACCCACACAAGCATGTGGAGCTTGCACAGAAATGCCCTTGCTGGATCCTGCCAGGATTTTATATATTTACAATGGGATCATGGACAAAATAATTTTCTCCATTACTCAAAACTATTGGAAATGGGTTAGCCCACTTGTGCTGGACGCCTTTACATAAGCGCTAGCTGTGCTCTGTCAAAACAAATAACACGAATTCTTAGCCTTTTCTCAACTCAAGTGCGACTAAGTGAGTGGCAAATCTAGAGTCAGTCACATACAAGCAGCTCTTTTTAAGGCTCTGCCACGTAGAAAATACCTCATTCTCCAGCAATACGCACTCTTGCCTGGTTTCGCAAGCCTTTCTGGTTTTAAAGGGGTGATCTAGGCGAAAGGGCGGCACGGTGGTGTAGTTCGTCTCACAGCAACTAGGTCCTGGATTCAAGCCCCAGGCTTGGATGTGTCTGTGTGGAGTTCTTCCTGTTCTTGCGTGGGTTTCCCCCGGATACTCCAGTGTCCTTCCACAGTCCAAAGACATGCACATTAGGATAAGTGGCTGTTCCAAATTGCCCCTAGGTGTAAGTGTGAATGGTTTTGTGTGTGTGTTTGTGTGTGTTGGCCCTGCAATGGTCTGGCAAGCTGTCCAGGATGTAGGTTAGCCTCCCCACAACCCTAGTAGGATTAATCGGCTCAGCAAATGTGTGAGGAGAGAATGATCCAGCGAAAGCATGGGTTTTCCAAGGATAGACCAGCATGCAATTTCTTCAAGTTGTAAAGCCCAAACTTATAAAAACTCTTGATTCAAAGCATTGTGTGGAATTGACTTGGAGTGTAAAGCTGTCTCCTCGTAATGGCAGGTGTGTAACTTTCACGTTGCCCACAGAAAAGTTAACTTTGCATAAACAACTGGTGACCCAATATCTTTGAACCCAGGCTTGAAACATACACTCAAACATGTATATACATCAAACGATTGTCCCAAATAATATTTAAATTATCTATGATGAGAAATAAGTCAAAGCTGACTTGATGAGTTTTTTTTTAATGTACTGCAGTTGTATGTAGAGGTGATGTTACCTTGCTCTACTTTCCCCAAAGTACAAATCTAGGCTAAAAACTTATTAAACTCATCACATATGCATGCTTATGGTTTACCTTATAGAACTCTGCGGTCTGCTCTCCTTTTAGACATGTAATATATAGATACGGTATATTTAATCCGGTTACTGTTTCTTATTTGATCATTTATCCAATACTTGCGTAAGATCCAGATTCTATTTTCTCCTAATTTAATTATATTAAGAAGGAAAATCCCATTACGACCCCAAGCCTTATTTTCAGATCGCTAGTTATTTTGATGGATCATATCCAAATAAAAAAAACACATTTTTTTTAACAGCAAGCTTGTTAATGATGTTATGCATTTGTAGATGGTAGTGATCCCTAATTCACGTTAACTTTTCATGGGATGAAATTAATCTGAGGTTCAGTTTTCCAGGCCAGGAAGCAACTATGGGGTTTTGCTTTCTTTCATCACGAGGCAAACTTTCAATCAGTCGTGGGTGATTAGCAGGACAGCTTTCTAGCATGTAAACGAATATGGAGGCATTATTGCCTAATTAGCAATGAGACCGATGACTTAACCCTGTGTTAGCAGTTTTATGCATTTTAGCTTTTAGCAATTTAGCTTTCACTTATTTGCTTCAAGTGTGTATTTGCTAGCAAAGTTAGCCTTGTAATTAGCCAAAGGCAGTAAAAGCTTGTCGTTTTCATTTGCTCCCATCTACCTAGCTAAAGTCAAGTCATCCTAGATTTGATGGAGAATTAATGCCTTCCTGCTGTATTTGAAGTTGAGATAAACCATTCATTCATTCATTCATTTTCTGAACCACTTATTACTAATTAGGGTCGTGGGGGAGGCTGGTGCCCATCTCAGCCGACTCTGAACTAGGACAGAGTACACCCTGGACGGCTCGCCAGGCCATCGCAGTGAGCTAAACCGAACATATTTCATTTTTCTCTATGAAGTCACACTGAGAGGCATGCTAGTACGGTGGTTAGCACTGTCAGCAAGGTTCTAGGTTCGATTTCAGTGACTGACAAGGTTTGTGGAGTATGCATGTTTTCCCTGTGCCTGTTCAAGTTTCATCTGGGAGCCCCAGTTTCCTCCCACAGTCCAAAGGCTTGCAGATGAGGTCAACTGGCTACCCTTAATTACCCACAGATGTGATTGTGAATCAGCTGTGAAGCAAGAAGGTGCTTGGTTTAAGTCCTGGGCTTGGGTGCTTGTGGAGTTTGCATGTTCTCCCCGTGCATGTGTGGGTTTTCTCTGGGTACTCCAGTTTTCTGGCGCAGTCCAAATACATGTGTATTAGGCTGATCAGCGGTTCCAGATTGCCCTTGGGTATGGATGTGAGTGTGAATGGTTGTGTGTGTGTCGCCCTGCTGGACTGGCAAGATGTTTACGGTGTTCCCCTTTCTTTGCCCAATGTTGGCTGAGGACCTGTCACCCTAATAGTAGGATTAAGCAAATGAGAGATGAGATAAGTATGATTGTGAATGGTAGCTCTGTGCATTGTATCCCATCTCTCTTTCAAATTCAACTTGGATTGTCTCCAATCCTGATCGACAGTCGATATTGATAATGGATGGATGGATAGATGAGCCCTTACCTCTCCCTGTAGTACTGAGTATTAAAGAAACCTAAAAATTTATATATATATATAAAATTATATATATAAAATTTGCACACAGGCCAGAAATTAATGGAGATAAAATATATTAGCCAGCACCACCTACATATCCAAATCAAGTTACACGAAAACTGAACTGCTGCACTTGGGCAGATGCAGATATAATATTTAATTCCTGGTATGTTTAGTGTTTCTGTTTTTGTTTCTGTTAGCAGTAATATTATTAGTGGCTCACTTATTGATTTCTGTCATATCATTTTTTAAAAATTAGACTTAGCTTAGATGAGGCATTCGATATGAAAGTGAATCCGAATTCTGATGGCTTCAGCCTGACAGATTGGCCTTTTAAGGTTATTGATTCAGTGTGGTGTTGCCATGGTGACAGCCTTACTGTAATTACCTTTGTTTGCCAGGCTGTACAGGGAATTTGTGTTAATTTATTTAATAATCAACGTCTGAACAGTGGTGGTTCATAACTTATTCAGTGTGAGTGTGTATACATGGAGGAGTGTGACGGGCTCCAGCGAGCATGTGTGCACGCCAGGTCCAAGACGATTAAGTGTTCAGTTAGACATTTTTATTATTTATCATGTGTACATTTTGTGTGTGGACGGTTTTTCTGATCTCAGTGAGTGGCTACTAATGTAAAATACTTTATTCCCTCACTGCCTCACCTTCTCTCTCTCACAGCTCATGCAGCAGCAGGCGGCAATAATGGCTGCGTCTCACGGTGGCTACCTGGCGCCCAGCATGGCTTTTCCGGCTACACAGATCCACCAGGTGGGGGCGATCAACATGAACGGCCTACCGCCCACTCCCATGACTCCAGTGTCAGGTCAGTCAGAGTCACTTCTATGCAATTGCACCTCATCTGTCTATATGTAACCGAAACCCATCATATATCCTCACAGGCAGTAATTACAGCAATGTTGATGCTTAAAGACGCCTACATACACATTGTTTCTGATCACCAAACAAATTTAGTATAATAAATGAAGACAGCCTGAGTAAACAAAATCCTCATTTCTAAACGATCTAAGCGATTTTAAATGATTTAATTAAAAAAAGTGGGTGGGCCACAATTTATTCTCAGAGGTGCCACAGACTGATCTCCTGTTGCCTGAAGAGTTTGATTGCAGTTTCTAAAGGTAGCACAAACAAGTACTGAGTTTAGAGGGTTCAGTGGTGTAGTGGTGAGCTTGGCTGGCTCACAGCACGAAGGTCCTGGGTTTGAGTCCCGGTCTTGGCAAGGGTGTTTTTGTGTGGAGTTTGCATGTTCTTCTTGTGTGTGTGTTGCGCAGGTTTCCTCCCACAGTCCAAAAACATACATTTTAGGCTGATTGTCTGTTCCAAATTGTCCCTAGATGTGAGTGTGAGGGTGAATAGTTCTATGTGTGTTGGATTCGCGAGTTGGTCTGGGTGTACCTTGCCTTCGGCCCAAGTTGGCTAAGATAGGCCTCCCTGCAAACCTAAAGCAGTTCAGCAAATACATGAATGAATGCTCTATTTCCTCCCTCTTATCACACTATTACTAGCCATAGATCAAATTACTCCAAAATAGAAGAGTTTTCTTAGCTGGTAATTTTCTGTTCTTGCTTCATTTCACAAGCTTTCAACTATGACTGTGGCGATTCGTAACTGGCAGGCCAACTGTAAATAAAACTTGCCTAGTAAAACAGCTCATTCACTTAAATGGAAAAGAACACGATGCACAAAAGAGGAATTTGATTCTATTTGCAGGTCATTGCATTTTGAGATTAGTTAGTTTGATGCAGCATCATTATCTGCAACAGTCCCTTATGTATCAACAAAAGAAGAAAGAAGTTTTATTTGCACCTTTAACAAGACCCCACAAACTGGTTTGTGAAGAAACAATTCCACAGGCACCTGATGGACAGGGTGAGGGTGCCAAGGGGAAAAAAAACATACATACATGCACCAGGATTTACAGAGCAGTGTTTCTCATGTTTCAAGGCTTTTACTACAGAGCGCGTGCTATTTTCTGTATTCTGAATTTTTCTGCTATTGGTTGGCTTATGCACATGGTATGGCCATTTCCACCCATGTGCACGACTTCCACCATGCTCCTCCCAAAAATAAATAAATAAATAAATGAATGAATGAATGAATGAATGAATGAATGATAGTTCTTCACCTAAAGTATACTTAGAGCGTGCTAAAAACTGAGCATCAGCAGGATATCACAAATGCATTCGGATGATTAGCTGCTTGGTTACCGAGTTACAAATCAGTAAACATGCAATTTTCTCCTCATTATGGTGAAGGGATGTTTGGGGGGGTTTTTATAAAATGACTGTCAAGAGGACAGTCCAAACACACATTCTGGGCGTACATCATTTTTTTATGTTATTTGTTTTGGCAAAGAATATTAGCTATTGCACCTTTAAAGGAAATTGGTCATGAAATGTAAACAATTCTGTTCATTCAGTTAATCAGTTGAATGAAAAGGATATTCTGGGTGTTCTTCTAAGACTTGGGTGCCTTAACGCAGCCACATCTGCAATATTATCTGCAAAACTAAATAAGTGTTTCCCTATAGGTAGCACGGTTGCATAGTGGTTAGCACATCTGCCTCACAACAAGAAGGTCCTGGGTTTGAGGGGGGTTTCTGTGTGGAGTTTGCATGTTCTCCCCATGCTTATATGAGCTTCATCCGGGTACTTTAGTTTCCTTCCACAGTCTAAACCCAGCTAGCACTTGTATAAAGGGCCCATGTGGAAAGTAAATGGGCTGAAATATGGGTCCCATATGAGATTGTCCACAGGTTCCATAATGGTCCCATGTCACCAGCCCACATAAATTAATTTCCCATTGGTAAGCCAACTATGACCCACATAGGTGGCCCATCTGGGCTTGCCATTGTGGGATGCACCTAGGTGACCCAAGTTAGCCCCAGTTATGATGCCCATATTGGGCTCATAACCACTTTTTGCCCATGTAGCCCAAACATAACCCACATGGTGCCACAATGGAACATGTGTGACCCATATGTGGGTCCAAATTTTCAGCCCACTTACTACTCACATGGGTCCCACATACAAGTGCAGGCTGGGAACACATGCACATGTCTGTTCCAGATTATCCCTGGGTGTTAATTTGAGTGTGAAAGGATGTGTGTGCACACTGTGATGCTCTGGCGAGTTGTTTAGTGTGTACCCCATCTTCGCCCAGTGATGGTGATGTCATCACAAAATCAGTTTAGCCCATGTGACCCTAGTAGTAACTCATACCTACACCTAGGAGCAATTGGGAACAGACAGTTAGTCTAACTTGCATGTTTTTGGACTGTGGAAGAAAACCCAGAGTTCCCGGAGGAAAGCATAGAGAGAACATGCAAACTCCACACAGCCTGGTACTTGAACCCAGGACCCGGGACTTGAACCCCGAACCTTGTTGCTGTAAGGCAGATGTGCTAACCACTACGCCACTGTGCCACCCTTTGTTGTTAACAATGCAACCAGAAAGTGCTGAAGCTGGAAATTCAGTGTAATTTGTTGCTGGTGTATGGCTTGTATATGAAAATAAAGCAGCCTGAAATAGTGATTTTATTTTTATTACTGGTGGAATTAAAAAGTCCTACAACCCCTTGTGTGTTATGTATAGAGCTTTTCATACAATCTGTGTGTGTGTGTGTGTTTCTTGCTTTCTTTTTTTTTTTTTTACAGACCCTCATTCTCTCTCCACTGTTCTACAACTGCATATTTTCATTCTTTACCCCCATCTCTCTGTCCCTCCCTCCCTTCCCCTCCACGTCCTCAACCCCTGATTACTGAACTCAAGCTCATCCGCGCTCAAGTAGCTCTTGTACACCCACTTGACGTGATTGCAAAAATTCGTTGAGGAAGTGGAAGCAGCGTTTGCTGCGCATGGGCTCACCACATTAACGAAAGCAGAGAGAGCTAAGCCACTGTAGTGAGTCTACCAGGAATCCAGTGTGAGGCTAATCAGGAAAGGTACATCAGAGAGAAAAGGTCACTTCTTAAAGGTCTTGAAATATTTTTCGAATCTGTGTTATTTCATGTGTTAATTTAATTTTAAGCCATTTTTGAGCTTGATATTAAGTTTGTCAGATTATTTAGGGGGGGGGGCACATTGGTGTATTGTCCTGGGTATGACATTAAACTGCATCTGGTGATGAGGCTCAAGCTCGGGGAGAGTGGAGATACCCCATAATCATCACTACTTCGAGGTTTGTCTCTTGCCCTGAACGGTAGCAATTGTAGGGCCCCGCTAAGGGTTACTAGCAGCTCTGTTGGCAGAAGGACAGGGTTTAAGTTTTCAAATGGTGGAATACTCATCAAAACGGCATTTGGGACAGATGTTTGGCGGAAGAACTCACCTAGGGTCAAAGGCAAAGATCAAAAGCATCAAGTTAGACAGGCACTGCAGTGACAGAAAGAACCTTGGGGACTCTGCTGTCTCTGATACTCTCACTGGAGTTATTTTGGACATATAGCAAGAAGCAAGGGGTTAAAAAAGGATATATTAACTGAAGTGGTATAAGGCAAAAGATCTAGGGGTGGACAAAAGACTCGATACACTGACAATAGAGACGGTGGTCAAGTCAAGTCAGTTTTATTTGTATAGCGCTTTTTACAATTGACATTGTCACAAAGCAGCTTTACATAGTAAAA
>JAQMYF010000008.1:3588109-3600928 GCA_030014195.1 Neosilurus mollespiculum
AACCAGGCTCAGGAGGGAACCCATCCTCATTTGGGTGAAGCCATAAAATACAAATTATGTAGATGTAAATCTCATTATTTGGTGAGTGTAAATCTCATTATTGTGGTGTAGAGGTTAGCAAGAAGGTCCTGGGTTTGACTCCCAGGAAGACGTTTCTGTGTAGACTTAATTCTCCCTGTGCTTGAATGGGTTTCCTCTGGGTACTCTGGTTTCCTCCTACAGTCCAAAGACATGCACATTAGGCTGTACCAAATTGCCCGTAGGTGTGAGTGTGAATTTACTTAGATGTGTGTGATGGTCTGGTGAGCTGGTCAGGGTGTACCCTACAATGTCGGCTGAGATAGGCTCCAGACTCCATGCGACGCTAGTAGGATTAAGCGGTTCAGCAAATGAACGCGTGAGATTATTTTGGACTGAATCAATTGTAAATGAAGGCTTGTGTGGATGTGGATCAATACAATCCTATTTAATCAGCAGCAGAGACTCGGATCGAAGCATTAACAAGTCTAGGAGGTTATAATTTTTTTAAAGGGTTAAAACTGTCAGCCAGTGTTTTTTTTTTTTTTTTGCTGTCATGTAGTCTGGGTGCTAAAAAAAAAAAAAAGAAAGCTGCGTTTTACTTCTTTGAAAGGTTCACCAAAACGTGAAACGCAATTCTCTCATTAAGGATACTATTGCACGGAACAGAAAGCTCTTTAATACAGTCGGAACATATATAAGATCTGCCTATAATTTGAACCCTGGAACAGCAGAACAACTGAATCAGCTTCAAATTCAGCCTCTCAGTCCTGATCAGTGCCAGTAACTGGAACATGTTGCTATTGATTTTTGCTGGTCACTAACACGGAACAGGGCAGCGCAGTAGTTAGCACGGCCGCTTCGCAGTAAGAAGGTCCTGGGTTGGAGTGCCGGCTCGGTAAGGGCGATTCTATGTGGGGTTTGCATGTTCTCCCTATGCTTACACGGGTTTCCGCCAGGTATTCCGGTTTCCTCCCACAGTCCAAAGACATGCATGTTTGGCTGCTCCAAAATTGCCCCTAGGTGTGAGTGCATTTGTGAATGGTTGTGTGTGTGTTGGCCCTGTGATGGTCTTGCGAGCTGTTCAGGGCGTACCCCGGCTTCATCCAGTGTCGGCCGAGATAGGATTCAGCCTCTCTGCGACTCTTTTCTCACTAGTTTGGCAAATGAGTGATGACTAACATGGAACAGAGGCGGCTATGGCATCTACATTTCACATAGCTATCAATGTTCCCAACTGCAGGAGATTAATGAGAGGAAAACATAAAGATAAACAGATACTGGAGACGCGAAGAAGCGAATTATTTGTTTACTTACTAGATTTTAATAAAATAGACTGACTAAAGTTTAGAAGTTGAGAGCTAGTGATATTATCTAAGTTTTCACAAAGGCAGGCACAGTGAACACTGCTTTCTCTTCCTCTGGTCTCTGACGCAGTGTCCCATTTAGAGCAAGTACTCGATTATCACATGGGGGCTGTTTTCCAAAGTAACTTTCAGCACTACTTTGGAAAGAGACTATTTCATAAGTTCCCTGTGACTTTGCCGCACGACAAATACAGAGACAGAAAAAGGGAAAGGTAAAAGCAGTGGATGTCAAAACAAGACTTTATAATAATAGTATTAGCCTGTCACTGGTGACACAAGCTCTTTATTTTCACACAGATGTTTGCCCTGTAGGTCTACAGTATGTAGCCATTTCGTCAAATATAGCATTTTAATTAAATACTGCATTAATTACATTCTCTTTGTTTGGCAGACACCCTTATTCAGGGGTTTGTTTTTTTTAGTACACTTATAGAACTAAGCAGTTGGAGATTAAAGGCCTTGTTTAAGGGCCCAACAATGGCAGGGTGGTGATAGTGGGACTCAAACCACTGATTGTTAACTTTCAACCTTAATAACTAAGCCACCACTGCTCAATAATTTCCTTCGTCAAGGATGTTTTACCCTCAGTTTGTGTGTTTGATGTTAGCAGATTTACGCAAAAACTTGTGTGGATTTTCTTGATCCAGATAAACTCTTCATCCAGGAATTTTTTCAAGGATTTTTAAACATTGTAAAACAGGGTGATGTGTTATATTACAGCAGTTCCAGCAGGGGGTGCCGTGTATATTCCGTTATTTGCAAAATGTTCTGTGCAGATGTTCATGGTATTTCTACCAGAGGCAGGGGTTTGAACAAGGACAACTCCTTTCAGTATTGGAGATGATCCTGATCAAATTCTGAAGAATAATTCTCTATCGTACAAAAGCAGAATTCTATAATTGTTTTATTATTCCTTAAAAATATTTTCAAAGTAAACAGACATGTTACTTTGTTACATGTGCCAGTTGTGCAGTAATCATTCAGCCTATCCCATTTCAATGATACAATACCCAGAATTATTTGATGGCTTTCCACCAATCAGAAACGAATATCTTGAATGAATAATTATAGACATTATTCACAGTGTATAAAGCTTGAAATTGAAATGGCGGAAAAACACGCATGGTGTGTCAAGGCCACTGATTCCGAAACCTGAAAAAAATTTAACAAAATTCCATCACAAAATACAAAGAAATCTGTGCAATATGGCCTTCTCATTTCAAATGGTGACACTGTAAATACAGATAAACCAGCACCTTATGCAAAGGTTAGAAAGATGCCTTCATGAAGCACAAGTGGGCATTGCGGTGGAGCAGGTGGTCCTTTTTAGGTATTTTTAGGGTTTTCAAATTGGAAAAAAAACAACAACAAAAAAAAAAAAACATAAAACCTGCCTCTGTAATTGTTAAAATGTTTAAAAACAAATCTTGATTTTGTTTGTTTAGTTTGTGTAGTATAATCATTCCCCCTCGACTTGGTTAAAGGGAAATGAAAGGCAAGCTTTCTAAACTCTCCTGTTACACATGAACATACACATATTTTTATTATCAGGTGGTTTTTACTTACATTTTCAAAGTTTGAATCTGCTAAACACCCTTTGACAGTTTGAATTAACCGATTTAAAAAAAGGCTGCCGTTTCACTCATACAAGTACACGAAATCACAAGAGTAGAATGTGAATCCACTGGTTCATATAAGGCAAATTGATGGCAATAATAACAGTATACAGATATTAAACTATCAAATCAGATATAAACTAACGAATACTTGAATAAAATAAAACTAGGCACAAATACAATTCATACACGATTCCATATACATGAGTTATATATTCACGTTCGTTCCAACGTGCCATTCGACTCAAGATGTTTGTGTGACTTTTCACATTGCAATTTCGCCCCCCTGTGTTTTTTTATACTTTCTATACATGAAAAAGGTTCATGAAACAGCTTGATTTATTAGAAACAGACATAAACTATGCATGCATTGAATTTCCTTTTAATGATACCCACCTCCCCTTGATTGAAAAATGGTTCATTAAGACAATTAAATTTTTAATTTTTTTTTTTTTTTTTTTTTACATCCATAGCTTGTTTTTTGAACCCTTCAAACTTGTAATGATCCAAAACAAAATATCAGGTATCTTTCTGAAATAAGCTCATGCATTTATATTATATAATACCCATGAAAATAGGTAGTATTTCCTGAAATGCGAATGTTCAGGAGTTGACAGTTTAAATAAAGTGGAAAATGTGGAAAATTCCAGATATAATCATTGTAACAGTAATCACAGCGAGATGCGCCATGCTTTCCAAATTCTGCCAAGGTTAGCAAACAGAAATAGCATTAACATGGGGCTGATCTCGTATACTGAATTAGTAAGTCAGCTCTATTCCGAGTCATTCGATCTGAACGGCACACAGTGTTAAATCCTGATGATTATGTACAGCAGCAGGCCTGTCACGCTCATTAGCATATTCACACACACACACACACACACACACACACACACACACACACACACACACACACACACATGCATGCAGGGTGCACTGTGTGCGTAGTAGACCTACAGTAAGTACACTTTGTTTAGTGCCGGCTCAGCAGTATCAGTCAGTGTCAGTATGAATAACTCTGTGCGGGATCACGGTGATGGTGTGTTGGAAGGAGGGCTGTATGGAACACTTTGAGGATGGTATTGATGGCTGAATGCTGTATACACTCTGAAATGTATTCAGTAATGTATTCCGTTAAAATACATGAAAAAGCGTTACTGCAGGGCACATTTTCAATACATCCGTGCTGCATCGTCAATACAGCTGAAGTCACCTCGTCCTTCCCTGGTAATCGTTTGCAGTCTGCATCAAGATGGTTATACTTTTTCACATAGAAGCAAAAAAAGTCTGAATTGCGTGAACAGATTGGAAAAATGTGATTACTCCAATTGTTTAAATCAGAGTCCCTCTCCCAGCGAGGGCATTTCTGTGTGGAGCTTGCATGTTCTCCCCATGCTTGCCTGGGTTTCCTCAGGGTGTACCCCGTCTTCACCCAGTGTCAGCTCAGATAGGCTCCAGCCTCCCTAAAACCCTAATAGGATTAAGCGGTTCGGCAAATGAGTGAGAGTGAGTGTTTAAAGTAGCTAATCTTATAATCTAATAGCTGATACCATTATCACCTCAGACTGCAGATGTAATTGAACAGAAATCCTGTTATCATGTACAGTAACAAATTTCAGGAGATAACAGAGAGTGGTCCTAAATATAAACAGCCAGGAGTCCAACAAAGAGAGCAAAGGTTGGCTGTGATTTATTGGAGCCCTTGTCAATCATCTATACTTGAGCTAATGTATGTGAACAGATGTGTGTGACTGCAGACAGCTGTTTTGTGCTTCACATGGAGGAAATGTAGGTTTGTCTTCACCCCGCATGGTTGGTAGCCTAGTTATAATAATGGGAGGAAACTGGCAGGTAAGTAAATAAAGAAGTAAATAAACAAACAAAGTAATAAATAAGGAGAAAGTACAGTTAAAGATAAATTATTATATTAGTCATGAAAGAATATATGCAGGGCAGTGGTGGCCCGGTGGTGGGGTGTTGGATTACTGATCCAAAGGTCGGGGGTTCGAGCTCTACTATCAACAGGCTGTCACTGCTGCCCCCCCCAGTGCAGCTAACTGGGTTATCAAAGGCCAGCCGTGTCTCTCACTGTCTGAGGAAATGCATGTAAAAGAACCATTGATGACGTTCAAAAAGAGTTGGCCACTGGATTGCGGTCAGCATGTTTCTGCCCTGTGATGGCCTGGCGAGCTGTCCAGGGTGTACTCCGCCCTCGCCCAGAGTCGGCTGACCCTAATTAGGGTTAAGTGGTTCAGAAAATGAACGATGAATGAACAGTTCAGGAAATTAATGAATGAATTTGAATATGTGGAATTCTGAAAATATAAAACACTCACTCATTTGCCGAACTTCTTAATCCTATTGGGGTTGCTGGAAGGCTGGAGCCTATCTTAGCCCACACAGGGCGAAGACGGTGTACACCCTGAACAGCTCGCCAGACCATCGCAGGGCAATTTAAATAAAACAATTCAACAAAATCGAGGCGGATGTCGCTGAATAGTCTTCGAGATGGAACACCGGGTAGATTATTCAGTGATATCCACCATGCCGGCGGACAGCTGTTTTAGTATATACTACACAGAAATACAAGAAAAGCAAACTAAAATCAGACTTTTACAGTTAAATTTTACGTTTTTAATTGATTTAAGCATTCTGCCAAGTTTGGAAAGTTTGGTTAAATTTCAGGACATAAATAAGTTCCAAATGGTTGACGCTACATCAGCATGGTTCGTGGGTCTTGCACGGTTCAGGATGGTTTTAACCAATAAATTTGTCTCCCCTAATTTAGTCCCACCTGTTAAACATTGCCTTTTTGTCACGCGACCACCGTTAACCAGGGAGCGTTGACATGTGACGCTGCCACCTGCATCTTTAAACTCTGCTGAGCATGCGGATTCAGGCGCGGACTTACACACTCAGAGTGAAACCGAGGATAGGATTCCGAGTTTTATAAAAATTACAATGTCCTGCTTGGCGTCACAGCAAGAAGGCTCTGGGTTCAAACCTCACTGCCAGTGAGGGCTTTTCTGTTTGGAGGTTGCACGATCTCCCCATGCTTGTGTAGGTTTCCTCTGGGCACTTTGGTTTTCTCCCATAGTTCTAAGACATGTACTTGAGATTAACTGGCCCAGATTAGTCCTGTGATGCAAGTAACAGAAAAGGGGGAAAAGATAAAGGATGGATGGCTGATAATTCTGTCCGTCTTAACTCCAGCACTGATGTGTTTAATCACCATACTGACGTTTATTTTACAGCTCGAAAGTATGCAGTACTTCTTTGAAGTTATACAAGACAACAGCAATGCTCTTAGTCCTCATCCAGCCCATTATCTCATTTGCCAAACTGCTTAATCCTCTATTAGGGTCATGGGGAGGCTGGTGCCTCAGCCAACACTGGGCAAAGATGGGGTGCACTGCATATCTCGCTATACCATTGCAAGCTCAGAACACTCACACTCACACTTAAGGGCAATTTGGAACCACTAATTAGCCTAATGCATATGTTTTTGGATTGTAGGAGGAAACCAGAGTACCCAGAGGAAACCCACATAAGCACTGGGAGAACATGCGAATGCCAAATAGAAACACCCTCACCGAGCCTGTGACTCAAACCCAGGACCTTCCCGCTGTGACGCGGGCGTGTTAGACACTACCACCTGCTGTTAGTCCTCCACATTTATAATACAACGACAAGATGATTTTTAAAATGTCGCACTGCAGCACTTAACGGCAGGCTCATGTTGTACTTGAGGGACAGGCGCGTAACCATAGTGAAGTCATTCAATGATTTTCTTTAGAGCTCTCTGAAACCTCATGACTTTGTCTTCCTTTTCTTTTTTTTTTTGTGGTTCACTCTTGGAGTCAATCTCAAAACTTCCAAAGCCCGCTGGGTTGCCAGAATCATTCATGTGACTGCCTGAATCAACAAAGCTCTAGTGGACATTGTTCTTATCATTGTCTGACAGCCTTCTCAAACCAAACCGTGGAACCGAGAATCAGTCGCATTGATGATTGTGCAAATGCCATCAGGCTGAACACACAAATAAGGAAGCTTTTCTTCGTCTTCGTCTTCTTCTTCTTTTCCCCAAGCGTAGACAAAATCACATTTCTTCTATCCTTGAAAAAGGTCAAGAGAAGGTCAAGAGCAATAGCCAGTGTCCTCAGTACCTCAATAATACTTGAGGAAGGTAATTTCATGAGGCTGGAACTTTCAAACCATGAGGCGTTCACAAAAGTGTCTTTTGCACATCATTGCATTCCGAGTTTCCGCATGAGAGAGTGGGAATTATTTCCACCCCCCTCCCCACCCCACCCCCACCCCCACACCCACACCCCACACCCATTTTGGCTATTTACTCCGCTGCTAAAAGAGACATAAGTGCCTTGTTCCAGATTGCCGAACACTCCAGCGTGGTGCTACGCTGCATTTTACTCTACGGGACTTCACTCTATCATCACCTTGTTCCTTAAATTGAACAGAGTCATCCGTCTTATCCTTATCATCCTCAGAATTCCTTGAAAGCCTTTCCAGAGTTGCTCCCATTATCAGTGACCTTCTTAAGTTATTCTTTCTAGTCCTCTTTTATTTTGCTGAGGACGGGTTCGTTTTTTTTCTCTTATTTTCTGCCTTCTATCAGGGTTTTAAAATCAGGCTGCTCTAAAAGAGAAAAGGACTGGATTAAATTATCTTTGTACGATGCTTATGATGGATGGGTTGAATCTTTATATGCTGCAATTTATTTTAAAAAAGAAAGAAGGAAAAAAAAAAAAACACAGGTACTAGGCTTATAATATTTACTGCAATATATACCAGTGTCATAACCGGGGCAAAAGTAGGCTTGTCATAATTCCTTCATTTCAATGGACTGATCCCAGCACAAAGCAGAACAGTGGTGTGGTGGTTAGAACATCCACCTTACAGCAAGAAGGTCCTGTGTTCGATTCCTGGGCTCGGGGTGTTTTTGTGCTTGCTTTGGTTTCCTCCAGGTACTCCGGTGTCCTCCCGCAGTCTAAAGACTTTCATATTAGGCTAATTGGCTGTTCCAAAATGCCCCAGGTGTGAGTGTTAGTGTGAGTGTGAATGGTTGTGTGTGTGTTGCTCTGCGATAATCTGGCGAGCTGTTCAGGGTGTACCCCACCTTCGCCCATTGTCAGCTTGTGACTCTTGTAGGATTAAGCAGTTAAGCAAATGAGTGAGTGAGTGCTCTCAGCACTCAAAAAAAAAAACCTGTAACTAAGCAGTGGAATATTCATTTATTCATTTTCTGAACCATTTAATCTTAATTAGGGTCACAGGGGGCCGACTCTGGGCGAGGGCAGAGTATACCCTGGACAGCTCGCAGGGCAGAAACATGCTGATGGGATGCAGCCTACTCTTGACGAAAGTCAGCAATGGTTCTTTTACATGCCTCTCACCACAGACATCGAGAGACATGGCCGGCATTTGATAACCCAGTTAGCTGCACTGCGGGGACAGCAGTGACAGCCGATTGATAGTGAGGATTGAACACCCGACCTTGGGATCAGTAATCCAGCACCTTACCACCAGGCCACCACTGCACCGCTGTTGAATATTGCTTAAGCTTATTACTTGATGGTAGCCGATTTGATAAGGGTACTTCTGTCAGAATTTGTGAGAGCCTTTAGATCTAAGACGGTGCTGCTTCCATTAATGGAAAGTTTATTCACGTTGAAAATGACCGTGGGTAGCTCCCGAGTGGCGCATCTACAAGTTGCGTGACTATCAACCTAGAGTTTGCGAGTTTGAATCCATGTTGATGCTACCATCCGTGACCGGGAGTCCATGGCCGAGCTTTCATGAGAGGGAGGGATGGTATACGCTCACTTCCCTGTCATTCACAGTTATCACCAGCCAATCATGGGCGTCTGTGAGCTCATTTGTACGAGGGGGCGGATAGCCGCCAAATACACATGCGCAGCAGTTTGAAAAGGGGCGGGTGGTAGCATTGCACTCCACAGAGAGGACATATGCATGCTTACGCCCCTCCTTGGTTGGTGGTGGTTGTGTGATAGGGAAGGCAATAGGGAGAGGGAAGGGTGGGAATTAAATACAACTTAAATTAGGGGAGAAAATGGGGGAAAATTAAAATAATTTTATTGAAAATCACTGTGGGTCAAACGGTCGAGTTTGAGGGCATCCATGCAGCATACATGGCCTACTTTACGTTAAATTTAAGATTTCTGTGGTGAAGAAAATATACACGGAAGAGCAATCGCCACATATGCAACATAATTACTGTTGGTAGACGTGACGACTGCGACATATACAGCACAGATGCCAGTAGAAATAGTGCCTGCGATGTATGCACCACAGATGCTCACATTTTTCAGTCAAGTGCATATTTCCTCCACACATATTTTTGCAATCCAAAATTCACCTCCAAAATCCAGCAGAATGGTCACAGAAAATCCACGGTATTTCCAGCCACAGATCTGATGTATGAATTGGATATCTGAGTTCTTAGCTTAAAATAAATAAATAAAATAAAATAAAACGCTAATTCAGTGCCTCTCATTTTTTTTACCCATGAACCAGCTCTTCAGTCGCATTAGCAGCAAACCCTTTCCTGCAGTTGACCAGGAGGATGATCATCTCTCTCCTGGAGCCTTTCCCACTTCTACAGTAACAGACAAACAAATTTCTTCTTGCACTAGTAACTTTTCATTTGATTTCTAAATGGTGAAAAGTTCCTGTTTCTCCCCTTGGTAAAGGCGTCACCGCCTGCCATTGTTGTGTTTGTGGACCATCTGCTACTTACCCTGTTTAGTGTGTGCAGGGGCTGGTTTTAAAATAGTTTCCCTGGAAGATTGCATGTAAAGTGGAGACTTCTGGAGAGAAAAAAAGTAAAAAATTATGTATTCATTTATTCATTCATTTTTCAAACCACTAGAGTCAGAGGAGACTGGAGCCTGCCTCAGCTGGCTGTGGGCGAAGATGGGGTACACCCTGAACAGCTCACCTGTCCATGCAGGGCAAAACACAAAACCATTCACACTTACACTCACACCTAGGGGCAATTTTAGCCTAATGTGCATGTCTTTGGACTGTGGGAGGAAACATAAGTACCCAGAGAAAGCCCACACAAGCACTGGGGAAATATGAAACACCAATTTCTTGAACCCAGGACCTGCCTGCTGTGGGACGGACATGCTAACTACTGCGCTTCCGTGCCGCCCAAGTATAAATTACAGTTAATGAATATGCCTTCTGATATATGTGTACATATATAGGTATCATGGAGGGAATACAATTCAAATCTCAATATAACGGGTTTCTTGAAATTGTGTTCATGCTAAAATTGGTATCATATCAAATATCAGTAACATTTTTATACCTCCATCATTTATGTAGGATTCAGCTTTATGCATTTTGCATAAAATACCCTGCAACCTTGACTGGAGGGCACATCTTGACTGGTGTCTAAATATCAACGTTCTGATCTGCTTTTACTCGTACAAAGCCCTGGTCTGACAAAACATTCTTCTTCTTCTTCTTCTTCTTCTTCTTTTTTTTTTTTTTTTTTTTTTGCTGGTATAGAGATAGGATCTGGGTATGCGATAGCGTGATTTGTTATCTCAGCTTGCTGATTCCAGTGGTGTAAATGCTAATGTGATCTACGCAGGGCTATTCAGGGCTATTCTAAAGGCTCAGTGTAGCAAAAGCTGATTTGGAGATATGGTGATCTAAAAAAAAAAAAGTCAAACATGACCTACATATCACTTTTTCTAATTCTTCTAATCTTAATATATGATGTATACAGTACATCACCAAAATGTTATACAGTAATACTACCTATAAAGCTGACTTTGTAGGTCAAATTAATGTGTGCTATGTAATAATACATGCATTAATATAATAATACATTTAAACACTGGGTACAGCCTGGATTAGCTTCATCTAATGGAACAAGCTGCCCCTTATTTTAGAGATCATCAACTGGACATTTAGAATATCCATTTCAATAACTTTTAATTCTTGACTTGGGAGATTTTGTGATGACATGTCCCATTTACTATGATGGAGTATTAGGGCGACATTAAAAAGGGAAAAAAAATCGGGAATAAATTCATACTATTACGAGAATAAAATCGTAATGTTACAAAAAAAAAGATAGTTGCAGTATTACAAGAATAAAGAAAGTAGACTTGCAGGTGTACAGAGGGAAAATCAGAAGAACAGCTTGCTGCCTGCATGAAAATACGAAAGGTGGAGCATGTTGTAAAGCCATACTCGAGTATTAGATTCACAAATAAAAACATACTTTCAGCGCATCAACGCCACATTTTTATAAGTATCAGGACATACAGTATGCTTGTCCTCTCACCTGTTCTGTATATTCACTTGAACGTCACATTACAGCTTTACCTTCGTAACATTAAAACTTTATTTTCATAACAATGATTTAATTCTCGTAATATTACAACTTTATTCTCATGACATTATGACTTTACTTTTGTAACATACGACTTTATTTTCGTAACATTACAACTTTATTTTCGTAACATTACAACTTTATTTTTGTAACATTACAACTTTATTTTCGTAACATTACAACTTTATTTTCGTAACATTACAACTTTATTTTTGTAACATTACAACTTTATTTTTGTAACATTATGACTTTATTTTTGTGACAGAATTACAGATTTTTTTACTTATTTTCACTGTGGCCATGATACTGAGTTATAATTTCCTGATTGTAGCAGCTGAAAAATGAAGAGTGCACCATTATGCTCCTTAGTATAGCAAAAGAGGTTTAAATCTCAAAGAAAAAAAAATCGTTCTTTGGTTGCTTTCAGAAATTAATTAAATTGATTTAGGTTTTGACCAACTGAGAGGTTAAAAAACAAAACAAAACAGTAACTAATTGCAATGAGTTAGCAACTCGCTCTTCTTATAAGCCACTAATGACTTCTGTTACTTCAGCATACAGAGGAAAAAAAGAGAAAACTACAGACTAGGACCACTTTAATTAACATACATTTCTTACTAGTGTTTCTCCATTTCTACCTGTGAAACCTTCAACTTCTTGCTTCTTCATGATCATGGTGATAGTTATCTCTCTCTCTCTCTCTCTCTCTCTCTCTCTGTGTATCTGTCTCTCTCTCTCTCTCTCTCTCTCTCTCTCTCTCTCTTTCTGTGTATCTCTCTCTTTCTCTTTCTCTGTGTATCTGTCTCTCTCTCTCTCTCTCTCTCTCTCTTTCTCTGTGTATCTGTCTCTCTCTCTCTGTGTATCTTTCTCTTTCTCTGTGTATCTGTGTGTGTGTGTGTTTGTGTGTTTCTCTCTGTGTGTGTGTCTCGCTCTCTCTCTCTCTTTTTTTTCACTCTATCCTTCTCACTCCTCTTTCTTATTCTGTCCATCTTTCTTATGCACCCTATCTCTCTTTATGACTTTATAACTCTCATGCTCGATCTCCCTCACTCTATTTCATTCTTATTCTCATGCGCTCTCTCTCTCTCTCTCTCTCTCTCTCTCTCTCTCTCTCTCTCTCTCTCTCAACACCCTCACTCAGTAGTGTGACATTGTGCTGCTGCCCTGAAAATTGCATCACCATTTCATCATTTCAGAGTTCTGCAGGAGACAATTCCTCTGTCACCACTGCCTTCCGGTGTGTGTGTATGTGTGTGTGTGTGTGTGTGTGTGTGTGTGTGTGTGTGTGTGTGTGTTATTGCGCATACTCTGAGCCCACTCGTATTTGTCCATTCTTTATTACAGTGTAGCTTTTTACTTTCACTGCAAATCAATACCCAGTTCATCTCACTAATCACCTTCATTTTTTTCAATGAATTTTTTTTTA
>JAQMYF010000008.1:3608065-3616948 GCA_030014195.1 Neosilurus mollespiculum
TACCACCACATCCCGCTTTCGCTCCTTATTGTTATGTCATGATTTCTTACCAGCATTATGAACTGCCAACCCGCGCATGAACTCCTAAACTCTTTGGTTTTAAACGACTTAAACCTGCTTCGTGCTCATTTTGAACTTTTTACCTGCCGTTCCTAATAACATGCCGGTTGTACCAGAGATTCTTTCTGTTTTAATCCTCCGTTTATAATTCTTTAAAAAAAAAAAAAAACAGGATTATAGCCTGCTCCACTAGTCTTATAGTTTCTCTTTATGAGCTCTTATGGGTATTTTGCTTTCCTCTGTTGCCCTTGGCTGCTCATCAGGGGTCTGGAGTCGGACTTCTGTAAAGCTGCTTTGCAACAACATAATGTAATCGGCCCTGTATAAATACCACTGCACAGACTGAATCCTGCTACTCAGAGCTGCCTGTATTAAATAAGCAAAATCACATAAGGAATAAATCATTCAAGGTTAAAAGTGTAAATAATAATTTAAAGGTAAGTAAATAAAGGTAAAGCTTGGTGGTACTGGGGCTTGAATTCCTGACCTTCGGAGCATTAACCCAGAGCCTTAACCACTGAGTCACCACTGCCACAGAGCCACATTTTATGTCTTCTGGCTAACAACACGGACACTGAGATTTCTCATAGCAGATTTCTTATTTTATAGGTTTAAAATGCTTACTTTATGAGTTAGTCATCCTGCTATGTGTTTGTGTTTGGTGCCCTGCAGGCTTTGTGAGCTTCGATAACCCTGGCAGTGCACAGGCAGCCATCCAGGCCATGAATGGCTTCCAGATCGGCATGAAGCGCTTGAAAGTGCAGCTGAAACGGCCAAAGGACGCCAGCCGCCCCTACTGACCCTTGCCCAGGACATATATGCACACTCACACACACACAGCTGACAGCACAGGTAGGAATGCCTCTGGGCTCCATATCGGATCCATATCGACCGTTTCAGGAAATTCAAGAACTTAAATAGTTCAGTAATGGTGAAAACATGCCTGCCCACAGTGAAGTAGGTGTATCAGAGCACAGGGTGATTGACAGATGCACGCAACCCACAAGGTTATTTTGCTAAAGATAATCAGCAGGAAAACATGTCATTTCTTCCACAAGTGACTCTATGTATTTTGGCTACAGTTCCATCATGACTTCCTAAAAAGATCTTTACAGTCCATTAGCTTGCACTGTAACAGGTACGATTTTTATCTTCAATGAAGTTTTCATCACTTTTTGCGTTTCTTGCTGAAACCCTGAAGTGTATAAGCCACCTGACTGAGAGAGCATGTTGATATAATTCAGATGACAGCTACAGTAGCAGTACACTACAGGGCTTAGTGGTTAAGGCGATGGGTTACTGATCCGAAGGTCAGCAGTTCAATCCCCACTATCACCACTGTTGGGCCCTTGAGCAAGGCCTTTAACCTTCAGTTGCTCAGTTGTACAAAAAAATTAAAAATAAAAAAATGATAATAGTAAGTTTCTGGGTAAGAGCGCCTGCCAAATTCTGTAAATGTAAATGTAGCAGTTGTATAGTGTCCTCAAGTCCGTCAAAAGATTGTTGCTGGATTAAAGTGATGACATAAAAGTAAAGTCTTCCAAACTCTCCTGTTACACATGAACATGTATATTTTCATTATCAGGTGGTTTTTACTTACATTTTTGAAATTGCAATCTGCTAAAATTCTAAAATAGCCTGTTTGAAAAGGCTGATGTTTTACTCATGAGAGTGCAAAATCGTGAGAATAAGGCATGAATTCATCAGTTCATAAAAGTCAAGTTAATGGCAATAATAACAGTATACAGATATTAAACTAACCAATCAGATATAACCTAATGAACCTCTGTATAAAACAAAACCAGGCACAAATACAAATCATACACCCTTCCATTCATATACAGCAATCAAGAGTCAGACCGTACATGTAAAAGTAATGAATACTGCACCATCTGCAGAACTAGTTCTGTATTACAGAGGAAAAAAACAGGGTGATAATGTGACTTTTCACTACCAGTTTTCATATTGTCAAAAAACGTTAGCTGCTACTTTTTATCTCTGTGCTAAAGTTATTGGGGAGAGCTTTCAACACAACAGCTAAACAGTGAGTCACGCACAAAACTATCAGGTGATAAGTTATGTATTCCACAACAGTAAAAATGACTATAAATGGCTAAAATTTCGGACATGTCATTTTTAAAAATGTGGAGTTTACATGTTCTCCTTGTGTTTGCCTGGGTTTCCTCTGGGTATGCTAGTTTTCTCACACAGTCTAAAAACATGCACATAAAGCTAAGTGGCTGTATCAACTGGTCCTAAGTGTGAGTGTGAATGGTTGTGTGTTGCCCCGTGATGTTTTGGTTTACCCAGCCTGCGCTCAGTGTCGGCTAAGATAGGCACCAACATCCCCTTAATAGGATTAAGCTGTTCAGCAAATGCATGGATGATGATGAAAGAGTGAGTAATTAGGTTCTGTGGTTTTAGATTTCAATTTATGCACATTTAAAGATCGTAAGCGATCATGGCAGAATTTGGTGTTTGAGCCTACACAGGCCAGAAAGCTGATATTTAAGTTTTAAGTGAAGTTGTTAAGGTGTAACGTCAGGACATGAATCCGGCCTCATCTGATCATTTCTAGCTTGAGCTTCCCTGATATGTACACACTTCCCCGTTCAGACATCAGCCTGTCAGGCAGAGACATTTCACCATGCTCATCTCTGCCTCCCGAGTCCGACTCTGACATGCTGTCTTTCTCTTGCAGGTTTTGAACAGTCTTGACATCTGCAACAGATGGAAAACTTTACTTGCAAAACCAACCTGGAAAAGTGACCAACAAAAGAAAAAAGAAGAAGAAGAAGAAAAAGAATCAAATAAATGCAGCTTAACAAATAAGTACATGATTTTTTTTTTTTTTTAAAGAATAAAAAACATATCAGATTTGACTTTGTGTGCAACACCACGGCGATGAGAAGCTTGGGGGAACAACATGACAGATTACGTCAGAATCAAGAGGACTGAAGCCAGCAGTGAGAACGCCAAACAGGACAAAAAAATTCCAAACTTTTCCTTGGGGAAAAAAAAAGAAAAACAGAAAACACTGGTTTGAAAGAAGACTTTGGATTGATGCTGAAGAAGCCACAGTTTTGGCGAGGAACTGAGTGACATCCGTGGCTTTTACTTCTATGGACTAATGAGGGTTTAATCTCCAAGGTAAAAAAAACTGGGCAGAAGAAACATTTCGTCATTTGGACGGATGTAAAAACTCTCTTTGTGTCTCTTTCTCTCTTTTTTCTGCAGAGCTCTTGTATATGGCTCATTAGAGGTTCCACAGAAGCAGTATCGTTGCAAATCTTTCTCTCGCTTTCCTTTCCTCTATTTTGATCCATCGTTCTTTCTCTCTCTCTCTCTCTCTCTCTCTCTCTCTCTCTCTCTCTTTCTCTTTCTCTCACCCATGGCCCCTTTGGGGTCCAGAGGACCAAATCTTTTTAATCTCTATCTATAGTAATGTTCAATATTATCACTGATTATCTTATGATACAGGATATTGCGTAAAAATATTACAATTAAGACTTAGAGAAAAAAATACTTCAGGGTGTATAGTGTATGTAAAAAAAAAATCAAAATAAATAATAATAATGATGAAAAATCAGGGGGTGGGGGGATTTTTGAATCGTGAGTGAACTAGGATCCAGGTTAAAGGAGCAGAGATACGCTGATGGTTATTAATATAGAACTGGACATGCGTTGACAAGAAGGGTTCATTCTTCTTTCTCATTCACAGCCACACCTCATTTTTCGAAGGTCACTGTTTTTTAAATATCGGATTGAAACATATGAAAGGAAGAAGCATGTTTTCAGTTATGGGCAGATTACAATTCTATGTGCAAAGTGTCAAGACATGTTTCAGTGATTCATCAGACGCGCTGGAATTTACAGATCTAAATTTCATTTTAGTACCTCTTCGTCGCATTTTCCCTAAAGCTAATGCGGCGTCCCCTGCTGCAAAAAATGAATAAATAAATAAATAAATTCGATATAATCCACGGAACAGAAAGGACGCAAACAATAAGCTGTAGTATCTAATTCTCATCTTTATTCTGTTCTATATTCATGTCTTATTTAAATGCAGTAGAGTCTCGTTAATATCTGCATATGCACCTCAACGCATTTTAGCATTTTTTGCTAATATTTTATATATTTTAGCTAATATTCGGGCGTGAACGTGGCCATTGATCAAAGCAGAATGCTGTCATATTGCTCTAATGTGGTCAATTTCTGTGAAAGTTTTCAAAAAAATGTGCTTTTGGGTCGTCCCCATGTTACAAATTTGGGGCATTAAGCAGAAATGAAGCATGTATTAATGAGATTCTACTGTACACGTAAATTAACACTGTACCATTAAAACCTAGAACGCCATGTCCTATTCAGATAAATAACATACATAATATTAGCATACTGTTACAAACAAATTTTAAAAATGCCATTTTTAGGTTTCAGAACAGTAGTCCTCTTCCTAAAAGCTTTCCACCCACAACAATAGGTTGGGAATTCACACACCTTCATGTCATGGCTGCTATTTTTACACCATGAGCATAAAATAAACTTTCACATAAATTCAATTATCGGTTGTATACTAAACAAAAGAGATAAGCATGCTATTATAAAAATACCGAAACTTCACCCTTCCTGGATCACATGATAAACACACATCAGGGTGTTTAAAGGGGCTCTGTCATAGGTGTTGTGCATATATTAAATTTCATTTTCTAGAAACAAAATAAGGCAGCACGGTGGAGTAGTGGTTCGCACACATCATAACAAGAAGGTTCTCAGGCTCAGGCATTTCTGTGTGGAGCGTGCATGTTCTCCCCATGCTTGAGTGGGTTCCCTCCAGGAACTCCCATTTCCTTCCTCAGTCCAAAGACATGAACTAATTGTTTAGGCTAATTGGCTGTTCCGAATTGCCCCTAGGTGTGAGTGTGAGTGGTCTTGTGTGTGTGTGTGTGTGTGTGTGTGTGTGTGTTGACCCTGCAATGGCATGGAACAGGGTGTACCCCAGTGTTGGCTGAGATAGGCTTCAGCCTCCTGATGACCCTAATAAGTCTAAGCGATTCAGCAAATGCATGAATGAGATAAGAAACAAAATAAGTGGCCAAAAAAAAAACACTTTTAGTGAAAACTTAAATTTTTAAAAAGAAACAAAAGAGAAAATCCAAGGCACTCTTCTATTTCACATTCAAAATTTAAAAACAATTAGTGTACATATGAATTAAGTGTTTGATGGTTGTGGATATTTCTCATGATTCACGAGGCTACACTTCTTTCAATATTTTGCTGGGTGAAAACAAAAACAAATTTCTGTGTATGTGAAGCAGTTGTGATCAAGTCCCTTTAAAGATCCTGTTGTCCTTATCTACTATAAAAGCTCTATTTTCAGTTTGTGCAATGCTGTCTCGTTGTGGATGGTCATGTGAAAGTCAAACAAGATGAAGACATAAAGTGGACTTGCTTAAAGTTGGGCTGCGTTTTATTACATTGCTCTTTCAGCCTTTAAACAGTTAGTAAAACAGAACATGTTATAACCAGGCGGGCACATGAAGCGCACAAACCTCCGCCAAGCCAGAAAAATGTCAGCAAGTACACAGCACCCCTGCTGGACCTGCTATAATACCACACTTCACGTTCTATCTCAGAATGTTAAAAAATTAATAATAGTAAAATAATGCATTCATGGATTTAGAATTTGATCCCGATAAACACCACGAAAATCTATTGGAGTGCTACTTGGGTCGTACTCCACTCATCTAAAAAAAATGATCAAAATCTGTTCATAACTTTTTGCATAAGGTTGCTAACAAACAAACAGACAGACAAACCAACGCTGATAAAAGCATGACCTTGTTGGCGAAGATAAATATCAGCTATAGATCAGTCCATGTCACAGCTCGGATCGAATGCTTAAGAAATGTATTACGTTATAAGCACATTAACTTTCACATTTCTGTTAAAGAATGAACAAGAGCAGGATGTATGAACAGTGATAGTGTAATGCTGTGTACGTTACTACATGACCAAATATCCTTGTACAGTACAAAAACTACTCCTCTTAAAAACAGTTATTTTTAAAGCCATTTGTCGATTACAAAATTACAGCAGGTCAATTTAAGCCTGAATTTACTATTTATCAACATTAAAGACTTTCCGTCTTGGGGACTATTTACTGTTATTCTTTAAACCTGAGGTGTTTAAGTGTTTTAGTATATACTACAAGGGAACAGAAATAAAATGAGGTGTTGGGCCAGATTTGGCACCTGAGCCTGGAGTTTGCGATATGTGTTGAAAAACATGAGGGCCATATTGTCGGCCATTTATACTTTCATCATATATTTTGATATTGCATTTTTTTTATTTCTAGTGTTTCAGAGTGACCACGGCAAACCGTGCGTTTTTGTCCGTCATTTTAATTCAAGCATTATCCTGAAACCAATCAGATCTCACCATTCCTATGTAGTATATACTAAACTTGATTATTAAGACCATTCAAGCAGCTGTCTATTTAAAAATAGTCTCCTTAGTGTTCTATAAACAGGAAAAAACAATAATAACCTGGACCACCGTCCAACATCTAACATCCAAAATCCAACCAATCAACTTCCTTACCAATACTGAAAGCTCCGCCTCTCTAACTGGCTTTATTTTTTTATTATGGCATATGTTGTGAGGGGTGTTGCTTTACAAGGGAGCTGTAAGGGTTTGGAGTCACAAAACAGCTAACTTCTGCCAAAACTACTAACGAGACCTTTAACACCTTTAACATCCTCTTAGCCGTGCCAAAAAAAAAAAAAAAAAAAGATCAGCTTTTCTCATATACAACGCCAGCTTACGCTACCGCGACATCACCTTCTTGTAAATGTTAACTCAGTTCGAATCTTGCATGGACAATTTCTACTGTACTAACACCGAAATAGAAATTAGAAGGTAGATGCTATTTTAAAAAATACTGCTTTTTGAGATTAAAAAAAAAAAAAACAACGAATATTTTTTAGAGATATAGACATCCGCTACATATACATTATCATAAAGTAATCAAGGAAATTAAAGGGAATGATCAGTACACTGCAGTAGATGTAGAGTCGGATGAGGTGTGGCTGTTGCTTAGCATGTCCTGAATGACCCACGTCATTTTACTAACACATTCCTTGCAGTGTGTTTTCATTTTAAGGCCATGTCAGAAATGAGCCTTTGATACTACGTAGTTATCTTGGGTTAAAACCCAACATGGGACTGAAACACACAACACATTCAAAACACAGATCTCTCACTGCCCTTGGATTATTCTATTTGTTCGACCTACTGATTAGGGACCAAGTGACATCTCGTATATATCAGAATGCTGAAAATAATTATACGATATAACAAGGTAGGGTAACTAAGGATGATAGACTTTTCTATTTCCTGTTAGGCTGCAGATGAAACCTATTCTTCTTCTCTCCGTTCACTGTAAACAGCTCTGGTTCCAGTTCACAGCCGCAGATGCTGCAGAAGCATTTACCTTGTAAAGTAAACTGCCATTGGCTTTGCGCTTTTCACCTAGAATCTTTCTAGCTACATGCTAATCGAAAAAAACTGGAAACTGCAAATTCTTCGCGATAATATGACAGCAAACTGACAGCAATCATATACTAGGGATGTAACACAATAAATCTATATGTATATGTATCTGTATTTAAACCTGAAGTAGTGAGCATGGCCTAATCCAGAAAGGCTTTGTTTGTTTTGTTGGGTGTGTTTTTTTTGTTTGTTTTTTTCTAATCAAAAATCTAAAAAATTAGTTATTGGGAGGCAGGTTGAGGTAAAGATACCAGCATTGTCGGTATGCTCTGTAACTTCTGACTCACAGTTCTTCAACGCATCATTATTCTAGTCCATAATCCATTTACAGCTCTAGATAGGACAGGGGTTGGGTATTTTTTTTAATTATTATTATTATTTTGTTAAGCTCATGTCTCACTTAGCCGGTTGATATGTGAGACTGGGACTCCTTTAATATGAACATTTGTGACGCATGCATCGCAGCTGTCATGTCTTCCAGCAGTACCTGCAATGCATTCAGGTCAGTCACTGTTCTATGTACATTTCCATCACCACAAGGCAGACCATGGATGCATTTATGCGCTGCAATGGTGGAACTGATCTGGCACTTGAGCCATTGTAATTTCAACACCACCAAATTTTCCGTGAATGGAAGCCACGTCCTAACAGCTCTAAACTTAGCTCCCAACATATTCCAGTGGAAGCCAGCAGAACACTTCGACTGGTTGTCCACCAGAAGAGAAAACCCCCTCTACACCGAAGTAATTCTGACTATGTGAGACCAAGGCTTTTGTTTGTATCCTCCCCTGATATTCGCGAACAATTTTGCAGCCCAATTTAAACCAGCACGACCCGGACCAGGCCATTACTAAAGAGTCTGTAAATGAATTGGCATACACTGTGCTTTTGTTCACCTTGCTACACACCGTTCTTTGTTTATTACGTGAGTTTCATATTTGAATTCGCATGAACTTTTTTTTGCTGCATTCCAACAAAGTCTAACAATCCCATGAGAACAGTTCACCTGCTATACATATTTGTATTATCTTGTATAATTCATTCTATATTTGGTTACATTCCTATATATATATATATATATATGAATGTCCTGAGATGGTCTGGTGAGCTGCTGAGGATGTACCCTGCCTTCGGCCAGTGTCAGCCAGTGTCGGTAATGTAGGCTCAGCCTCCTTGCGACAACAGTAGAATTAAGCAGTTCGGAAAATGAGTGAGTGTATATGTATGGATGTGTGTGTGTGTGTGTGTGTGTATGTGTGTGTGTGTGTATAT
>JAQMYF010000008.1:3617947-3632315 GCA_030014195.1 Neosilurus mollespiculum
TCTCACAGCTATAAGGTATAAAGACATGCCTCAAATAATGCCGTTGGTAAAAAAAAAAAATAAAGATTAAAAAAGGATATAGGGGTATATAGACCACTCAGCCTCCCCTTAACTGGGGCAATGTGGGCACTCTTCAGGGCATGAAATTAAGTGCACCCCTTTGTCTCATTCTGTGAAGTCTGGCAGCCGGATGGTGTAACACTGATGTAACTGTCACCCAACAGAACGTTCCGGGGCTCGTGGCATCGCTGCAGAGCCGTTTGGCAGTGAGAGATGTATTATATCCTGTCGGCCAGATAAGCAACCTCACTGTAGAAATATAACGAAGAAAAAAATTTCACTTCATTTATACTTCTAATTATTACCAAACCTTTTTTTTTTTTTTTTTTTTTTTTTACTTTCTTGCATAGCTTGCCCTGCCTGACGAACACTCTGTGCATGCATTTAGCTAGACACGTAGAGACGCATTTTTAGTAAAAAAAAAAAAAAAAGAAAGAAAAGAAAGAAACTTTTTAAATGCAGTGTTGCACTTTTGTTTGTCTGTTTTTGTCTGATTTCTGTTTTCAACCAATACCTCCAAGAATAAAAATAAAGATAAACATAACGCGAGCTAATCGAGACGATTAGGAACAGCACTAAAATGAGCGTTTGCGCACGTGGTTCGATACGGAAAAGCTTTTTTCAGTCGCTCTCACTAATCTGTGTGTATAAATTGTGGCATTTCGAATTATCCAAGGGAGTGATTATAAATAAACCACTTGAGCTAATGTAAGAAATTGAGTATCAAGAGGTCATACTGCTGAACATATTGCTGCATAGAACACTCAGTCAGTGTGTTTTACAAGGAAACTCTGAATGTTTTTAATGTTTAAAAATGATTCCATATATCTGTGGGTCAATATGGTGCAAAAATATCCTGACAGGTCTCCACAGGGCAAACATTCTGGTAGATTCGATCAAAATTGCTTTTAGGAAGTCAAATTCAGTGATGCAATATCAATGATTCAGTTCTAATTTATAAAAACGGATCCATTTTTTTGAAATATTTTTTGTGTTGTATAATTGACAAAATAGTCAAAATAGTAAAAAATGTTGTACAGTCAGTTGACAACAAAAAATATAGATGAAAATAAAAACGAATTAAAAAAAAAAAAAAAATTAAGAGCACAAACCTCTGACAAGCCCATCAGTCCCACTTATAAACCCTCTAATCTGATTTTTGTCTGACACGTTTTACCTTTGGTAGAAATTACATTTTTTTGTTAAAGAATCCTTTGAACAAATTCCTAGGCCCAGAATTTGATCCGGATCATCGCCAAATCTAATGGAGGCTCTCCTCTGGTAGAAATTTCATGAAAATCTGAACTTTTTTTTGTTTGTTTACGTCCCTGGCAGAGGTAATAAAATTAAATATTGTTGGCTAAATTATGTAATATAAGAGGAATAAAACACTCCATGTTATGCTACATTACACTGTTACAGACACACCCTAGCCTCACTTCTGCTCATTAGAGCCGGAGCTTCTGTAGCACGAAGCAACTCGGAGTTCAAATCCTCCATGTCCATCGCGTGTTAACTTCCCTGTATTTTTACTGGTACCCATTTATACTGCTGGGTGGACAGAGGCACACTAATGTTTAGGACCTTGCCCAGGGGTCTAACAGAGATTTGAACCCACAACGTCTCAATCATGAGCCCAGCACTGTATCCACTACACCACCAGACCTACCCTGTCACGTCCTGTTGTATTTTTATTTCGTACTTAGCTAAGTTTATTAGAATGTGCCTGAAAAAAGTGTAATAAAGGTGTTTTTCATGAATTAAAAAAATAGATATTTACTTTTAGAAATGGTTAACATAAGTATTAATCACAATTTCACCCACATTAATAATGACACTAAAATCTGTTTTTTTTAGATTTCTGGCTGTACAAATCTACCGGAGGGTGTTTTTGCACCATGTCATACACTGGAAGCACTGTTTTTCCCCAAAGAATGTGTTCTTAAATGTATGAACATTGGGATTTTCCTTTACAAACACTACAGTCTCAGATATACCAGGCAGGGATATTGAACTACATGTGAGATCGTTAGGATGATTTCCTTTCCTGTGCGTTTTATACAGTATATATGCGGTCACTGTTTAAACAGATCCATGTTAGGGCTTCGATCACGTCTTAACACTTCAGCTTTTCTATTCGAGTCATCTTTTAAAAACTTCATTTATAGCCAGAATCTCGTCTCGCTCACGAACGAACAGCTCCAGAGTCAACACTGAGAGTGCGCTTGTATAGAAGAGAGAGGTTTGTGAAGTAGGAATGTAGGATGATATAGTCTTATACACTGACATGTTAGACTTATACATTGCTCTAGACACTTATTAATGTTATTCGAACGAATGCAGTGCGATGGGAGACGGCGCTCGAAACGTGAAGATATCAGTATACTGTATGTAGGGGATGTTGTTAGCACAGGAATCTTTCTTCAGGTACAGAGGGAGGGTTGGAGTAAGAGCTCCGCTGCTTTCTGTCTGATGCGTGGAGCCCAGGGGTGGGGGTGTGGTGGTGTGGGGAGGATTTGGGTTAAAGATTGTGTTATAATTTGGGTTTTTTGGCACAATGTACTAGATGTAAGCTAAATACCGAATCTTATTATTAAACTATGTTAATGAAATGCTTTTTTGAGGGAAGTGTGGGATGTGTGCTTGTGTTCGGATTTGGCTGTTGCCTTGACAACACAGCCAGAAAGCAGTAGGGTG
Organism: Neosilurus mollespiculum; assembly: GCA_030014195.1. Taxonomy (NCBI): domain Eukaryota; kingdom Metazoa; phylum Chordata; class Actinopteri; order Siluriformes; family Plotosidae; genus Neosilurus; species Neosilurus mollespiculum. Next base: position 3,620,705 of record JAQMYF010000008.1, read on the forward strand.
GGTTTTTAAGAGTGGGGGTGGAGTTTAAAGATTATAGCTAGCCCTCTTGACAATAATTCTGGAGGACAGGGGGAAAAAAGAAAGAAAAAACTAAAATAACTTTTGTCCCATCCCTCTCCCTCTTGAACTTGCTGCTTTGACAATTATTTGTGTAAAAGGTTTTAACCACTTATTTATTTATTTATTTATTTATCTATCTATCTATCTATCTATCTATCTGTTTATTTATTTATTTATTTATTGAATGAACAAACTCAATTCCATTTTGTTTTCAGTTCTATATATTTCTGTATGATTGCTAATTTTCGTTCTCATTCTTTATTTCAGACGTTAATATGTATGTATAAATAAGGCTAATCGGGGCTTTTTCTCTCTTTCTCCTTTTTTCAATTTTACAATAAAAAACTTTAAATGAACTCCGAAATCTTGTGTCAGGCTAATTATTTGTTTGTTTGTTAGCTTGTTTGTTACAGAATCTGATGTGTTTTCAAAGATAGAAGACATTCATATGATCACAGCACTACTGACCTTGGGTTTACACTGGGGCATGATGTCCACGAACGCCACGATTTGAGAGAATAGTGAAGAGCGTAGGGGGTCGTAGGAATGAATGGTGATGATCTTGAGGGAACTTGGTGGAATTGTGATGATCTTGAGGGAACTTGGTGGAATCGTGATAATCTTCAAGGAACTTGGTGGAATCGTGATGATCTTGAAGGACTTGGTGGAATCGTGATGATCTTGAGGGAACTTTGTGGAATCGTGATGATCTTCAAGGAACTTGGTGGAATCGTGATGATTTTGAAGGACTTGGTGGAATCGTGGTGATCTTGAGGGAACTTGGTGGAATCATGATGATCTTGAGGGAACTTGGTGGAATCGTGATGATATTCAAGGAACTTGGTGGAATCGTGATGATCTTGAGGGAACTTGGTGAAATTGTGATGATCTTGAAGGAACTTGGTGGAATCGTGATGATCTTCAAGGAACTTAGTGGAATCGTGATGATCGTGAGGGAACTTGGTGGAACCTTGATGATCTTGAGGGAACTTGGTGAAATTGTGATGATCTTGAAGGAACTTGGTGGAATTGTGATGATCTTGAAGGAACTTGGTGGAATCGTGATGATCTTGAGGGAACTTGGTGGAATTGTGATGAACTTCAAGGAACTTGGTGGAATTGTGATGATTTTCAAGGAACTTGGTGGAATTGTGATGATTTTCAAGGAACTTGGTGGAATTGTGATGATCTTGAGGGAACTTGGTAGAATCGTGATGATCTTGAGGGAACTTGGTTGAATCATGATGATCTTCAAGGACCTTGGTGGAATCGTGATGATTTTAAGGGGAACTTGGTGGAATCGTGATGATCTTGAGGGAACTTGGTGGATTTATGATGATTTTGAGGGAACTTGGTGGAATCGTGAGGCTCTTGAGGTTAGCACATCCACCTCACAGCAAGAAGCTCCTGGGTTCGAGTCCTGGACTCAGCGAGGGCGTTTCTGTGTGGGGTTTGCATGTTCCCCTCATGCTTGTGCGGGTTTCCTCCGGGTACTCCGGTTTCCTCCTACAGTCCAAAGACATGCACATCAGGCTAATTGGCTGTTCCAAATTCCCCCTAGGTGTGGATGTAAGTATGAATGGTTGTGTGTGTCGGCCGTGTGATGGTCTGGCGAGCTGTTCAGGGTGCAAGCAGTGTTGGCTGAGATAGGCTCCAGCCTCCCCGCGTTAGTGAATAAGTGTTATTAGCATTATGATTTCAACTCTTCCGGGATGGGACTCTTGTCCATTACATGCTACCTTCCCAGTATTTTTATTCGCACCCATTTGGTGGACAGAGGCACACTGCTGTCAATCAAATTACCTTCTACATTCAGTCAATCAAATTTGTAGTTTCATGTCTTTTATAAATTCTTAGACTCTTTTTGATCAACAGCCCGGACGCCTATGTTAATTGACTCATCCTTCTAACACTTCCATGTCGATGATAAACCGCTTCGTTATATATACATCACAGTTGATTCCGTTCTTGGTCCCACATTGATAAGATGTTGACCCCCTTCGCTTCAGAAATAAATTGTCCCCAATTATGATGACGTGTGTTGGCTGGTCGATGAGAGAAGCTGTCAGTTTGTCTTTATTAAGAGCAGCTAATTAGAATCAATCTCCCCTTGTGCTCTCCCCCATTGCTGCAAGAACGCTCTCCCAGTTAGCCACAGCCAATTCGGATTACGGATTAAGAATTAGGATAATAGCACCTTCTGAGAGATCAGCAGGTTATATTATTTATACGATTTATGACCCGAGAAAGTATTAGTGATGCAGGCTTTCCTGGAAGCAAATAACATTCACTGCCTGAAGCCAGGTGTATATCAGCGAGCTCGAGAGCAAAGCAGGATATTGAGTGAGCATATAAAAGGGTGGATTTATTGTGCATCTGCATGAAGGACAAACATCTGCTCAGATGCATCTTGGTAAATCATCGCTGACTGAAAATTATTCCGGCTCTTGGAAGCTTCCTGAACTTTCTTTCAAACTCCCACCAGTACAGAAGTGACGTCGTGTCGGCCCGCTCTTACACACCGCACTTTAACTTAAAGTGAGCAGTAAAACTCAAGTTAATGTTTGTGTACGATCTAATGACGACGATGTTTCCATCATTCAGGGACCTGCAGGCCGTTACAGCGACATGAATTCCAGTGTAGATTTACGCATCAGCGGGTTTGCCTAGCTCGGCAATCTGAACAGACTGAAACACTCTGTCCCGATCAGATTGAAAGATTTACATGCACTCAGCGATCCTGATCAGTGGATAAGTGAACGCACACCCTTTATTTCACTTACTGTATATCTTTCATACCACCACGCTGGAGCCTATCTCAGCCGAAACCGGGCGAAACCTGGGTACACCCTGAACAGCTCGCCCAACCACTCACTCCTAGGGGCAATCTGGAGTGCCAATTCGCCTAACGAGAATGTCTTTGGAGTGTGAGAGAAAACCGGAGTACCCGGAAGAAACTAAGCACGCGGAGGACATGCTAACTCCACACAGAAACGCGCTCATTGAGCCTGGGACTTCAAACCCACCTTCTGACCTTCCCGCTGTGAGTCGGACGTGCTAACCGCTACGCCACCGTGTCACCGTGAGTAAAACTGAAATTACACATGTTGTCCTTGTCTGGTGTTTTTGTGCCGAGGCCTGGTAAGGAAATATGAATTTATTCAATAAGAACACAGTTGGTCAGTTCGTTCAAATTGTTTTTAAAATTACTGGGGCAGCGACAGCCACCTGACCTTCACAGCAAGGCTTCTCACATTATTCCACTTCAGACACTGCAAGACAAATTTCCCATAGTTTAAATCATTCATGGCTTTCAGCTCTGGTGTGACTGGATAACACTGAGGATAAAGTTTTTTCAAGAGGGAATAAAGTCACCGGGAGACCGATGGAAACAACTTTTCAAGACTCACTCACTCATTTGCCAAACCGCTTAATCCTACTATTACGGTCGTGGCGAAGCTGTAGCCCATCTCAGCCGACACTGGGCGAAGGCAGGTACACGCTCTCCAGACCACCACAGGGCCAACACACAAACATGTACACTCACATCTGCACTTTGGGGCAAGCTGGAACAACCAATTAACCTAACGTGCATGTCTTTGGACTGTAGGAGAAAAGTGAAGCTCCTGGAGGAGACCCATGACACACTGGGACATCTCAGGACTCGATCCCAGGACATTCTTGCTGTGAGGCGGACACACTATTCAGGACACCACCGTATACTGTCCAACTTTATAGTCATAAATCATTTAAACACATGTAACAGACATCCTTATACTACAATAAGGTCAATCTTATTAAAAATTCCATTTAAACCCCTTGTGTAAGGGTGCAGATATCTGTACATAAATATAAATACTAAAGGATTTTACAGCAGGGAAACTAAACACGTGGAGGGTTTTTCCTCCAATTCATGACAAATATGTGCTGCGCGATGCTGCCATCGTGCGGTTAGAAAGCGCATTACAATTCTAAATCACATTTCTTGCTTGGTAGTTTGTAATAATAATAATAATAAGAGCTCACATTGATATGACAAGAATATGACACACATGCATTCACTGTCACATTCGTGCATCAGCCAATCATGTTGCAGCAGCACAGTACATGACACAGGTAAAGCTCAAAAGCTTCAGTTAACAGTCAGTTCACACATCACATGGAGGGAAAATATGATTTCAGTGACTTTGACCATGACACATGGTGAGTGGTACCCATTGGGCTGGTTTGAGTATTACGAATCTTCTTTGATTGGCTGATTTTCACTCAAAACATTCTCTGGTGGTTACACGGAATGGTTTGAGGAACAAGAAACATCTGGGAGGGTGGTAGCTTTGATGACAGGAAGGCTACAGTATATCAAATAATTACTCTTTCCAAGTGTGGGGAGGAGGAACGCATCACATCACATCGTGGCGTTGTGGCAAAATGTGTGTAGTTCACGACGCAGGAGATCCAAATTCATTCTTCAGGTGTTTATTTAGACTTTGGTAAAAGAAAAGCATACAATCAATCACACAAAAGAAGTTGTTCCGAGAGAAAAATCTCAGACCCCGTCTACCATCCTCCAGCTCTGACTGGATCCCCAAAATTCTTCCTCACACCCATGACTGATTCCTAGATCCATCAAGACCCCTCCCTTTATACCTTCAAGTTCACCATCTTTTCGGGTTCGCCACCATTAATTTCTGGCATTACACTTGCTGAGATTGTTTACTTTAGGCTTATCACTATGTTGAAGCTAGCTTAGCGAAAAAAAGAAAAAAGTTGCTTCACTGTACCGTCTGTCATTAAGTGACCTTGAAGGTCTTAACTCGACGCCATCTGGTCGAGCTCCCAGAGCTAAGAACATTGTGTTGTCATGGAGCAATCCTTGTACAGAGTGGAATTGAAGAACAAAAATAATCTGACACTCACTTTAATGAATTAACTCCTCATACAATAATCACACAAATCATCAAATAGTCAAATAGTAAATCATACAACTGCTCTTCTATAGGTATAATCATTAAATATTTAAATATACAGTTCATTAGAGACTTCATTGGTGGCTCTCCATTTCAGGATTACAAAAGTCTTTCAATAAAGGAAATATTAAATAAAGGAATTCATTCCAAAGATTTTACACTTTCTGTATTCATGTTCATGTTGATGCTGTTAATGATCCATAATTAATTCCAGTACAATTCCAGGTCGGGAAGTCCAGCAATTTGCATAAGATTTATGGAGGACCAAACATATGACATTTCAGACCAGCAGGCCACAGGCCTTCCTCAGTTCATGGGAACTAACTAGCGACAGTAGCTAGTGATGCTTCTTGTTTGGTCAAACCGGGTAAGATGTGCTTTCCTGTGGACATCGGTATTAGACTACACTGAAGAATGAAGGTCTATTCATTGCAGCTAGCAGAAAAAAAGGGATGTTGCGTTTGGTGGAAAAATCTGAATATTTTTACTGTTAAATATATTCATTCTGAATGTTGTTCCTTTCATGGAGTCGGTCTTGAATTAAGTTTCTAAAAGGCTTAGCACAAGCTTTTATCTATTAGCTTCGAACCCATCATGGCCATTTCTGTTTTTATTTCTGTAGCGATGTTTCAGGTAATAGGATATGAGCTGATATCCTAGGAGTAGATTAGCCAAGAATGCAACTGCTAATATCTTGTGACCTATAATAGAATAATCACTGCATCTACATTACGACATAAATAAATTGCCATTTTACTCCCAGTTAACTGATTTATTTTTTTTTTTTTTCAATTCCAAAACCTCTTTATCTGATGCATCACACTTGGACTCCACGTATACATCTCCAGTGCCGATTTTTTGTGGTTCGATGATAATGTCATGAAATTAATGGTTACCCAGTGTAGCCTATACAGTGTGATCAAATCTGTACTCAGAAAAAGAGCTCTTCATCACCAGGGACATGTTGCCATGGCAACCGGTCGCAGCATAATCACAACAAGCACTTTATTCTGGGTTGATTTGAAGCTCTGTATCTTTGATTTCTAGCAATTGTTTTCCAAACCTGGTTCTCTGATGAACAGATAATGTACTGAGATCAAATATCCTAAAGTTCTGAAATGATGTAGCCGAGAAAGGGATGAGATTATTGAAATTATAGCTTTTGGTGTTCTCTTTGTGCCTGATTCCTCCTACAAGCTGGAGACACTTGGATTAGGACACAAATTTTCCATGAAATGGTTTGACTGTGAGTGTAAATTAAATTTATCCTGCTGTGTTAGCCCCATGATGGACTGGTGACCTGTCCAGTGTGCACCCCGCCTCTCATCCCAGAGGAACCTGGAGGAAATACACGCAAGCACGGGGAGAATAGACCCAGTCTGGCATCACAATGTAACCCTTGTCAAAGTCACTCAGAACCACTGTTCACCTGTCAATCGTAATGTTTGAATGTTTTTTTGGGAAGGGATTTGTTTGTTTGTTATTTTTTTCCCCCCATTATCTTCCCTAATTTTAGTCGTATCCAATTTCCACCTGTCAAGCATTGCCATCCCTATCACACAACCACCACCAACCAGGGAGGTTGCCCCCTCCGTGACATTTGGTGCTACCACCCACCTCTTTACGAACTGCTGCACATTTGGAGGCAACCTTACACACTCGGAGGGAAAGCGCTATCCGCACCCTCGTACTGAAGAGCTCACAGACACCCATGATTGTGGGGTGACACCCATGATGAGTGTGATGCCCATGAATCAGAATCAGAATTTTTTTTAATCCCGGAGGAAATTGTGTATGCCCTCCCGTGAGAGCTCGGCCAATTAGCTCCCATGGACTCCCAGTCATGGATGGCTGTTTAATCAAACCGAATTCGAACTTGCGATCTCCGGGTTGATAGTCACACACCACCCGGGAGCCATGTTTCAATATTATGGCCGATTGGTGTATGTAATATAAATACAGCAAAATGTGTTTTTTGATGTTTTCCCTACAGTCAAGACCTCTCAAGAAGGACAGATTCCATGTGACAGAGTGTAGCGAAGCATCCAGCACTGTTTCCCCCTCATTTTAGACTAAAAGAGTCTGTTTTTCTCCCTTTTCTGTCTTTTAGCTCCTAAAGACTTGCACGTAAACTGGAAACCACATCAACAGAATGGCACTGGTGGTTTTTATGATGCTGTCAACAACCGCCAGTGTTTATAAACTTGTGCAATTCAAGTGCACAACACATTAGCAAACAAAACCACTGTAGCAAATTAAACGCACAACAAACAAACAAATAGAAAATCACAGCAAATTAGAAACACTCACTCACTCACTCTCACCCTTATTTGTCAAACCTCTCAATCCTACTAGGGTCGCAGGGAGGCTGCAGCCTATTTCAGCCGACACTCACTCAAACATCTAAGGGCAATTTGGAACACAGTGTTAGCCTAGTGTGCATATATTTGGACTGTGGGAGGAAAATTGTTTAGAATTTACACAAAATATATCAATTAAATCTTTCCGATGCTGGTCCAGGTCCGGGTCGTGGGGGCAGCAGTTTACGCAGAGACACCCAGACCTCCCTCTCGCCGGCATTCAGTATACTTTAAAATAACGTGTTGCTTTCCTAATACCAGTTCATATTCTCATTGGAAAAGTCACATGTCCAGATATTTCTATTAGTCTACACAGTACCCAAATGATTCCCATTTAGTTCACCTCGTTACTCCAAACCTTCCTGCATTTATTTTGTCTGTGATTTCAACCCTGTTACATCAGCCAATGACTCCTCTCTAATGTCCTCAATTTAAAGTCTTGTCTACATGGCAGATGAACAAACAGATCACACAAGTTCAAGACGTGCGCTGAAAGCTAATTACAACTCATCTCAGATTCTACAGAGATTCGGTAATTAGAATGAGTCAGGAGCGGTACACTGACATAACACACACATTGTTTTTAGCTTGATGCCTTATTTAGTGGATGTTTCTGTAAGTTTAGACTGCTGACTCTCAGCTGATGACACACGCAGCTCTGGTTCTGTGGCACTAGGACGTACCTGCATGTTTCTGCGAAGAGGCGATAAGAGTAAACAAAAGTGCTTTACTATGCGCCAAGGTTGATGCCTTGAGTAAAGCCTTGAGCTAGATTTAGCAAAAGGCCAAACCAGTCAGCCATGGCGACTAAAAACAGTGCGTGAATAAGACGTCTGATTGATGAAACAGTGTGTCTGTGCATGTATGTCTGCCAGGCTGACTTTCTCTATGGTGCTGTAACGCATGCAAATTTTATCTCCTCTATACACTTGATTCCCTACATTACACGTATCAAGTAAATGAGATGCATGGATTAAAACATCATGGTCCGTGCCGTTATAGAAAAATAATAAAACAAGAGCACTCCCAACAAGCCCAGCAATTCCCATATGTTAAAAACTGTCCTATTGCACATTGTTAAAGAATCCTTAAAAAAATTCCTAAACCCAGAATTTGATCTGAATCATTTTCAGAACCTAACAAAGTTGGTCTCAAGTAGGGATTTAAGCCCTGGCACTGGGAGAAATTTCTGGAAAATCCACACAACTGACCGAATTACAGAAAGTACCCAGCACCCGCCTGCTGGACGTGCTGTAATAACACACCTCCTAAATAATTGTTCTATCACACAAATATTAAAGAATCATTTTATTAAATTCCTGGATCCAGCATTTTATCTACAAAATCGAATGGAGTGCAATCTAAAGCGCTGTTATCTACTTAGAATGCTCTTCCACTAACACTGGTTTCATCATTCGAAATTTTTTCCATGTAAAGCAACAGAATTAAAGTATTTAATAGGTTTTTTTTTTTTAGTCCCCCCAACAAAACCTGAATTCATTGAACTGCTGTGAGAAGCGACCATCAGCTAACAAGCCAGCTCCATGCTAGCTGTCCTGCAAATTCTTTTATGGTAAGAGCAAATATATATATTTAACTTTGAAGAATTTAAATACAATAATAAAAGTGGTATATTTCTTACAATCCATCGGATAGAATAAAAACGTTTTTCTGCTACGTCTTGTCGGATGACTTATAGCCCACTCGGCTAACACCACACTAGGCTGAGTTCATATCCGACTCGGCGTCACAGAAATGTTAAATAAACACAAAAACAGGTATATATATTGTAAAAAGTCTTTCAGAGGGATGCAGCACTCTTGAAATATCGAAGATATCGGGGCGTGATCACAGAACCATCAAACGTTTTGTTGCAAATAGTCAAAAGGGTCACAAGAAACGTGTCGAGAAGAAAAGACTTCTGTATAGTTGTACAATAACAATCAATCCTCAAAAATACAACTTGCCTAACAATTGTGCACACAATGTAGATAAATGCAGATATCCCTTTTTTATAAATTTGGTGTAGGGATACTCACTGGTTCGTTCAGCTCTCCTCTTAACATTTAATGAATAATGACAGGCACCAGCATCAGTGCAAAAAATATCTCTTTTATTTGTTTTTGTTTTTTAATTATAGCATCGTTACACAGACAACAGGAACAGTTTTGACACTTCTGAACGTTGCCTAAGGAAAAGATAACTTTGGCAAGAAGCAGCAAACTAACAGGAACACATATCAGAGAGGGAACTTGGGTGCTGGGGTTACTGGAAGCTTGCAGAGCGTACGAGAAACCACATTTACAGAGGAGCCAGAAAGAGATTTTACTTATTCACAATTAGCAAGAATGAAAGAAACTGAAAATGCACAGTGAGGATACATTGGTAATCTGCTTAAATCATATACTTTAAGGACTGACATCGACAAGTTCTTTCCTCTTCGGTGCAAGCAAAACTGATGCAAATGAGAAATAAGGTATAGTACAAGCCTTTAAAATGAGCACAGCTGAACACATGGATATTTCCACTTCAATGTAAATGTGAATACTATAAAGTATAAGGAAACATCTGAGAAGCTTTATGTACATCCACAAGAGGTTAAAACTGTACAGCTGGGTCAAACTTCGACTCAATGACATTATACAGCAAATACGTTGGACACCAGGGTCATATTTTATGCAACAGGATTTTTTTTTATCTGGACGACTTGATGAGACGGAGCTATTCAATAACACGCTTTTGAGAAAAGAGAAGGAAAAAAAGACATGCCTGAGACTCTCTAGCATTTTCATTAAGAAACGTTCTGACCATTAGTCTCAGGCAGAACTTAACCCACCCCCACCCCCCGTTATCCTTTAAACCTCTTCTTCAAACACTATTGATTAAACAATCACTTGGTCTGAAACTGCAAACGTACATTTTCATCAGGAACGTGAAGAAATGCTACAAGGGAGAAATCTAACTACAAATTTTAATCCCAAGTCCAAAGAGACTGAACTGCATTTATGCAAAGGAACCAGACTTACATATCGGCATACTGTGCTTATAGGATCATTTATGGAAAAAAAAAAGAAAAAAAAAAAAAAACTATTTTCAATGCATTTCAGAAGATATATTTTAAAGCAAGCTTTTTTTTAATTAAAAAAAAATAAAGGTGCGTCACATTTTATAATGTCATCTTTTCTTACTTTAAGAGTGCTAAGACAGCTACATTGTGAATTCTACATCAAAACAAGGAAAGAATTTAATTTTACTTTGGTGATTGCCATCAGTGAACATGTTACCTTTTACTTTAATGCATTTAAAGAGCAACTCCAGCAAATTTCATTGCAATCATAGAACGTGTAAACTATTATTCTAATTATTTGTGCCACTAACAAGGACCTAAAAATCATATAATATTAGGCTGGCGATAACAGGCAATCATTTTTCTCGGGTGTTAATGAGGTCATGTTTTCCAAACTCCTTCAATTCAATACGATGCTACCTTTAAATTCATCAAGCATACTTCCTCACTATACATACCTCATACAATACACACAGTCAGGTTATAATGAACATAAAACAGACTTACCAAAAGGAAACAGACACCCGTCATCAGAGCTTTACCTGTGAAACTCATTTGTACAAATTTATACTATATATTATTATTTTTAATTTTTTATTTTAATTTTACCATGTATCTATACTGCAAACACCAAGTGTTTGTTTTTTAAAGAGGGCATATTGTGGGTCAATCTGAGGAACTTTGCCAGCAACAGACTGCACAAAACCCTGGAATTCGTTTTACATTTATGGCATTCGGCGGACACTCTTATCCCGACTGACTTTCCTAAGTGCTTTAAAGTGATTCCTTTCGTCACAGTCAATAGAGTGATTGTACAGTTCACTAGCAAAGGCAAGCAATCAACAGCATCCCGCTCAGGTCGACCTGAGCTCACTGACAGGTATCTTCGGACTGTCAAACGGTCTGCAATAAATAATCCCCATTGCGATGCAGCTAATTTGTAGGAAAGGGTACTGCTGTGAGTCATCTCCATCAACTTGGCTGCTATGTATATTTATGTGTTATCTTTCAAAAAATGGTGGTGTCTGTTTACTTTTTATATGTCTCTGTGCACATCTTACCACTCTACACTGTGTGCACAATTATTAGGCAAGTGATTATTTTGACCATATCATCCTTTTATCCATAATTTCCAACTCCAAGCTGTATAAACTTGA
>JAQMYF010000008.1:3633381-3652693 GCA_030014195.1 Neosilurus mollespiculum
AAATGTTTATTTGTAAATTTTGAGTTTGTTTATTATTCTCACTTTAACAGGTGAAAATAAACAAGTGAGATGGAAAAGCTTTGTTTTTCATTTAGTTGCATAATAATTCTGCACACTAATAGTTTCCTAATAATGGTGTACATGTAGATATTCTCTTAAGAAGCCAAAACTTCACTTTTACTACTTAAATGTTCAGGTTTGTGAACATTTTGTATTGACCAAGAGCACTGTATAGTTGTACAATAACAATTAATCTTCAAAAATACAACTTGCCTAATACTTGTGCACACAGTGTACATGATAAAATACCTTTTATTAGCCTGGCATATTAGCCTAATGCCAGGTATGAAATGAACATTTTTAAAAGGTTGGCATGATAAAAAAGACTGAAAAGAAAGACAACAAGGGTGTCTTATACTGAATAGCCACAGTTTCGTTGAAGGAGCTTGCAGAAGGCAAAATCACACACAAAGCTGGCAACCATATATATCACACCGCACTGAATCATTATGCAAACTTATACGGTTCTGACCTGATTTGAAAGATTATAGGGATTGGAATGAAACGCCATTCTTTTTACGCTGTGTAATCCTTTAGTTTTTGCCTATATTTGATTGTGTAGTCGAGACAGCAGAGGGCACAATAAGGTACAACAGTGGGTAGACATGTGACAGTACTGTAGGCGGCGGTCACTATGTTTACAACCTGACATGCATACAGAGTTACCGTTCACCTCAAATGCTATACACATAAAACACATAAAGGTCTGTAATGGGGAAGTGTTGTTGTGTGATTGACTAAGCAAATTTATTCAACAAAAGCTGGACTTCCGAAAGCTTAAGAAAGCAGAAACATACGGAGGGGAGTTGTTTTGTATTTAAGCCTGACCGTAGCCTTCGCACGCTTTCTAATAGCTACCAAGAAAAGGCCAATTTGTTATTAACTTTTTTTTAATAAAAGGAATATTTTAGTTAATAGGCTACAATATTTTACCTCAGGCCTTATAATTATCAATGGTAATTGAGAAAAAAATTAGCAAAAGGAATATTTATATTTTATATTACATATTTTATATATACATTTATAATTTTTGAAAATATTAAGGAGAAATCTAATTGTTTCTCACACAATGTAAGTTGAACGTAAATTGAACGTATCATAAATTGAGTGAATCGTTAAATGCCTCATTATGATGTGAACAACATGATGCATCTTTCAATGGTAAACCCTTCATCCTGAGAGATTAAGGTATCTGGATAAAAAAAAGTCTGCTGGAGTTGCTCTTTAAAGATAAAATGGCTCTGCCTGAATTAATAGCTCGATTCCTCTTCCACTGAAGCAGATTAAAGCTAAAATAAAGTGCGACTGCGATGAGCAAAACAAATGACCATTTCATTTCAAATGACCATTTCAAGCATATATATGCATTATTTACAAAAAATACACTCAAGTACAAGAAGATTACACCATTTAACCATGTTGCAGAGGAAAACACTGTGAGTGATCTAATTATTCATGTTTCTGTCTCTGAATTACATGCAGTAACTAAAAGAATGTGTTGAATATGTGTTGCTAATAGCTGTACAATTACCATGAGAGAAGAAGAGAATAAATAAACAGACTGGGTAAATATACTCGATAATGAAACACTGATTACTTAACAGAGTAATATATATATATAATTTTATAATTTTTTTTTAATTTACTGATCCTTATGTTTACTGAACTTTCTGAACTGGAATTTTGCGCGGATTTTAAATTGTTAATGACACAAATGAAAAGAAATTGTTTTGTTTACAGATCTGGCAGGCGTTAACTAAAGAAATCCTAGATGCTATTTTAAAAATATTACAAGAATCAAATTCGCATGAGTAAAATAAAGTATGCAGCCGAGATACTCTGTACACTATTATACAGCCGGGACATTATTTGTATCCTTTGATGAAAAATTTGACTACACAACACAAGTGCTAACAGCGTACGCTTATCTACTGCCATAAACAAGACTGTTTAAATGTGCTTCGTCATTTACAATGAAAGAATCTGGATTACATACAAGTGAGCACATCAACTAGTGTAGCCAACTACTGCCATCTTAAACTTTTATATTAGTTTTAGGAGCTCAAATTAATTAAAAAAAAAAAAAAAAAAAAGGCTGTGGAGGTCAGTAGGATTTAGTACTAGGATTTGTCATACCTGGTAATGGAACGTAGACCAAGCGTAGTAACAAATGATGCTGGTCTGGTAGTTATTTGACTAATTTGGGAATGAGATGCAACTTTCGTGTCACTTTGTTGCCAATAATCTGAATGACCCCCATACGAAATGCTCCCGATCTGCCCTAACGTGCGAGTAGTTTTTCAGCTACTATGATTAAAATGAGCTTTTGCTGGATTACCTTTCGATCCCAGTGTGTCATAAATTCAGATCATTTGTGTCGAAAAAGAGGAAGGAGGGAGAAAAAAAGCATTCAATTCAAGACAACTATTAGAGACAAACTCATAGTATATCATACAGCCATCCCCAATACAACCTATCAACTAATTTTTCAGCCAATTTTTTTTTCTCCTGGAGATCCAGCCTGCTGGATAGGTGTGCTTTAAAATAAATGCAGAATTAAATGCAGGTAGACGACCCCAAAACGATTCTAACTGACTACTCACACAGTTCTATGGTGGTGATGTAATCACTGGATGAATTAAATGAAATACACTTTAATAATAATAATACCTCCATTTGTAGTAATGCAGAGCTTTAAAAAATCAGATTAATAATAACAACCCTGTTCATCCCTGTCTATTAAGCAGAGGGGAAAAAAAGAAAGAAGAGCCTCATTTAGGTCATCCGTATATCTCAAGCACTGAAGAGTACAAATAATAATAATAATAAATTATTAGATTTCACAGGGGATATAATAAACTATATTGTTATTAGAAACTTTACAAACTTCAAATTCAACTCAAATTGCGCTTTGAGTGGATTAATATAATCACACTGAGCCTTGATTTCAGTCTTTTAAAGCCAATTTTCTTTCTAAAGGAAGTGCCCAGGTGATTCTTAAAAGCTTTTAGGGAAAGTGCAGCCCTCATGGATTCATTTTTTAGTAAACTGCGATTCGACTGAAGAGACTACACTCACTGCAGTGGAAATCCTTTGCAAAAATAACAGGAAGCAAAAATAAATAGGTGCCTTTTTTTTTTTTTTTTTTTTTTTTTTACAAAATACTCATTGTTTATGTATTCTCCATGACTTTAACTGTTGTCTTGCCTTGTCAAAAAATGTCGTCATCTTGTCATGTCTATCACGACAACGTAGCAAAAGAATTAAATGTCAATAAATAGCCTATGTACCTCCTGAAACACCTGCATCAACATCTCAAGCTGTTAAAGCCTCAATCAGGAAACATTTCTACTGACTGCCTTTTTACCACCACACCTACTACAGGGTAACCCAAAAGTACCTTCCACATTCCAAAGGTAAATTAAAAAAAAAAAAAGTTAAAGAGAATTAAATTATTATTTACACACATGAACCTTACTGATGCAGGAGAGGTGGTGCTGAGGTCTGCTGGTGACCCAACCCCAACTCGAACCCCTTGATGTTGAAGAAGTGGATCTGGGGTTTCAGTAAGACGAAGCGACGGCACACACAGCTCGAAGATCATTGGAAGTGCACTGGTGATCTCGTCGCGTGCTGATGTCGGGTGGTGGCCCGTTCACCCTGACCTCGCCCCTGTGGTGCTACCTTAAATCACGAGTGTATACTCATCTACCCCAAACTCTAAGAACCCTTAGAAGGAGGTCGCCGCTCTTCCACCCGACACGACCCGGCGAGCCACGGCAGCCTTCAGAAATCACCTCGAGTGAATAGACGATGACGGCCACCATTTGGACGAGGATCATCTTTAAATCATGATGAATAAAAACCGTACTGAATGACGTTTCATGCGTGTAAACAATAATCTGATTACGTTTATGGGCCATTAAGGACCGTTGAAGGTGGGAGGTTATACTGGGTCACCCTGTACAGGACACTGAACACTCGGTTAAAACACTCAGTGCAAAACTAATCCCTAATTAAAGCATTCAGCTTATTATTATTATTTTTATCTCATGTTGATGATGGGACATCCATGAACATGACACACGCGAATGAACAAAATGATAAACACCTGTGCCATTCCACCCCACCACAGCAACACGGTGCAGAGAGAGGCAGAGAGAGAGAGAGAGAGAGAGAGAGAGAGAGAGAGAGAGAGAGATAGTGAAAGTATAGTGAAAGGGGCCAACATCAGGTTGTAGAGGTGATGGGGAGTTTTGTCTTCGTATGCCGCGTTCTCGTTATTTTAGGTGGTCTTGACAAGGTCGTAGACGTGAATGTGGAAATCGTCATCGTATTTGATGTAGTAGACGGACGGCTTGGCTGGGACTTGGTAGATGACAAGCCCGGTTCTCTTCACTCCTTTGTCAGTAACATATTCTACCTGCTTACCCACAAGGCTCTCCGTCTCCTCACCAGGCTTCCTGTCAGCAGGCAGCAGGTGCTTGTTCTCTGGGGGTACAAATGGAAAATACAAATGAGAACCTGTTCAGACCTTTTGAATTCCAAACAACATTTCCCAAAAATACGGAGAGTTAATACATACATAGACAATCACTACTTTTAATCTCTAGAGGTTAATGCTTATAAGACAGCCACACTTACTTAGAGAAGAATTCTTTAAATGACTGATCCCTCCTGATGCCTCATATTTATATAAAATCCCTCGCCGTCATTTGCCGGACCACTTAATCCTAATACCAGGGTCACGGGGAGGCTGAGCCCATCTCAGCCGACACTGGGTGAAGGCGGGGTTCATCCCTAACAGCTCGCCAGATCATCACACACTCACACCTCGGGGCAATTTGGAACACCGAATTAGCCTAATGTGCATGTTTTGGGACTGTGGGGGGAAACCGGATAACCCGGAGGAATCCCACGCAAGCACAGAGAGAACAGGCAAACCCCACACAGAACCGTCCTCGAGGTGACCTTCTTGCTGTGAGGCAGACCTGCTAACCACTACGCTTCCCAATTATTTCAACTCTCGGCCGAAAATTATAGCTCCATCACAAGTAATAAATCACCTGGGTTGGATTCCCGGGCTGTATGGAGTTTGCTTGCTCCCCATATTTCAGCATGGGTTTCCTCCGGATTCTACGGTTTCCTCCCACAGTTCAAAAACATGAATGGAAATGGCTGTTCCAAATTAATCCTAGGTGTGAGTGCGAATATTTGTGTACATGTGCTGCCCTGCGACGGTCTGGGAAGCTGTTTATGGTGTACCGCGCCGTCACCCAGCGTCGGCTAAGATAGCACACCCCCCCCCCCTTCCCCGCGACCCTACGAGGTTTAGCATCAGGATTTTGGCCGGGGTTTGTTATTAGATGTTGCTATCTATCCTCTCCCTCATACTTGAGCTAACAAACACCACAGTTGGCCTGTGTTGCTGTGATTGACAGGGGGAGAGTAAGTAGGTCATACTTTCAACCCAGACAGCAAGGCAGATCTTGGGTCACTGAAGCTGGATAGATGTTGAGTGGAAAATATCAATGGTGTAGAGATTGTACATTAAATTAATAATTCTAACAAAAAAAAAATAAATTCAACAAAGAAAATCCTTCACCTGCTTCAGGTAAAATCCGGAGGTCGCCCTCCTTGTAATCGTCCCACAGCTGGTACATGTACAGCACTGGATCCTTCTCGTAGGTGATGTAATACCAGTTGGTCATGATAGGGGCACGAGACAGCACCATCCCTCTCCACTCGTTCTTTTCTCCATCCTCTTTCTCAAACAGGTGCTCCACCGCTTTCCCCACCAGCTCCTCTGGGTCATGGGGCACCTTTATCTTGTTGTTCACTATGAAAGATAAAAGAAAGAATAATTTGATTGCACACCAGGATGCATTTCTTTATTTCTTGGACTGGGAGTCTGCATTGCATTGCAAATTACAAATAAACAAATCTGATGTAAATTTGTCCTTATTATGTTTACCTCAGCCAAACAGCACTGGCTTGTCGTAAACTAAATGGTACCTCTGACCTGTAAAGCACTGAAAGGTCTTGCCCCACGAAACCTGAGCAAATGTACCTTGTACGGTCTGTGATGATCATCTCTGCTCTGATCACACCACATTTTCAGGTCTCCCTGCCTGCTGAGCTGCACAAAAATATCTTTCTAAAGTGGTGTGACTCTCCTCAACATCTGGAGCAGTCTCATATATCCCGGTGCTCATGTTCTTCCCGTTCTGCTTCTTTGGCTTGAGGCTATGAAGACATGCGTACACTAATGGCTTGCAGTGATCTTAAAATCTTCCCAGGACTCCTACGCATAAGATGATCACACTAATCAATCCATATCCCTTCACTCACTCGTCAGCCGAACCGCTTAATCCTAGTAGGGTCGCAGAGAGGTTAGTGCCTATCTCAGCCAACAATGGGAGAAGACAGAGTAACCCCGGACAGCTCATCAGGCCATTGCAGGGCAACACACACACACACACACAACCATACACACTCACACCTAGGGTTAATTTGGAGCAGCCAGTTAGACTAACGTGTATGTCTTTGGACTGTGGGAGGAAACCCGAGCACCCAGAGGGAACCTACTCAAGCATGGGGAGAACATGCAAAGTCCAAAGAGAAACACCTGAGCCCGGGAATTGAACCTAGGAACTTCTTGCTGTGAGGCAAACGTGTTAACCACTATACCACCGTGCCGCCCATATCCCTTCAGGACATGTAATGATTTTTGCCTTTACACTATAATACTGCTTACTAGAATCATCAAAATCCAAGGATCCTTATAATTTTACAAATTATAAAACGCAACCCTGTGACACTGAAGCAAGATCAAGCCTGTTCACCCCTGATGGGGAGCCCATACACCAAACTTGGTGGTCCTATGTCATTTTCTTCCCATATTATTGCAATCACAATTCGACGGAGGGACCGAACCCATTTCTATAGCTTGAGGAGTCAAAGAGAAAACTTTAGACACTGCCTACCACCAGCCCACTGCTAACAGTATTACAGAAGTAAAATTTAACAGATTCTCATCACTTCTTTTTTTCATTTTTACAACACAAGTGTAACTGGGTTCACCCGAGCAAGCATCATTGCGACAGGTGACGGCAATTCAGTGACACCAGGAAACAACATCTGAATAGAGCGTCTCAATTCTATTAAAGTTAGGTGACTTTCTACTGGTTACGTTTCCACTCTCACAACTCAGCTCTTAGCCGTTAATGCGCCACACTTAAAAAAATTTAAATAAAGGCTTCAGTCTCGCAATAAAATAGTACTAGTTAGCATATTTATCAAAAACATCCCTGCCTAGAGGCAATCCAATTCTACCTCCCTTTATGAATGATAAATTATGAGCAATTATTCACAGATATATAAGAAACCCAAGGGCTATATCCACTAAGCTCATCTATCTACTGATCTAAATCCATTTAGAGAAATAAACAGATATAAAAAGAAGAAAGAAAATACAGTAC
Source organism: Neosilurus mollespiculum (assembly GCA_030014195.1). Classification (NCBI taxonomy): domain Eukaryota; kingdom Metazoa; phylum Chordata; class Actinopteri; order Siluriformes; family Plotosidae; genus Neosilurus; species Neosilurus mollespiculum. The sequence continues at coordinate 3,640,923 of JAQMYF010000008.1, forward strand.
ATGCAAATACCAAACTGTAGCATTATTACAAACACAAAGGATTTAAGTGTTGGTCATTGGATTTGCAATATCGTTACTATGATGAGTTTTTACACAACCATGTCCAGGGTCATCAAAACAGCAAAGGTAACTGTAACACTGCACCAGAGTTTGCATTCATATAAATAGGACTCATCATCTTGCACATGTTATCCTTGCATATTAAACAGGAAAAAAAACTGACAGGGTGCAGAAATGTGAACATCGCTAGTGACTGCTAATAAAAACTTTATAATAAAAACCCCTTGCATACAGTGGTGGACAAGCAAGCCTTATTTTTTCCACGTGTGCCAGGGGAGAGCAAGAAAACAGCACGGCAAGTTCAATGTGACATTACGAACAAAGTGTGAACATTCTCAACCGAAAAGGTGAAATTCTTTATAAAAAAAAAAAAAAAGTCCACAGAGTCAGTCCACAGAGCTCCCCTTAGCAAGCAGCCTTGCGGGATTCAAGCACTTTCTTTGTGCCTCCTGCATACATAACTTTGAAGAAGGGACTTTCCCGCAAAAAAAATCAAGTGTCAACTCGGACAACCAATCAAAATAACGAATTGCGCATAGCCTGGATGTGGGTTAATACTTCAGCCAATCAGCGATATCTGCTTTTAATAATAAAAGGGAACTGCCCCCTTTTCAGTCACGCATACATTATAATCGGTTATCATAACAATTCCTAGATCCTGTGCATTGAGTTCATAATGCCAGCACTTCAACAAACCATATTTAGGTACATAAACCAACCCACGTGCACCACTAACACTGAAAACAACGCGGCTAAAACTGACACAGTTGGCAATCAGGCTGGTGCACACCAAGACGGCAGTGACCTTGAAGCTGTAAGTAACGTATTTGATTGCTTATGAAAACTTAAAGATAAGTGACATAATGTTTCCACATCACTTTTGTTAATGACGCGTCCGTCCTGTATGCTAATGAGAGAGGATTTCCCTGCACTATCAACAAATGCACTTGAATGAAGAGGCGTGTGTAGTGCTGTTTTCTTTAACAGCTGGTAGAGATGTGTCGGTTCCCAAAATTTCAGTTCGGTTTGGACAAGGACGTAACACATTCAGCCAAGATAAGTCGTGACTAAACATTAACATGGGTCTAGCCGTGCTTTTGGGGGCGAGAGTACAAGTAAAGAGTACATGCTGTTTTGATTCGGCACAGTATGAGCTCAGGCGGTTAGGAGACATGCAGGTATTTTAACCCACAGAACCGTGTCCGAAACCCACCTCGCTTATTTTAAACTGTCCAACAGCTTTTACATTTTATTTATATGCTTTTGTTTGTAGAATGTGTCTTGCGTTAATGTGTAGTATGTAGTAAAATAATTATTCTTCTCAGGCTTGGTGGATACTCTGAATTAAACAGTCCTCTTAATGTTCCATCTCAGGCACTACTCGGGGACATCCACCTCGTCTTCGACACATAAAGGTTAATTATTCACGTCTTGTGTCCAGTCTCCAACAGAGCAGAGTTTTTTCTCCAGGAGAATTTTATTTGTGACTGGTCTGAACGGAAATGGTTAGTTTCACTGCAGGCCATCCATCGCTGTGAACTCAAGATACCAAGATATGCCTTGCTCTTTGGAAGGTCAGGATGGCGTAGACACCCACACCCACACCCACACACACCCACCCACACACACCCACACCCTTTGTCTTATTTGAATTCCCCAATTATTTCTTGTGTATTTCTGGCAGTTTGTTAGTAAAGCATCTTGAATATGTAGTGCTGTGATAAATTAATCTGTTGTTGTGTCACCCACTTCCTCTTCTTGCTATAACCTGTTGCACTCACTGGGCTGTTTCACAATCATGGTACACTTTTTTTTGGTTCACAGTAGCTCAAAAATAAAACTCCTAGTTTTTGTGGTTTCCTGTTACCAGTCAACACCTTATGAGACTAGAATATTTAGTGTGAAGTATCAGAGCTCCAGGTCTGATGGTGTCTGAATTACACCTACTTTCCGGAGAAGACGTTTTTGACGGACAAAGGATCCCGACAATGCCACTTAGATTATAAATAGAGCTTACAAGCAGCAGAACATCTTTCAAGACTGTATGAAAATACCGCTCCAAACGTAAAAGTCACTTAGTATTTAGGAGGCAATTCATAATTTTATCAGGTAAAAGATACTATTTTTATTATAGTGGAGAGAACTGAATTCTGTACATGGTCAAAATTTTAGCAATATTTTCCTCTCATATAACTATTTATCGGAATTGAGGAAAGATTTTACTAGTATATTTGGGACTACTCGTCCTCTATACCACAATAAACAAGAGACAGTCATAAAGTATGCAAGTGCCGACTTAAAGGGGTCCCTTGTACCATTTTAAAAAGACAACCCTGACCATGAAACAGCCCCATTCAGTAATAGGAACCCCTTGCCATTTGGTTGGAGAAATGAATCGCTCATGTGCTATGACAGCACTTTACATCACTTGCTGCAGATAAAAGACATGTTTACTTTAACAGAAAAACACCAACACCTTCAAGTCAAGAAGAGTGCAGCTGACTTCCTGTTCACATGTCACGGCTTCCTATTCGGCCCACGTTCTACTCACCGATTTTCTCAGTGAGCACTTGCAAGTTGGACACTCGCTCGTCTTTAAACAGCTCGATGCCGTACACGCAGTCAAAGCCATCGTATTTGACCATGAAGAGCGATGGGTTGACGCTGAGCCGGTCCAGTACGGTGCCTTTCCACTTAGTGAGTGCGCCCTTCTCCCTCCAACTGTGCTGGATCCTCTTACCCAGAAGGCAGTTGGGGTCGGGGGAGAGCGAGTCGCTCAGTTCTCCGCTGCTGCGTTTCCTGAAAGTGGGAGAAAAAATGTCAAAGATGAAGTGAACCTCCAAACACAATTACTTACACTTAAAAAATATACTTACATGGATTAGCTATACCCCGACTCATGAATGCAATCAGTTAATTATGTGGCCGCAGCCCAAAACAAAACAAAACTCACAGATACAGATCAACAGCTTTAATGTTCACGTGAAACAAGAAGGAAACCATTAGCATTACTTTATTTGCCTATGCATTTGCCTTAATCCTTCTATGGTCGCCGGGAGGCTGGACCATCATAGGGCCGACACACACAGAACCATTCACACACTCTCTCATACCTAGGAACAGCCAAATAGCCTAACGTGCACGTCTTTAAACTGTCGGAGGAAATCAAAGTACCCAGGGGGGAAACCCGCACAAGCACGGAAAGACCACGCACACAGAGACGCCCCCGCCAAGCCCAGGTCCTTCTTGCTGCCAGGCAGATGCACTAACCACTACACCCTCCTATGTAATTTAAGATGAAATAATCATTCGGTGTACACAGTCGCCTACATGTGAATAATTGTTGTTTATGCTGAGAAAGCGAACCAATCAGGTCACACCATTGCCATGTATACGCTGACTCTGTACATGATATGGGTTGTTTAAAGATGTGCCGTGGGGGGCAGTTTAAGTAAAAGTGATTGTGACTTACCTGCCCCTTTTCTTGGACATGTTTTCCGTTCAACAGCTGCTGCTGGCAAAGTGTGAGAGGGGGGACAAAAAACAAACAAAAAAAAAAACAACACACTACAAGGTTAGGCATGAAAAACAAAACCTTCACACACAGACAGAGAGAGAGAGAGAGAGAGAGAGAGAGAGAGAGAGAGAGAGAGACAGGTGTAAGGGAGGGGATGAGGTCTGTGGTTAAACACGTGATTTTGACAGGACACCAGTGTATAGGGTGGTTTGTTTGATCAGTTTGTCTCTACCAGGCTCACCAGATTATAACCCTGACGAGACATAAACAAACATTCAGCTCGGATTCTGCAGACTGTTACTGCTCTACTCACGTCTTTGTCACTTGAGATCTGCTGCATGACCGGACAAATAACAACATCGCCCATATTGCATAACAGTAATCTAAATAAAACTCCTGACAAAAAGGGCCTGGTTGTTTATTTTCTCTCTTAATTATCTACTTTGTTCATGAGAGGCCGGGTACCCTGTTTAAAAGCAGAGCGCACGTGCTAACACTGCGGCATAACGACAGACTAGCTGTTCAGGTAACTAGTTCATTAGCCTAGCCTAGCCTAGCTTAGCTTAGCTTAGCTTATTTTCCACTGCAGCTACAAGCTGTTTATTTGGGCGTCTAACAACAGTAACATTATTAATCCACTTAATAACACTCCCCTATATATAAGCTCAAAGATATAATTATATGTACATACTCTTATATATCCGTATACTTGTAGTAAATTTAGCTAGGTGGCTAACTAGCCAAACAACCATGTTTCACGTCATCTATAATGAATCTCGTTTAACTGTGTTGTGTAGCCTGCGCAACAGGCAAAAAAACCCTCAAATAAAAACCCATTATTTTTACAATTACCCTCTAATGTGGTATATCGACATAATAACAACACAGCAGAGTAAATAAACTAAAAATTACCTGGCCTCTATTTTCATGTCTTCCCTCTGCAGAAAATTGTCTGTCTCAGAGCCGCCGCGACGTCAAAACGGTGCCAGTCATCGAGGATCAAACTACATATCCCATGAAGCATCAGGAACAACGCGAAGTCCAGAGTACGGCAGTGTCCACGCACTGTGTTATGGGGAATGTAGTCCTTATTTTAGTTTAGGTTTTCATTTCTCCGAACAAACTTCATGAAAAGAAACTACTGTATGCATACCTTCAGATACTCATACTGTCAAGTGACGCATAATGAGGAAACAAAAAAAATGTCTTTTTTAATGTAATAGATAATTAGCTGGGAGGTTGTTTTGGGTTTTTTTTTTAAAAATGTTTTTTTCTTAAATCCTGATATGAACAAGGTATATAGTAATAATTATTTTATTGTATTTAAAAAAAAAAACAGATATTAAACATTAACAGGAGTCTTTCGAGTGCCATTATGGGTGCAAGACTCATTAATACCCACCAGAGGGCGCGCTCAGCATATGATAAGAACATTAAAAAGGTTGGGAATATAATGTGCCTTACACATGGGAGGGAAAAAACTCTTGGAAAATTTCCATTCTCATCCCACTCTTAGAAATAGACTGAGCCGGGGCGTGGCTCTATTGTTTTAAAAGACTACCCTATTCACTTGTAATTCAAAACACACACACACACACACACACACACACACACACATGGATTTCCATAACTCAAGAGGACAATACATAGAATTACATTCATTTTCTGGAGTTGTATCCTAACCCTGCTATTTGACGTACCATAACCACTACTTGCCTAATCCTAACACTTACCCTAAGCTTAACCTGACCCTAACCTGAATTCTTTCATGTGCCATACCTGTTCGCGGGTTCAGTTGCATCTGAGCATGGGCATCTGCCTTCCCTCAGCACCCCACAGCCCTTCCAAGGTGGTCTCTCATCCAAGTACTAACCAATCCTGACCGTACTTAGCTTGGTGTGGATCAGTCAATGTTCCCCAGTCCCTATGTTCCCCAGACCCCATGTTCCCCAGACCCCATGTTCCCCAGTCCCTATGTTCCCCAGTCCCTATGTTCCCCAGACCCCATGTTCCCCAGTCCCTATGTTCCCCAGTCCCCATGTTCCCCAATCCCTATGTTTCCCAGACCCTATGTTCACCAATCCCCATGTTTCCCAGTCCCTATGTTCCCCAGACCCTATGTTCCCCAGACCCTATGTTTCCCAATCCCTATGTTCCCCAGTCCCTATATTCCCCAGACCCTATGTTCACCAATCCCTATGTTCCCCAGACCCTATGTTCCACAGTCCCTATGTTCCACAGTCCCTATGTTCCCCAGTTCCTATGATCCCCAGACCCAATGTTCCCCAATATCTATGTTTCCCAGACCCTACATTCCCCAGTCCCTATGTTTCCCAGTCTCAATGTGTCCCAGTCCCTATGTTCCCCAGACTCTATGTTCCCCAGTTCCTATGTTCCCCAGTCCCTATGATCCCCAGACCCAATGTTCCCCAGTACCTATGTTCCCCAGTCCCTATGATCCCCAGACCCAATGTTCCCCAGTACCTATGATCCCCAGACCCTATGTTCCCCAGTTCCTATGTTCCCCAGTTCCTATGCTCCCCAGTTCCTATGCTCCCCAGCACTTCAAATTCAAATTCAAATCAAATTCAAATTTATTTGTCACATACAAATTATACACAGTACAATATGCAGTGAAATGCTTAGTACGACTGTCCAGAATGTAAAGAATAAACTGTCAGGTAACAAGGAGAAAAACAAAACACAAAAGAGAAAAACAAAAGTATTGTATTATAACAGCCATAAACTCCATGCTGTGAAAATATGTCCATGTGTAGAGAACTGTAGCAGCATGATGGAGGACTAGTTTTTCTTAGTTAAATAACAAACTATGTTTTTTATAAGCCTTAGATCATATAGAAGTTTGTATAAATGAATTGTTATTATAGAAACAATGATGACATGTTCACTCTATCACTCATTTGCCAAAGCGCTTAATCCTATTATGGTAATGTGGAGGCTGGAGCCTATCTCATCCAACACTGGGCAAAGGCTGAACAGCTTGCCAGCCCATCGTTGGGCCAACACACATACCACCATAGACACGCACACATAATGGCAATTTGGAACCAACAGTTAGTGTAATGTGCATGTCTTTGGACTGTGGGTGGAAACCAGGGTACCTGGAGGAAACCCACACAAGCTCAGGGACAACATGCAAACTCCACACAGAACCGTCCTTGCCGAGCTCAGGACTCTAACCCTACTTGCTGTGAAGCAGACGTGGCAACCACTACACCACTGTGCCACCCCATAATTGCATTGTAGCATAAAATAAATTCATATTTTACTGCACGTAATTAATAAGTTCACACCCAAAGTGCTGACACCCAAATTTTCACACCCAAAGGGGCAGTGGTGGCACGGTGGTAGGGTGCTGGATTTCTGATCCCAAGGTCGGGGTTCAAGCCCCACTATTACCGGGTTGTCACTGCTGTCCCCCCAGTGCAGCTAACTGGGGTATCAATGGTCGGCCATGTTTCTCACTGTCTGTGGTGAAAAACATGTAAAATAACCTAACTTGCTAACTTTCGTCAAGAGTAGGCTGCATTGCCGTCAGCGTGTTTCTGCCTTGCAATGGTCTGGCACCAGCCTCCCCACGACCTTAATTAGGATTAAGCAGTTCAGAAAATTAATGAATGACACCCAAAGTGTTGCCGTTTAGTGTAACAGCCTTATCAAGGTTTGCTAGCTTCAGTTCCCTGTCCTGCTCAACTTGAGCATGTGAACTGAGTGTAATTCAGGGTTCATTTACCATGGAAGGCAACGACGCATAGAAATGCATCACTGCTCACTAAATGCAAGAATCAAGCACAAGGTGAGTTTAAAAAACCCACCACTTTTCATAAAAGCTCCGCAGCCTAGAAACTGAAAAACTAGACAGACCATCATAGTGTGATGTAATAAATTCTCCCACAGTACATGTGATATTATATCTGCTTTCTTTCTTCCATTTAGGACTGTGTCTCACAGGAGAAATCTGCTGTGGTGTCTTAAATGATATCTAATTCCTCCAGAGATGTATTGATCGAAGGAGCTGATGTATTCCAGAGCAGATTAGATTGTGGAGGAGGAGAAGTGGCCTGGTGAGCCAGGCCTAGTCACTGAAAGCAAGGTCACATTGATGAGCGCAAATTGTATTGATTACCTGCATTTGGCATGCAGGAAAGTGTAATGAACTTTACCATCAAGTAGCACTGAAATAAATAAATAAATAAATACACAAACAAACAAATTAAAAATGAATAGGGCAGTATGGTGGTGCAGTGGTTAGCATGTCCGCCTCACAGCAAGAAGGTCATGGGCTGGAGACCAAGGCTCAGCTTTTCTGTGTTCTCCCCATGTTTGTGTGGGTTTCCTCTGGGTACACTGGTTTCCTCCCCAGTCCAAAAACATGCACAGTACATTAATTGGCCGTTCCAACTCGCCCCTAGGTGAGATTGTGAGTGTAAATAGTTGTGTGTGTGTTGGCCCTGCAATGGCTTGGCGAGCTGTCCAGGGTGTACCCCGCCCTCGTCCAGAGTCGGCTGAGATGGGCACCAGCCTCCCCGTGACCCTATTAAGCATTAAGTGGCTTCGAAAATGAATGAATGAATGAATTCAGAAACAAATGAATATATGAATAAATGCATATTATATCAAGGTCAACTGATAAATAATTGTGCATTATCACAAAATAAGAATTAAGCGGCAGTGTTCAGGCTCCTGACATTCCCTTTATATCTCTATATCTGCTCCACTGTAAGGTGTCACTGCTAAATCCAGACTGTCTCAACCAACTTCTCAACTGCTTTAATTAGCAAGCTTCTGGTGAGCCGTTTTTAGGTTTGAATTTACACTCTGCTCTCAACAGTCTAGATCATGAATTCAGCACCTAACATACCATCCCCCCCCCCCCCCCCCTTCCACCCAGTTTATTCTCAGTCTCTCATGTGTGTGCCAAGTTTTGCCATAGCAAGCCGTCTGGAAAATGATAACACGCCAGACTTACTGTCACATGATGATCTTTTTTTATAAAATGGATTTCTATTCTTACAGCTTAGCAGTCGGACACATTTGTCACAGCCTAAAATAACACCATGACTGTCAGTAGAAAGAATTTTAAATATGTTTAAAGCTACACTTTAAAATTCAGCCAGATGTTATTTGCACTGTCAGTAACCAAGAAAACTATTTATACCTGGTGTGGAAAGATAATGTGGTGATTTAAAGGTGCCCTCAGTTGGGATTAGCCGATGTGTTTCATCTTCCGTTATCAGTTCATTTTGGATAAACAGTTTCCTGTTGAAAACCACCTTAGTGTCTCTTATTCACATGCTCTACATCTTGTTTTGGTTCTGCGTCTGTTTATGATAACAATAACAAGGCCGCATGATACGGTACGATCTTGCACATACATGATAACTTGGCAGTGCAACACCGATTCATAGAAAGTCTGAGATCCAGTGTTAAGAAGCAGAAGAAGGCACACCAATGTTTACAAATATCATGGCACCCGGAGCAATGGTCAATGACACTCACATACAGCAATTCTTTGGCCCACTGCATGAACCTGATAACCCACAGATTCATAAAATTTAGTAAGTCAATTTTCAACAGCTAAGAAAATATACAGATATATGTAGGTGTTATACATGTGGGTGTCATACATGTGGGTTATCAGGTACATGCATGGGGCCACAGAATTGTTTTCTCTTATTTCTAGGAGATAACACTGTATTTCATTCCTTCATCGTTCATTTTCTAAGCCGCTTAATCCTAAATATGGTCGCGGGGAGGCTGGCGCCCATCTCAGAAAACTCTGGGCAAGGGCCGGGTACCCGGAGCAAACCCACACAAGCACAGGGAGAACATGCAAACTCCACGGTATTTCATGTTTATTTAATATACCTGGGAAGTGAATGGGCCCCTTTAAATCCTGGGTGTGTATACACCACCACCCAGAAACAAAACAAGCAACTAGATGTCTATAGCCATCAAAAATCTTTGAGTGTAAATAACCAAATAGCTGCCGTGTGACAATTTTCATTCATTCATTTGCTGAACCGCTTAATACTATTAGGATCACATGGAGGCTGCAGCCGACTCTAAGAGAAGGAAAGTACATCCTGAAGAGCTTGCCAGTCTATTGCAGGACCGTTACACATAACCATTTACATTCACAGCTCGGGGCAATTTGAAACAGCCAATGAGCCTAATGCACATGCCTGTGGACTATGGGAGGAAACCAGAGTACTCAGAGGAAACCCACACATGCATGTGGACAGGATGCAAACTCCACACGGAAGCACCCTCGCCGAGACTGGGACTCAAACCCATGACCTTCTTGCTGTGAAGCACACATGCTATCCACTACGTTTCTGCATCATCCAGGCTAATTTCACTGGAGTGCAAATTGACACTCCTTTAAATGTATTGTCTAATTGTAGTAAATTTGGTACAGCGAAGGACTTTAAAGTTTATAGAGCTGGTATAGTTCAACCAAAGGCACTTTAGGACCAGGGGAACCTTCGGAGTTTTCAGATCTTGAAGGAAGTGCCCCATTTTCTGCACCGTAGGAACAGAAAACATTAAAAGTTCTTAAAATGATGTTTTGAGGGATTTTTTTTTTGAGTTCCTAATTCAGGGCCTGCACATTCTCTCCAAACACAAGAAGAACTACGAACCAAAGAGGAACCGATGTTCGCCCCTGAATAACTGTCCAAGTCACCATTGCTGCACAAACCCCTTGATGAATCGTTGAAACACTCATACTTGATGTCATTAAAAAATTATGTGTAACATATTTTCATTTTGAATGCCAAGACCCGGCTTGTATTACGAGCCTGCACATTATAGTCTCTCCCAACTGAGAGACATCTTCACTCATAATTACATCCATTTGGAATAATCAGAGTCCCTCTATCCCTTTATTTAGCCCGGAGGATTACATTTCTTATTTGCTTTTAAAGTCTTCATCTTCTTCTCGCCCATAATTGACCCTGTAACAAAAGCCCAGTGGACCAGCTTTCAACCAAGTGCAAAAAGTAATTAAGCAAAATGAATGATTGTATATGTGAGAGACAAAGTAGGAAAATGTGAAAGGTTTGAAAGTGCTAGCGGCTTTTGTTTATTTTCTATAGAAGATATGTTCAATATATTCTGCATCTGCCTCGATTAGACTTAAGAAACCATTCCATTTGCTGATGATCTGTCACATGATTGGCTGATTGGATCATTGCATGAATGAGCAGGAGTTCAGGTATACAGGAAGTCAGATTAATTTAAGAATTGCACATACTGTAGTGGGCGCACGGTGGCGTAGTGGTTAACACGTCAACCTCACAGCAAGAACATCCCGGGTTTGAGTCCCTGAATCGGCGAGTCATTTTGTGTGGAGTCTGCACGTTCTCTTGCATGGGTTTCCTCCCACAGTCCAAAGACAAGCACATTAGGCTAACTGGCTGTTCCCGATTTCCCTAAATGTGACCGTGAGTGTAAATGGTTGTGTGTTTTGGCCCTGCACTGGTCTGGCAAGCTGTCCAGGATGTACCCCATCTTTGACCAGTGTCGGCTGAGATAGGCTCCAGCCTCCAGGCAACCCTAATAGGATTAAGCAGTTTGGCAAATGAAAGAATGAGTAAACAAAGCTGAAGGAACTGAACCAAGTGTATTTCCCCTAAATGGTCTCCTTTAGTAGTGAACAGATGATTTATCCTCAGGGGGCTGCCCCCCCTACGTGCACTCAGCTGTGTGTATGTGTGCGTCTTAGAACAGTTGTGGTTTACAGCAGCTGTAGGAATCGTTTTCTTGTCCCACTAACCTCCTTTTGTCCCCCGGGGTATCCTACAGTCACCAGGGGTCTGCAACCTGCGGCTCCGGAGCCGCATGCGGCTCTTCAGCCTCCTTGTAGCGACTCCCTTTGGCCTTGATTAAAACAAAAAACAAAAAACACGAACATAAATAAAGGGTATTTCTTAATTCGTTTTTATTCATATATTATCATTATTAGTTTATTTTGTTGTGCAGTTATCTTGGAGTTTGAGTTGATGCCATCTGATTAAAAAAAAAAAAAGCTATGTTTCATTTATAATTTGTCAACGAAAATATACGTCACATCAATGTCAACAGCCTGTGCCTTTACTTGCTGGCGGCTTTTGGAGTGGGCGAACCCTGCAATAGCCTAACCCTGAAAAAAATCCCAAAAAAAGAAAAG
>JAQMYF010000008.1:3659497-3675882 GCA_030014195.1 Neosilurus mollespiculum
AGTTTAATTTATTTCAAAGTAGGCCTACAAATGCACACTGCACTTCTGTTGTTGTATTCAGTGGTTGTAACAGGTAACATAAAAAAAGATGAAAACTTTGAAAAGTTTACAAGCTCTGTTATTTTTTGCGGCTCCCGACTATTTTTTTTTTTTTGGCAGAAGGGGGGCGCAAAAAGGCTCTTTTGATAATAAAGGTTGCAGACCCTTGGGTTAGAACATCCGCCTCAAAGCAAGAAGGTCCTGGGTTCTAGTCCCGGGCTCAGCAAGGGCGTTTCTGTGTGAAGTTTGCATGTTCTCCCCATGCTTTGTGGCTTCCTCCAGGTGCTCCGGTTTCCTCCTACAGTCCAAAGACGTGCACATTAGGCCAAACTACCCCTAGGAGTGAGTGTGAATGGTTGTATCTGTGTGTATTGGCCCTGCGATGGACTGGGAAGCTGTTCAGCGTGCACCCAGTGTTGGCTGAGATAAGCTCCAGCCTTCCTGTGACTCTAATTAGGATGAAGTACTTTCAATTTTGGGCGGCACGGTGGCACAGTGGTTAGCAGGTCCGCCTTACAGCAAGAAGGCCTAGGTTTGATTCCCAGGCTCGGGCGTTTCTTTGTGGAGTTTGCATGTTCTCCCCGTGCTTGCGTGGTTTTCCTCCGGGTACTCCGGTTTTCTCGCACAGTGCAAAAACATGCACAACAGGTTTATTGGCTGTTCCAAATCACCCCTGGGTGTGAGTGTGAATGGTTGTGTGTGTGTGTACTGGCCTTGCCATGGCCTAGCAAGCTGTCCAGGGGGTACCCCGCCCTCGCCCAGAGCCGGCTGTGACGAGCATCAGTGAATGAATGAATGGTTTGGGTTTTTTTTTTGTTTTTTTTTATCTCATTGCATTCATAATGCATGCACTCGTGTAGTAAATAAGACAAGGTCACACTGCACACTGAAAAATAAATGACTTCAAGTCAGTAATGATGATTTTAAGAAACATCTGTTGCATAAACATGTTTGTCTTTTTTTCCTAGGAAAGAGACCTACTGCATTGCTCACAAGAAAATAATTCTGCAGGACACACACACACACACACACACACACACACACACAAAATGCTTCCTATGCTGCATTATTACCTGGGAAACTTTATTATTAGTGATGGTACATAGTGTTTCATTACCTTTTTTTGTATTTCAGTCTAATCTGTCTGAATTTCTGCCCTTAGAACCATGTAGTCATAATCTTCAACATGCCCTTCAGCACGCTTCAGTGATCCGAAACAGCGGAAATCATTCAACAAGGTCAACAGTAGTGTGCGTATGTGTATTGTGTGTGTCCAACACAACCAAAACAACAGATACTCCATCATATCGTGACATCTCCTCAGTGTTGTGAGCTTTTTACATGTAATGATGAAGCAGAGCTGAGCGATGGGGTTTTGCCTAAAATAGCGAACCCCTTCTTCTCGCTAGGCACTGCACTGTTCGTGACCTCATCATCGCACAGTGCACTGAGTTTGTACACGAGCAATTCAGAACACCACAATGATCCAGCATCACAGGGGGGATCGCTAGTGCGCATTGCAGCTTGAATGAGTAACCCGAGACAACAAGCAGTAGCTGAGCATGAGTCAGCAATACCAAAATCTTATAGGACCAGCAGAAAATAAATGTCATGTTTATGAAAACAGATAGGACAAGGACCAGAGACACAGGATCGATAAATATCTAACATGGTCCCTGCGGGCTCGGAGTTAGAGGTGGTCTGTCTGTCTTTCTGAATCATTAGCTGTCTTTCATGAGTGATTTTCCTTCTGTTTGTGTGTGTGTGTGTGTGTGTGTGTGTGTGTGTGGCTCTGCATTATTTCAGTAAATCTAATGACACACAAGTGTGAAGCAGGAAAGAGAAAGTCAAGTCAATTTGCTGATTAAAATGGTTTAGTGTAGAAATCCAGGCAGACAAATCCAAAACTCAGTTCAAGTTCAATATCAGAAAACAGGCAGAGGTCAAATGATCAGGCACACAGCACCGACTGCAACAAGGTCGAAGATCACTCTAAGTGCTGGGGGAAATGTTTCCGGATTGGGTGATTTCGTCGCGTGGTGATGTAGGGTATCTGGTCCGTTCCCCTGACCCTTGTGATTTTTTTCTGTGGTGCTACCTTAAAAGTGTATACTCATCCACCCCAAACTCTTGAAGCCCTTAAGGTTACTACTCAGCAGGAGATTTTTTTGATTTTGCTATACTGTATTTATCCTGCAAGGGAAATTGTTTTCTCTGCATTTAACCCATCCAAAGTAAGCACACACACGTAAACAGTGAGCACACACACACACTCGGAGCAATGTTCTGCCACACATTGGGGCGAACGGAGAGCAGTTGGGGGTTAGGTGCCTTGCTCAAGGGCACTTCAGCCATGAAGGTGGAGGTAGGGAAGGTGGAGCTCACTCCCCCACCACTACACATTTTTCCTGGTTTGCGAATCGAAACAGCGACCTTTCGGTCCCAAACACACATCTATAACTATTGGGCTATGGCTGCCCCAAAGATCACCGCTGTTCCATCCGACATGTCCCATCGAGACACGGCAGCCTTCAGAAATCTCCTCCAAGAGTGTATAGACGATGACAGCCACCATTTGGAGGATCATCTTTAAATCATAAAGAATAAAAATTGTATTAAATGAAGTTTTATGTGTGAAAATAATAATTTGATTATCTTCAATCAAATCAATTTTTTTATTTACTATTGAAATATGGGAGGTTCTATTGGGTCACCCTGTATATTCAGGATCAGAAGCTTTGATATCTGACCAGTTTTCATCCAATCCTTCTCCAGACTGCATTTGGCTGCAATTTAAATTTGACATGGGTAGTCAAGTCAATTTTTTGGATGTGTGGTCATACTGCAGGCCCAGCAGGAGGTATTGTGCACTTAGTTTTTATGGCTTGGTGGAGGTTTGTGCTCTCAGGGTGCTTTTATTTTGTTTTGCTTGGCTGTGTATTAAAACATATAGCTTTTCTAATGTACTGCTAGTTTTATTAAGATAAAGAGGATGTATGCAGTACCATTGCTTCATACAGGTCACTGTCTGGTAATTCCCGGGGATTTGAATCAGAAAGGCGACATAAAATGTCAGCGCTCAGTTTACCCATGGATAATTGAGCTAGCTTTGTAACATAGACGGGCACTTAATGGGGCAGAGTTGGTCGGCTTAATTGGTGACTTTAATGTGTTTGGCGACATTTCAGACTTTTGTGCGTTGCAGAGAGTGGCGCGCAATGAGACGATAGCTGGGACCTACTGTGTGTTGGACAAGGAGAAATACAGGAGGGATTTTCGTTCCCCTCTACAAATGGTTCCAGTGATTTCAGGCTGAATTTCAGTGGCTCTGTTGAGCACAGAGAGGAATTCCAGCATTGCTTATGAAATTGATTGTTTTTAGGCAAACTCAGGCAAGCAATGTTAATTCACTCTGGTACACTTCTTTAACAGAATCTGAAAGCAGCAAAACATATGGGCAAGTGTCTGGAGGTGTGTAAAGGAGTGAATCGATGTCTGAATTAAAGTCTAATGAGGAATGAGTCATCAAGGGAAAAGGTTTACATTCAAAAGAGCTATGCTCTTCACAGCTCTAATTATAGATTCAGCTTATAAAAAAGCCTGGGAATTAAGACTCGGACATACAGAAGCTTCAGAAAGTGATCCAGCATGGGACGTCAATCAAGCATCCTGTAAACAAGAGCACTGAAAGAAACCTCACACCCAGAGAACCAGATTCATTCATTCATTTGCTGAACTGTTTAATCCTACTAGGAAGGATGGAGCCCATCTTAGCCAACCTTGGGTGTGGTAGGGGTACACCATGAACAGCTTGCCCGGCTATCATAGGGCCAACACACAGACAACCATTCACACTCACACCTCAGGGGAAAATTGGAAGAGCCAGTTAGCCTAATGTGCATGTTTTTGGACTGTGGGAGGAAACCGGAGTACCCAGAGGAAACCTACGCAAGCACAGGGAAAACATACAAACTTCAAACAGAAATGCCCTCGCCGAACCCAGGACTCAAACCCAGGACCTTCCTGCTGTGAGGCGGGTGTGCTAACCACTATGCCACTATGATGCCCCTTTTTCAGAGATTAAAAAACAAGGTATTTTATTGGCTTGCATCACCAGCTAACTTCTGACTGCAGTACCCTCATGTGTTTCAGCTTCAGAAAAATGAAGGGGAAAAAAGTTAGACTGAGTGAAAAATTGCTTGTCTAACACAACTGACTCATCAATCTCTGTAAGAAAAGGAAACTGGAGAGATCTGAAACACAGCCACCGCTAAATCCACACTTTTTCCACACTTTCCATTCTTTCAGAAATGCCACAACATGAGAGAAACAAATTGACTAAAATTTCAACAGCAGCACTTGCTGCCAAGGGTCAGTGCTCTTTCAGCCATTTTCAGATGAGTTTTTAGAAACTTAGATGGATAAGAATACCAAAAAGAATTGGAATAAAGCCCATGGCCTGGTGTGAAGTGACCTATGCTGTTATACTTCACTCTTGCTGCTCATGGTTTAAAGTTTTGTGAAGTGAAAGAGGTTAGTACATTTCAGTCGCTATGACTACAAGTAGATTACAAAGGTTTTGCTTAAAACTAGAGGGAATAAGTGCTAGGTTGCTACATAGCACTGGTAAAGGGTTGATATGTATCCCAACCAGACCAGTAGTTGGTCACTTGGGTGTATATTTTTGCCAACAGCTTATAATTTTCAAATATAGACAAATTAAATTGGGTTCATTTATTAACATACTGTATTATCAGTTAACATTGGGAAATTATTAACATTTGGCATATGCAAGCATGAGCAGTGATGGCTAAAGCTCTGGAATACTGATCTAAAAAGTTGGGGGTGTGAGCCCGAGTACCACCAATCTGCCACACTTGAGCAAGGTCCTGAACTGCTCAGTTGTACAAATGTGATAAAATCTTCCAAAATGCTATAAATATGAATAAAGATAAATGGCCCCAAAAATGCTCACTTGTCAAAAGTTCACATGGACAGTGCTAGTGTTAATGACAACATCTGAAAAGGTCCTGATTTGATCATTTACTTAAATATTTAGATATTTGGCTTTGAATCATTTCAAACCTACTTATATATTGTCTCCACTTTAAGAAACAGAAACACGTTATGACATACTAATTACTGCTTGTTTCAACGAGTGTCAGTGAAGTGAAAACAAGGCGGGTGGCCCAGTGGTGCAGTGGTTACCTCACAGCAAGAAGGTCCCGGATTCAAGCCCTGGGCTCGTTGAGGGTGTTTGTGTGTGGAGTTTGCACGATCTCCCCGCACTTGCCTGGGTTTCCTCTGGGTACTCTGGTTTTCTCCCACACTCCAAAAACATGCACATTAGGCTAATTGCCTGTTCCAAATTGCCCCTAGGTTTGAGTGACAATGGTTGTCGCCCTAAGATCTGGTGACCGACAACTGATAGGTGACCGATGACCGGTCCAGTTACACTAAATAAAAAATAGACCACAGGGGTCCAGATGCCCCTGCCAAAAGGACCATTTAATAATATGCAAATATACGTAAAACAAGCATAGCAAGTCTGAAAGCCCCAGCTTCAGCGCCTGGCAAGTAAATGTCCGGAAACTAAAGTGTGACAGACAGACAGACAGACAGACGGAGCCCATTCCTATAACTCCTGAGCCACTTTGTGGGCGGGAGCTAAAAGTTTGATCTACACTGAGCTTATTCTATTTTTGTAATGAAAAAACTAGGGAATTTTTTTTTCTTGGCGTGGTCTGAAATAGGAAACAAATTCCTTTTATCATTAAAATTTTTCTTAGTTTAACATAGATTATATTCATTCAGGCGGAACAGTGGTGTAGTGGTTAGCATGTCCGCATCACAACCAAAAGGTTATGGGTTCAAGTCCATCGGCGAGGGTGTTTAAGTGTAGTGTTTGCATGTTCTCTCAGTGCTTGTGTGGGTTTCCTCCTGGTAGTCCGGTTTCCTCCCACAGTCCAAAGCCATGCACTTTAGGCTAATTGGTTCCTAACTGCTGTTCAAAATTTTCCCTAGGTGTGAGTGTGAATGAATTTGTGTGTGTGTTGGTCTGGCGAGTTGTTCAGGGTGTAGCTTTCCTTCACCCAGTGTCAGCTGAAAAAGGCTTCAGCCCCCTCATGACCCTAACAGGATTTAATTATTACTTTTTTTTTTAACTTTAAATTAAAAAAATATATATATATATACATTTTACTTTATGCATTATTGATCAGTGAATATTCATTTTGGGACTAACATTAAAATAATCAAATAAAATAAAATGCCATCCAAAAGACTGCTTTCATTAATATTAACGTCATAGCACCTGATTCGATAATATAGATTTTTGCTGCATGAGGTTGTGTTATGGCCTTTTCAGAGCTGACGTGCGCTAGACAGCTAACACTGCAGCTCAGAGGTGAGAAAATGGCATCAATAAATGTGTGTATTTCCAAAAGATGCTATGAAATTTCTTCTAAATTCTGCATTAGAATAGATCAGAATAGGGATGGCTCTACCCACTGGTCCGACAGCACCTTGGGCACCTTGCTTAAATCAACTGGACAGCCTACTCGGTTCAGTTGGGTTAGAGTTAGGGTTAGGGTTACAGCTGTCACACCAATGGGCTGTAATTGTTTGATTAATGGACTTTCGGAATATAGGGCTGTCAGTGTACAGAACATCAGTTTCGTTCAGGTACTCTGGTTTCCTTCCACAGTCCAAAGCTGCTCCAGGTTGCCCCTAGGTGTGAATGTGAGTGTGACTTGTTGTGTGTGCTGTCCTGCAATGGTCTGGCAAGCAGTTCAAGGGCCACCCTGCCTTCGCCCAGTGTCGGCCGAGATTGGCTCCAGCCTCCCCGCGACCCTAGTTATAGGATTAAGTGGTTTGGCAAGTGAATAATGAACTCAGAACTCCTGGGTGACTAAAAATATTAACTCTGTTCACTGCAATTTTTATTCGGGGGAAAAACAGAAGGCTGTATATTTTGGTGTATTTTCAGAAGCGTACTTGAATGTTAAAATACATGTTTCCAGCTCTCCAGGTCTATCTTAATTAACACACATCAGTATGCATTATGTATGCATCCATATTTTCTTAAACTTCATGGTGCATATTTAACATTTTCTTGAACTGCTTAATGAATAATTAATACAAATGCACACACTAGCTGCTGAACTTTGGGGTGGTCAGTGCTAAGGCATATTTATGCTAACCTTATACATAATTAATTTGCAAAAGGGGCTCCATTTAAAGACATTTTGACATGACAGGAAGACAGCTCACCCTGCAGACTGCTGACCTATCTGACAAACACTTCCTAAACGCATGGCACTAATGATATTTTTAGAGCTATGAATATTAGAGTAAGTGGAAGCATACAAATAAGAGGGGGAAAGGATGTAGCAGAGAGTCAAGGAGTCGTTCAGGAGAGGAGGCTAAACGAGAAAAGGGGATGAGATGTTGACGGACCACTGATGTTGATCAAACAGGTTTAGTCTGACAAGTGAGATGTCAGGGAGAATTTTTATGGGAAATGTAGTTTGCATGCCCTGGAGGCAAGTGGCTGAGTCACTGCTAACGTCACAGAAAACATCATCAGTGCTGACGTCATGTGACGCAGACAGTTTTCACGTCTGAGAGCACACTGCTTTTTTCACCCTTTCAGAATGGCAAGTTAAACATTTAATCATATCACACACACACACACACACACACACACACACACACACAGAGAGAGAGAGAGAGAGAGAGAGAGAGAGAGAGACAGAGAGACAGAGAGAAAGAGAGAGACAGAGAGAGAGAGAAAGAGAGACAGAGAGAGAGAGAGAGAGAGAGAGAGAGAGAGAGAGAGAGAGCACTTTGCACTTTGTGGTTCTTTTTAGACTGCAGTACATTACAGTGCTCAGGTGAATGGAATAAAAAAGAAAAGGAGAGGAAAGGAAAATGAGCCTCCAGGAGCCATTTTTAAATCATGTTCTAAAACATATTGTAAATATTTTGCTCTTGGCTTTTAATTTACTTCTTCTTTAATATATTTATCTCTTATCTTCATTATCATTTATTTCTTGTTATTAATTCTAATGTAGTTTTATGTTCTTATCCTTTTTTCTTAATTTTTTTGTCTATTTATCCATTGCACCCTTCCTTCATCCATTCCTCCATCCATTCGTTCATCCATCTGTCTATCCATCAATCCCTCCCTTCATCCTTTTAGTCCCTCCGTCCATCCATCCATTATCTCCACTGTTTATCCGTCAGGGTCAGGCATTATTATTAATCATTCACATGCTCTTTATAGTCGTATATACACTCACTCACTCATGTACTTATTTGCCAAATCACTTACTCCTACTAGGGTCACAAGGAGGCTGAGCCAACAATGGGCAAAGGCTGAGTACACCCTGAACAGTTTGCCAAACCAGTCATATACAGTCATATACACTACTGGAAGTTTTCGAGCACTTTTTAAAAAACATTTTATTTTAATGTAAGTAGTTCAAGTCAGTCAGTGCATCTGGACCTTACTGCTTAGGCTGCTGCCCCCGCGACCCGACCCTGGAACGAGCGGAAGAAGTTGATGATGATGATGATGATGATGATGATGCAGTTCAAGTCCAGTGTACAACCTTAATAGGAATAAAGGTAAGTACTTTTCCTTGGCTCATTGTTGACTGAGATAGGATCCAGCCTCCCCCTGAACCTAGTAGGAGTAAGCAGTTTAGCAAATGATTGAGTGAGTGATTGAGTGAGTAAGTGAGTGAACCTTGTTGAGTCTTGTTGTTGAATGTATCTCAGATGCTATTGGCTGTTGGCACTATGACACAACAAGTCACTCAGACTTCCTGATTCAGATGGAATTTCACCTAGGAAGCCAATTCATAGTGTTTAATCTAAGAGTAGATGTATGTATGTGATAATACTGAAGTCTTTGGTTCGGCATAAAAAAAAAAATGAAGGGACTCATTTTTCCTTCATCTGATCTCAGTGCTGTCGATGTGAAATGACAGAGATGTCACTACACTGATCTTCCTATGTTCTGTCCCCATAGGTGGCCTTTTCTTCTCCTTTTTTTTCTGTCATCAGCAATTTTGCAGCTCAAAGTGGTATCAAAGGGAACTTTGTGAAAGCGAACAGCCTGTAATTTTCTACCAAAGAATAACTGGCTTTCCAATGGAACGTAATATAGATTTGTATACTCCATTTTTTTTTTTACAGACACACACTATGGGTAGTGCAGATGGTATAACAGATTAAAAAAAGATGGATATAAAATTGAATTCAAATTAGCAGGATAGACTTGTCTTTTAGTTGCTGTCTTTCAAACACAACTTCCTGCCACATTATTTTGATGAAAGCCAGAGCCAATGCCTTGCTTTAAATGCACCACTGGAAGCAACTGTTCTGCTATCAATTACAGAGTGCAAGGCTAGGGGGAAATGATATTAGGCCTCCATCTGTTGGAATAAACATGATAGAAAGCTCAGAGAGTTTCTTCCACAGAGAGTTAGAGAAAGACAGAGGAGCACAGTGCTTAATATGACTGCTAAAAAATCAGCTGAGACCCACATAGTTCATGAGACATGATAATACATGGGTCCATTGGCATTGTACTCAAGTACATTTCTAAAAAAGAAAAAAAGGAAAGATGGTGGTGTAGTGGTAAGCACGTCTAACAGCAAGAAGGTCCTGGGTTCGAATCCCGGGCTCGTTGAGGGTGTTTCTGTGTGGAGTTTGCATGTTTTTCCCGTGTTGGCATGGATTCCCTCAGGGTACGTCAGTTTCCTCCCACAGTCCAAAGATATGCACATTAGGCTAATTGGCTGTTCCATGAGCCACTAGATGAGGGGTGTCAAACTCATTTTTACTGAGGGACACATCCCTAAATTTCGAGGGCATCAAGAGAGGTTTTCAGAGCTTTAGTTTATAACTTGTTCTCTTTAACTTTATTTGCTATCCTTTTATGACAATGCTTGAAAGTAACATGCTAGCTTGCAATCTTTCTTGAACCATGAATGACACTTGAAATAGGTTTGCTGCCACCTAGTGGATGGACGATGTATTATGTTCACGGTAATGGTTGATTCGAAGAATGTATGATAATCATATACTTTAAAAGAACTCGCTGGCCACACAAAGTGAGTTGGCGGGCAAGATTTGGCCTGCGGGCCTTGAGTTTGACACCTGTGTACTAGATACTTTGCTATGCCTTGCATGGAATCTTGAAGTCTCTGGAACCCAATGGGAGTACAAAAGATATTCCAGCAATTGATGTTTTGA
Source organism: Neosilurus mollespiculum (assembly GCA_030014195.1). NCBI lineage: Eukaryota > Metazoa > Chordata > Actinopteri > Siluriformes > Plotosidae > Neosilurus > Neosilurus mollespiculum. The sequence continues at coordinate 3,669,803 of JAQMYF010000008.1, forward strand.
TGACAGCAGTGTAAGGTGTTGAGATGATAATGACTTGGTGGATTTTCATGCCATGTAGATATAACTTTAATAACTTTGAATGATAACCAAGATAGTAATGATTTTTAGAGAGCCTTCCCTTTTAGTGGACCTAATCCATGCCAGAAAATTTTGTTTTTTTTCTCTTTCGTTTGTCCCATACAGTAGATTTTATAGTCAACATGTCCGTCCCATCCACACCGCCCTCCCAGTAAAGTTAAGTTTGGATGGTAGACATAAAATACCCGAATTTATCAACATTAGTAGCCTAACTACAGGATATTTTTTTCTGTCACTCTATCCTCCTGAGAAGCTTGGGTTACAGTACTGTACATCACTGCTTGACCCAGTTCACAACCTCAGCCAGGTGTTCAAAGTGCTCTGTGCCATGTTTAGAGAAACATGGTGGTCTGCCAAAGAAACTAATTAAAGTAAACGTTCTGCAGACAGGCCAGTAAAGCCACTACCAGCTACAGTAATGTAGATGAGATGAAGGTCTAATGAATGCAACAGTCACCATTGTTGCTTTACTGTAGTTTATTGGCCTATAATTCAAGGAGCTGCTTACATGCATGGGGGAACAATAAACAATCCTGACATTCAGACTGATGTTTACGATACAGTCTACTGAATTGGTCTGTGAAAGCAGACAGGCAGCACAGATGGTGTTTGGTCCCACAGTGCTGTAGATTAAAAGCACAGTACAAACAAATCCACTATAATCCATATAGTGTTGTCATATACCATCTCAGGTGGCATGGTGGCGTAGTGGTTAGCATACGTTTGGGTCACAGCAAAAAGGTCTCAGGCTTAACGAGGACGTTTATAGGAAGTTTGGTGGTTCAAGCCTCAGTACCATCAAGCTAACACTGTTGGAACCTTGAGCAAGGCTCTTAACCCTCAACTGCTCAGCTGTGGCAATGAGATTTAAAAAAAAATTTAAGTCCCTCTGTTGGGGTAGTGGTTAGTATGTCCACCTCACAGCAAGAAGGTCCTGGATTCGATTACTGGGTTTGGGCATTTCTGAGTGGAATTTCCTCCGGGTACTCTGGTTTTCTTCCACAATCCAAAGAAATGCGCATTAGGCTAACTGGCTATTCCAAATTGACCGTAGGTGTGAATGTGCATGGTTGTGTGTGTTGCCCTGTGATGGTCTGTTGAGCTGTTCAGTGTGTACCCCGCCTTCACCCAGTGTCGACTGAGATAGGCACTAGCCTCCCTGTGACCCTGGTAGGATTGAGCAGTTTGGCAAATGAATGAATGAATAAGTCCCTCTACCAAATGCCATAAATGTAAATGTAAGGCATGTTCTTCTGAGGTCATGATCATCAAGTGGAAATAGACTCGGATGCAGGTCTTTGGGGCGGCACGGTGGCACAGTGCACAGTTAGCATGTCCACTTCACAGCAAGAAGGTCCTGGGTTTGATTTCCGGGATCGGGGCGTTTCTGTGTGGAGTTTGCGTGTTCTCCCTGTGCTTGCATGGGTTTTCTCCGGGTACTCCAGTTTCCTCGCACAGTCCAAAAACATGCACAGTACCCTAATTGGCTGTTCCAAATCACCGCTATGTGTGAGAATGAATGGTTGCGTGTGTGTTGGCCCAGCGATGGCCTGGTGAGCTGTTCAGTGTCACCCAGAGTCGGCTGAGATGGGCGGCAGCCTCACTGCGACCCTAATTAGGACTAAGCGGCTTAAAAAATATATGAATGAATGCAGGTCTTTTCCTTTCTGTGCTCACATACCAGCATAAGTTTCTCGTTTCAACTAATGAATCCTTAAGTTTCCAAATCCTTGGTATTGTTGAGCCTTCCACTCTTTGCACTTTAAACAGTTTGCTCTGGGTAGAATTGCTGCCACACTGCTTATTTATGAGTATTATGTAGGTTCCCTGCTATCTCCCAAACATGGCAGCAAGTGATTGTCCGGTCTAAATTACCCAAGGTGTGCAGCAGTGTGCAAAATGTGTCTGCATGGTGTCCTGTGATGAACTGGCACCCCATCCAGGGTGCATTCCTGCCTCGTTCCCATCACGACCTTCATGGTTACTGTGGAGTAACAAATGAGTAAACATTGTTCTCATGCTTTAATGCTCATAATGTCAAATTAATTTCAAAGGAAAGAGCAGGGAGTGTTCGAAGAATCTTCTCTCAAACAGATCAGACCCCTAATGAACATCTATTTCCTTTGTAAAGCTTCAATTTTTAATACACTTGTCTTCACAGCCTCTCGTTCCTTCTTTCTGTCATCCTTTCCATTCCTGGCAGCACTCACACTGACATGCCAGTAACAAAATGCAAATTCTGACATTCACCGCTCGGCCTTAGTTCTGCTTGCCGGGTGATGATCTTGCCTTTCCACCTGTCCTGGAGTGCACATTCACTTTGAAATTTGAAATCTAACAAACACAGGAGGTGTGGAGACTGGAAATGAGTGATTAACGAAAGTAGGCCACAGGACAACAAAAAAAAAACAAGCTGATACTCAGATATGGGGAGGAAGCAAAGATTAGAGGAAGTGGGAGGAACCTAGGGGTGGGTAATGCTGTGGTTGGGAGAAAAGCTAAAAAGCTTGATGGCTAAATTAGGATTGCCAGTGCAGTGCATGTATTAATTTCCGATGCCGCCCAAGATGTAAATATTGACCTAATTAGTCACGTGCCTACATCTGCATGAGTTATGCTGGTTGAAGCATCACTCAGAGTCAAGTGATGTGTATCATATAATAATAGTATCAAGCTATTATATACAGTGTGTGTGTCTGACCGAGAGGGGGGTTCACTTCAGTGCATACAATACATTTGAATATTTGCGCTTGTGTGTGAAGGAGTATGTCCTTGGACTGACTTCCCCACTGCTGCAAACGCTAATGGGAGACTCCAAGATACAGACACCTCATCATTGATGCAGCACGGACAGTGTCTGCAGAGACCCAGAGGAGTATCTGTGTGTGGATGAGAGAGAGAGTGAGAGACAGAGACTCATGGAAGGTATTGTTTTACTCACGTTCATAACTGCGCTAGTCATTTCTATGCACCATTTTGACACTCTTTGTGACTGCACAAACCTCCATGAGAATCTCATTCATTATACAAAAGCTATATTTTATAGGTCATCAGCTTATTGGAATAAACATGATCTTCTATCTTTGGGGCAAAAAAGTACCCATTCAATCCCATGCAAGCCTGCACTATTAAAATGGAAAGAATTCAAAAGCCATCACTGTTTTCATTTCACAGTTATGAAAAGCTAACACAATCTTATCAGATATAGGATGATGTCATCTGTAACTAAATTCAAAAATTGACCAGCAGCAGTAGAAGGTAGAGACAACCAAATTTAGTCAACATCACTCATTTTCATCTCCTTTCTTAATCCTAGTAGGGTTGCGGAGAGGCTGGTGCCTATTTCAGCCAACACTGGGTAAAGGCAGTTTTCATGCTGATCAGCTTGGCAGACCATTGCACGGCAACCCACAACACAACCATTCACACTCACATCCACACCTAGGGTCAATTTGGAACAGCCTAATGTGCATGTCTTTTGACTGTGGGAGGAACCATGCAAACATGCATAGGAAGAACCCGCTTAATTCTAAATAGGGTCACTGCCACCCATCTTAGTCAACTCTGAGCGAGGGTGGGGGTACACCCTGGACAGCTCGCAAGGCCATTGCAGGGCCAACACACACACAACCATTCACTCTCACACATAGCGGCGATTTGGAACAGCCAACTAATGCATGTTTTTGGACTGTGGGAGGAAACTGGAATACCTGGAGGAAACCCAAGCAAAAATCAAACCCCACACAGAAACGCCCAAGCCCGGAACTTGCACCCATGACCTTCTTGCTGTGAGGCAGACGCGCTAACCAATACACCACCGTGCTATCCAGTCAAATCATATTTTGATTATTAAAGGGGCAGGACAGTTACTGATTCTGGAGAAAGATTGTTTATATCATACCTCTTTTCAGTGCCCTTTAAGAGGCTCCATGTCCTAAATTGCCAGTGCAACAACACAATTAATAAAACACTCAATTTCCCTTCCAGCCTATCAGCAACAAGGTGCATTTATGCCATTCATGAGCACAATTGCCCCCTGTTGCTGATTGGCTGGAACAGTGTCGTGTGGCTGACTCTGAGCTATTTTGTAAGTTTCCTTTCTACAGAGCCTGTGAACAAACACCTGATCCTTTTTCTTTTTTTTTACAAAACAGACAACTAGCGAGCCATGAGGAAATTCACTGAATTTGTCCAAGTATTGGACTACAGTTAGGTGGCACGGTGGTGCAGTGGAATGCACTGTCACCTTACAGGAAGAAGGCTTTGTGTTTGAGCTGTCAGGGGTTCTTCCGCTTTGAGTTTGCATTTCGTCCCTGTGTCTGTGTGGGTTTCCTCCTGGTATTTTGGTTTCCTCACACTGTCCAAAGACATGTACATTAGGTCAACTTGCTACTCTAAATTGTGCACAGGTGAGAGGTGTGAATGAGTGCGTGAATGGGTGCTTGTCACGGCGTTAGACGTGCCATAGATTGGTTCAGGGTCAGATACTGTTGGCTCCATCTTTCCCGGTGACCCTAACGTATAGGTGGTATAGATCATTGATGGAAGGATAGATTAGAATCGATGACTGCACCTTTAAAAGTTGACAGCATTTCATACTGTATGTTGGTAGTAGTCCCAGCGTTGTCCCAATGCGCCTTTGACAGAATGGTGAAGAAGGAAGACAGAGATGACTTGAGGAAGAACCAGACTCTAAAGACGTTTTCCTCTTGGTTGTAGTGGGTTTATTAATACATTCCTGATGTGATAGCAGTGCCAGATCCTGACACATTTCTACTTCTGTGGCTGCTCTTGCCTCGATTCATCCTGATGAGCAACTTCTGCTTGGAGCTTCTGCACTTGTGACTCACTACCGGCTGCTACCCATGTCCTACATGGATACCCTTATGATGTGATCTTGCCGAAAATAGCTTATACCTGAGTGTATTCCACCTGGATAATGTAGTCTGTAATCATTAAGACTGTCCTGTGCCCATCCCAGGACTCTAATTCACAACACCACGAGTGCAATTTGTCTTTACTCTTCTACACCTGTATCCTGTAATGATTTATTACCCCACTATCTGATCCCTTTGGAGACTGGTTCCTCTGTAGATTTCTTCCTCTTAATGTTTCATAATGATACATATTTTATAAAGTTTTATAAATTAAAGAAACAGTGAAAATTATTATGATTTTTTTTGCATGTGTATAAAATCACAATTCCTATAAGTCAAACAGCAGGTGATTATATTGTTATTTTACATGTATATATTCTTCTTCATCTGCATCTTTTTCCCACTTCCATGTGGGGAGGAAGCATTGATTAGTTTTGACAAATGTTTTACGGCCAGATGCCGTTCCTGACACGAGCCATTTAGGACAAAACATCCATTCACCTTCACAGCTAGGTGCAATTTGGAACAGCCAGTTAGTCTAATGTGTATGTCTTTGGACTGTGGGAGGAATGCAGAGCACCAGAAGGAAAAGCCCACAAGCACTTGAGGAACACTCTGACATCGCCACACTGACATGCCCTTGCTGACCCCAGGGCTCAAACCAATGACTTTCTTGCTGTGAGGTGAGAGTACTAACGAACACAACCCTATAAACCCCAGGTGATACTTACATATTCTATGTTACTATGGCGACACGATGGTGTAGTGGTTAGCACGTCTGACCCACAGTAAGAAGGTGCAGGGTTTAAGTCCCAGAATTAGGAGTTTCTGTGTGAAGTTTGTATGTTCTCCCTGTGCTTGCATGGGTTAACTCTGGGCACTCCAGTTTTCTCCCACAGTCCATAGGCATGCACTTTAGGCTAACTGGCTGTTCCAAATTGCCCCAAGTGTGAGTGTTTGTGTGTGTGTGTGTGTGTGTGATGCAATGGTCTGACTGTTCATGGAGCTGTACATGGTGTATCTTGCCTTTGTTGCCTTCGCCCAGTTTCGGATGAGATGAGCACCAGCCTCCCCGCAACCATAATTAGGATTAAGAGGTTCAGAAAATGAATGAATGAATATATA
>JAQMYF010000008.1:3682264-3696272 GCA_030014195.1 Neosilurus mollespiculum
ATATCGCACATGGCTGAGGGATTGAGGTTGTGCTTCATTGCACCTGATTAAATTCAGAGCATTACCTGCTTAGAGGGAACTCTAACACACTCTAAATTATTATTTATTTATTTGTTTGTTTGTGCCTAATTTTACCTGGTTAGCATGTATATGTGGGTGGGGGAAAGGGGATTGTAATTTTGTGTAAAGTAAAAAAAAAAAAAAATCATAAGATAAAGAACTTGGTATGGATGAATAGTTTACGTTAATATGTAAATCCCTGTATAGCCCCCAAACCCTTAAATAATGTGTATTATAAGTTCAATCAGTCATATTCTCAATATTCAAGGAAGAGTTTGGGCGTGAGGACCTGGGGGAGATTGTTGCGCTGAAATCTGTCAGTGCCTTGAATGTACTTGCATTGTAAAGTAAGAACAGAGACTGTGGTAACCACTGAAGTTGTGACAGCATGCTGGCTATACGTTGATCAGCCATAACATTAAAACCGGTGACGGACGGTGAAACAAATAACATTGATTGACTTACATTGATCACATTTCACTGGTACCTGTGTTTTTTTCAAGGGCCAAATTGTGATGGCTAGATGACTGGGTCTACTTATCTCCAAAACGACAGTCCCTTTTGGACGGGTTCTGGTATGCAGTGGTAAGTACCAAAATTGATCAAAGGAAGGACAACTGGTAAACCCGTAAGAGGGCCATGGATCCCAAAGTTCAGTGATGTGTATGGGGTACACAGGCGAGCCCGTCTAATCCGATCTCACAGATGAATTTACTCTCACTCACTTATCTGCCAAACTGCTTAATCCTTGTGCAGGGAGGCTGGAGCCTATCTCAGCCAACACTGGGCGAAGGTGGAGTACACCCAGACTCAGATTCATCTATCTTTAATAATGTTGTGATTATTTTGAACACATCGGGAACATCTGTCAAGATCGGGACTATCATTGGCATCGTATGAGCCTACCTTAAGTAGGTGTTCTACAGCGGTTATTTATAAACATACCAGTTATGAGACCTGTTCAGACGTTGTTTTTTTAACAAAACTGTCGCGGGTGTACTTTGAAAGCTATACAGACTTTTGAGACTTGATATTAAAGAAAACACTTTGTCACTACATGAGCATAATGTTTGCTGTTTACTTCTGGTGTTGCTCTGCGGTATCCAAACACATGACCTCTAGATGCAAATGGCCTGTTACGTACTTGTATCAAGCCACATATTTATGTTTTACAGCTAATATTATTACTGTCTATGAGTGTTTTATCGATAGACTTAATGTGTTTATGCCCTAAGTGTGTCTGTCTTTAATAAAGGCATATATTTAGAGGTCCATTATGATCTAATCAGTTAATGAGCTCCACAAAGATTTAGGTTTCATTGTTTAAGTGCTATTCTCTATCATGATGTTTAGTCTGTGGCACTGATAGTAATTAAACTATGTTCAAATGTTTTTCTGCAGAACTTATTTCAGACCTATCTTATCACTTATGTTGAAAACTCGGTCTTAAAAGACAAGACAGTCTGGTGCCATCATATGCCAATGCTCTCCATTTTTATTGCACAACAATTATTCATCTGTAAGGAATGCTTTAACAACATCAGTACTGAAGGAGCAGGTTACTGAAAAAGACAAGTACAATGCTTAGTACCAGGAGCTTTAGCACATCACTGCCATAGACATCACTCCAAAGCTTATAGTCATTGTCATATTCAATATCTGGTTATAAAACAAAACCCAGTTTTAAATGAAGCACGTAACTTGTTTTATCCTTTTATTGGTGCGCTAGTAGAGGAGGGGTGTGTAACTGAAACAGAATTAATCAGCGTAAGGGTGCTTAAAGCAGGTGGGGCATGATGGTGAGGCCATCTTATACTAGTGCACTTCAATCAAACGCTACTGGGGATGGATGACTAATATCTGACTGGGTAAGTGTTCACACACTGCTAATCATGACTAAGACTCAATCATCAGGAGTACAGCAGCAGAGATAGAGACTTCTCTTTTACCGCCACTGCACTGACACTGGACATCCTCCAAGTACAAAACCAAACCAGTGAAAGTGCTCATCTCATTAAAGTCACTCTTTATACACTTGACAGCATTTCCTTAGCCCGATTGGGGGCTTAGCTGGGCTCAAATTAGCTGAGACACAAATCTGAACGCATTTTGTCTGCAGCTGTTGAAGAAACATTTAATCTGACACTTTTTAAAATTACTTCTCGTCAGGCTGCACAGGCTTCCTGTCAGTTTGGTTTCTCCTCCTGCAGTGGACAGCAGAAACCCCAGAACTTTCGCATACGCATTTCGAATACGCATAAACTACTGTAAAATAAAAAATTCTGATGAACTTAATAAATCTTAAGGATTAATTTACCATAAAAACAGCGGTCCTGAGATGGTCTGGCGAGCTGTTCAGGGCGTGCCCCGCCTTCACCCAATGTTGGCTGGGATGGGCTCCAGCCTCCCAGCAACCCTAATAGGTGTACGTGATTTGGTAAATAAGTGACTGAGTGAGAGAGAAAAATTAGCCTGTTCTTACTGAGACAAAAACTCCCATAATTCTTTGCATATCAATTTTTAATAGTTAATATGTGACTTGTGGCAGGGTGGCGTAGTGGTTAGCACATCTGCCTCAAAGCAAGTTTGCATTTTGACTCTGTGCCTCTGGGTATTCTAGTTTCCTCCCACAGTCCAAAGGCATGCACGTTAGGCTAACTGTCAGTTCCAAGTTGCCCCTAAGTGTGAGTGTGAGAGATAGACACCAGCCTTCCCTCGACCCTAGTAGGATTAAGCGGTTCGGCAGTATAAGAAAGTAAGAGAGTAATAAGTGAAATCAGTGGCATTCAAGCTTTATTTTATTTATCGGTCTGTTTACACACTAGTTACCAGTTTCCCACAATGCTGTTTGACTACACACTAATAGCGGCATCAATGGGATTCAGCCCTCAATCCATCTCTACTTAAATGGAGTGATGCAGCAATGCTTTATTTTGTTCAGCTCTTAAACCAGCACCTCTTCCTCAAAACTCTGCTCAAACAGATTCTCAACATTCACCTTCATCTTATACTGTTGTTCATGTCTTCACGCTCATTATTTCATTAATTGATTTCTCCCCGAGCTGACTCCTTGCTATGACTCAGTGCAACAGTGTCACACAGCTGTATCGCTACAAGGAATTTTTCATTAAAATTACACTGCAATACTCTCACTCACTTATTTTCCAAACCGCTTCATCAAGGGATTAGGCTTCATGGGGAGGCTGAAGCCTATCTCAGCCGACACTGGGCGAAGATGGGATACACCCCCAGACCAGCTCGCCAGACTATTGCAGCGCAAGCACACAGCCAACACAACAGTCACACTCACATGCACACCTAGGACTGTGGAAGGAAACCAGAGTAGCCAGAGAAAACCCATGCAAACACAGGAAGAACATGCAACACAGAAATACCTGAGCTAAGCCCAGTACTTGAACCCAGGACCTTCTAGCTGTGGCAGCCAGACACTGAAAGTAGATCGTTTAAATATTTTCTTCTATTAAACACCATCAGCTGTGCTAGCAAGAACCCCTTGTAATAATGTCAACCTTGCCATTTTATAAGGTTTTGCTATGATACTCCATTGATGGATTTTAAAGAAAATTGACAGATGGGCAGTTTAGGCCTGCATTTCTCACAGATCTTTCTTTGTTGTGTTTAACAGGTGGGCCGACTGATTTTCCCTCTTAAATTCTCACTCCTTCGTTTTCAAAACCGCATTAATCCTATTAAGATCACAGGGAGGCTGCAGCCTATCTCAGCCGACACTGGGCAAAGGCGGAGTACACCCTAAACAGCTCGCCAGACCATCACAGGGCAACACACACACACACACAACCATTTACATTCACACTTATGGACAATTTGGAAAAGCCAATTAGGCTAATGTGCATGTCTTTGGACCGTGGAAGGAAACCAGAGTACCCAGAGGAAACCCACATGAGCACAGGAAAACATGCAAACCCTGTTCCCCCACCGCCATCTTCTATCAATAAATTATCTGAGCAAAAACTAAACAAATATGTCAACAAGGGGAAAAAAGAATAATTTGCATCTTCTACATCCATCCATTCATCCATCCATCCATTCATCTGTATGTTTGAGCTCCTCACCTCACCCATCTCTAAGGCTGAGCCCAGATACCCTCCAAAGAAAACTAATTTCGGCCACTTGTAACACTTGTGATCTCGTTCTTTAGTTCACTACCCAAAACTCATGACTATAGGTGAGGGGTGGAACATAGATGAACTGGTGAATACTATTTTCCATCTAACCAATCAAAAAAGAAGGAGTCTCTTCGCAACTGTCAGCATGCATGTGTCTTTGAGGGTGTGGCTTAGGAATCAAAATGAAGGGGAGGGGCTGTATTTCAGCTAACATCCTCCAGAATCACTAACCTTTAAACCAATTGCAATAGATTTTTTTCTTGTCAACTATTTTAAAATTATATGATATTTTTAAACTGGGAGACTATTTATTAATTCTATGTAATATTTTATTTCTATATAAAATAATTTTGTTATTTCATAGATATACAGTACTGTGCAAAAGTCTTTCAGCCGACACTGAGAGAAGGCCGGGGACACCCTGAACAGCTCGCCAGACCATCACAGGGCCAACACCCACCCACACACACACACACCTAGGGGCAATTTGGAACAGCCAGTTAGCCTAATGTCCATGTCTTTGGACTGTGGGAGGAAACCGGAGTGCCTGGGGGAAACCACATAAGCACAGGAAGAACATGCAAACTCCACACAGAAACGCCCGAGCCGAGCCCAGGACCCGAACCCAGAACTTTCTTGCTGTGAGGCAGACATGCTAACCAATACATATATTGGATATATATGTATACACACACATGTAAATTTGCTTGTGTTAGTGTGTGTATGTGCATGTTTGAAACTTTTCTGTTATATACTTGTTATTAAAAATATACATGCATTTCAATATAGGTTTTCTATTTATTTATTTTTTAATATTTAATGTTATTTCTCCCCTGATGTATTTCACTTGATATGTGTGTATGTGTGCATGTGTGTGTGCTCGCACACACGCGTGTGTGTGTGTGTGTGTGTGCTCAGCTGGCATCTAGAGAGGCGCGTTTGATTTTTAAAAAGCCATCTGGCGTGATGTCTACGGATCGCAAAAGCAAAGCCTGTTCTGATGGCTCCAGTGAAAAGCAGCATTCCGGTGGAGCAGAGGTTTTGGTATGTACTCCGTGAGCCACTGCATTCAAAAGTCCAGACAAACATGAATGTGCAAGTTGTGTCTCCCAACATGGGGAAAGACTATGCTGGATTATTAATTTTATGTTGCTAACAACTATTCAGCAGCTATATTATACATATATTGCAAGGTTAAAAAAAATCAAAGAGAAATCAATAAAAAAATAAAAGAACAGTTTGCAGGTTTTCTTTTTACAAGGTCAAGTACCACTAAAATAGACAATGTGGAAACTAGGTATTACTAGGCACTGGGTATGTTGGCCTACGTTAAATTGTGCATCGGGGCACATTGTAAAGAAAAGAAAAAACCACTTATCATAACAAACAACACAAAGTACCCTGATTTACTAAGACATTTGATACCAAGGCATTCTGTACCGTTTGCATGCGGTACGGTGAAACAAGAGGTTTGGGTGACGGTCCTCTCGACGTATTGTCCATTATTCAGCCATGGTGAGGAAAGCTGACGTCTGGCCTTTCTATTCCAGAAAGAAATGTCTTTTTTTTTTTCTTCTTTTTCTTTTCTTCTTCTTTTCTCAGGGAAAGTACAGAAAAACAGAAGATACATGAAATCTCTACTGGAAGGAATACTTCAGTCAGGATTGCTATTGTTACAGTAAAATGAAGCCAATCAATTCCATGCTGAAACTTAAAATTCACTTTTTTTCTTCTTATAATATTCGCCAGATTAGGGGCGATGTGAAGGATCATATGTTTTGCACAGACTGTGACCATCTCATACACAATCCTCTGAAGACATTTCTTTCTAGCAGAGCCTAAAATAGCAGCGTAAATAGGGCCAGTATAAGTGCATGATTACAAAAATAAACAGTTTCAGTCATTTGAAGTAAAACCACAGCAATACATAGAATAATAGATATGCATTCAATTCGTTCAACTCACTCAGAATACATTTGTCAGTAGGCTGGGGACTTACGATGTACAGTTACAACAGGATAAACAAAAACAAAGAAGGGATTTGTTAATCTCTGAAAAATGACAGGGGCTGCAAATAAATAAATAAACAAACAAATTAATTAATTAATGTATGGAAGCTCTGAGTGGACATACGTTCATAATTTTCCCCCTTCATTTTCTCGAGATGACGAGTCATCTCATTTGTTTTCCTGTGATCTCACACTTTGCTGAACTGCTTAATCCTACTAGGGTCGTGGGGAGGCTGGTGCCTATCTCAGCCGACACTGGGTGATGGCGGCTTACAGCTCACCAGACCACTTTAGGGCAGCATAGACACAACCATTAACACTCATTCACACCCAGGATCAATTTGGAACAGCCAGTTAGCTTAATCGGAAAGTCTTTGGACTGTAGGAAGAAACCGGAGTAAGCTTAAAGTTATTTCAGCCAGAGTCAGGACTTGATTGACAGGAAGGTGACGTGGTGAACTATACACCTGCTCCTCTGACATAATGTTGCCTGTGTTTTGGTGTAGACTATGTTTTGTTATCTGTAGATCTCATATTAATTATATCATTAACACAGGAGAACAATTTTTTTTTCTTGACATCTTGATAAAATTACCCTGTTATCACATAAAAACAACATACTTACCCTTTAGCTCAAGAAACCAAAGGGGAAAAAATTGTATGAATTCATGTCCGCCTAGGGCCTCCGTAAAAATGGCAGTACAAGAAGTATAATTTGAGTGCAATTAAAGATACATAACACACTACAAATCAGATTTCTGAGGAATCATTACATTAAATACCCCCATTAGTGCTAGAAAATGGCAATGTCAGTTCAGAAGGACACAAAATAGTCCTTCAGTCAAGTCATATGCAACTCGAATTGCATTGTCTTTCATTTAAATAGCTGATATTAATGCTAGTTGTTAAAGATGACAAGCTAAATCTACAACAGTGATAAAAAATGGGACTGAGCAGGAATGAGTTTTCTTATGGAGCGTAAACGCTCATGCCGCTATTTCACTGCACTGATAAAACTGTATCTGTTTCAGTAAATCATCAAAACCACCCTGAATCACCACATGGTGGCTTTTATAAATATGGTGATTTGCCATCTTATATCATATTTTCTCTCTAGAGGGCGCGCATGCTCAGGGGGATTTGTGTGTGCTTGTTTGTTTTACAATTATTCCCCCAAACATTTTTTTTTACTGTATCTAACATCCAGCTTCTAGCAAGTAATGGTGGAAAAAACACAAACGGTTCTTTTGTAGCAAAGAATTAAGTAGCTAATTAGCATAATCAACAGTTGATCACGACAATAAACACTCAGCAAATAGACACGTTTTTCCATTTTGCATTAGTCGATATGATTCTATTTACATGGCAGTAAACGCCAGTCGGCATACATTCAGGAACAAATAAAGTACGCACCTATGGCCATCTGAGTTCAACGTTCTTTTTTTTGTAAGTATTAAGCTCACTTTACTAACCAGACTCATTTACAACTGATTTACAAGGTCATATTTACAATGAATGTGAAAAAAGATAAATGCAGCGATTAATTGGTAATTACAAACTGTTATATAAGATACATAACATACCTTTAAATGAAGATTGTTTTGTTTCAACTAAAGAAAATTTGCGCAATTCTTTAAAAATAAATCAGTTAAAAATGCTTCATCAGCATTCAAATCAGTTAATTCGGCTACATCTTGGAGGTTTAGGTAAAGTGCAGAATATTGCCAATACTAGGTAAGTTGACAAAAAATAATAATTTGTTTTCCCAAGTTCATATAATAAAATGCTGCAGGTTTTTTCTCACAAGATAAAATTATTAGATTTTTTTGTTCAGGTACGTTCTGCTGGTTTAAAGTATAAAAACGAGCCAAGTGGTTTAATGTATATTTTAGATAAATTACTGCAGCACTTTATTCTTACAAATTCAACTACCAATATTGCCATTAAAAAATAAATAAATAAATAAATAAATATTTTCTGGGTAATGTCAATTCTAGTAGCATGCAAAGAAACTATAATTTAATAGATACGATTAAAGCTAACCTCTAAATAAGCTTAATATAACCATTTCCTCCCTCATTTTATTTTATTACGCTCCAATACATCCAGCCATAAAATATCCTTCTAATACCATACATCCAAATAAAGCATTCACACAACAAGACTACATTGCAAGACCAAAGGCAGGGTATTGCGAAATCAGTATTATATTGCATTTTGGATCACAGTTCAGATAGAGATTCTTTTAGTAATCCATTCCTAGTCATTCTGTTTTGGTATCTCCTAATAGAAAGCCAGTGATGTTCATCAGTAAGAACTCTCAGTGCAGGTCAGAAGCTCTGGGGTATTGCCTTTACCACTATAAACACGTCAAATGCCCAGTGAAATGATTAAAGAAAAGAAAACATGTATGTATATGTTATAGTCAAGGTCTAGAACCCGTCAATGTGTGAAATTACTGAATTTTTCAGTCAATCTGTAAAATGACTGATCCACTCAGGCGATGTACATATTGACTAAGATTTTTTTGTCATTTTAACGATTGACTGAAAAACGAAGTTTACTTTTTGACACATTGACTGAAATCGTTCGTCTAGACGAACGTCACCACGTGTTTTAGGTAGAAATAGCTATCAATATTTTTTTACACGATTGCCACAAAAACAAATCACAATCCAATTGGTTTTTATCTGGGCAGGTCGGGCTAGAGCGGCACCTGCTGTCACGCTCGAGTCCGGCCTTGAAGCGTTTACACCTATTTGAAAACGCACTGTTTGCCACTCCGTGTACAGTAACGCCCGGTAAATCCCTGTTCACCACACTTTAATTCATCTTGCGCTGCGTGCAGGAGGCTACCTTTCCCAGGTCATTCGGATCGACTCTCTTTATAAACCGACAGCCATACATCCACCTTGGATTTAATTTGGCTGTCCAGGCACGACACTGGTGTCTATAGCGCCCCGGCAGTGCGTTGTTCTGGGCCATTCCCGGGGGGCGGCCATGTCAGAGGCGTTAAAAAAATCCCTATGTAACAGTTTCAGTCAATGTGTCCAGAAGTAAGCTTAATTTTTCAGTCAATTGATTACCTGAAAAATTCAGTCATTTCACAGATCGTTGACTGTAACATATATACATATATACTAGTAATTTCACTACAGTGGTTTTACACTCTCATGAGAAAATAGGTCAATAAATAAATAAGGACATTACCCCCACCCCCCCTTCCCCACTCCCACATAGACTCGCACTTACAACGTATATGGCTTCTAAACTTGGAATAAAGGCAGTTCAACAAATGGTGTTTCTTTTGACTTTTTTTTTCTCAGCTGACACGGACATGAGCAAACTCAACCAAGCTCAACTTTGGTTTTTAAGTAGATATTTTGAGAAAGAAGATATTCTGTGTCTTTTTTTTAAACTTTCTCTATTTACATATCAATATAAGATCGACCAGCGGTCTATATAATACTATTTTTTGTTGATATTTTACACGAATATGAAGAACAGCTAGTTATTTTTTGCTACAATTATACAGAACAAAGGACACTCAAAACACTTTTGCAAAGCTTAAAATTTCACCATCGTCATGTGATATTAGTCCCTGATTTGCTTGACGTCCCAGCTCTGGCCAGATTGCATTGGATGGACTCTACAGAAAACAACAGCAGATTTTTTTCCCTCTCTCTCTTTTCAGGTATTTCTTCATAACAAAGACAGCAAATAGGAAATTGCTAGCTGAATGAGAAGGGAGTTACTACATGAGTGGGCCAGCTATCCCATCCTAGATTTAGTGGTGACATTTAATCTATTCGTGAGAGACTGATCTGATTACTCCCCCTACACAATACATGTTCTGCTTCCTTCAGGTACAGAAATCCTCGGGACACACATTCGTGCCATTATGTCAGCGTACACCACAGTTTGGTCAGAGGTTCGAAGACAACCTGGATCTGATGGCTGAGTCTGTCTCAGGGAGGCTAACTATAGAATCTTTCTTGTGCACTATTGGCTCGAGATAGCTTGGCCCTGCTCCGCCAACAGGGGGTGGAGTGGAGGGTGGCATGTGGTGAGGCTGTACCATTCTATGAGGTACAGCACTTCTGATTCCAGATGGCCCAGGTACTGCAGGATGAGGGCCCTGCTGTGGCCCAATGGATGTGGACGAGACGTGGGCTGAGGGTGGTGGGCTGGTACCCACACCCGTCACTCCATCCTGAGGCAGAGAGGGTTGGGAACTGGACAACGCACGGGCGTCTTGGCTCAGGCTGTCTGCATGCTGCAAAGAGTGGGCACTCTTGCGCGTTGGGCTGGGCACATGCTGCTGGACAAGAGATAGCTGAGATCCTGTACGCCCACCCATTGGGCTGCAGCCGTACTGAAATGTCCTTGAGCCCGCTGGTGCCAGTGGGCTTTGTACAGGTGGACTGGAGGTGGCAGCTGAAGCACACGCACCACCTGGCATTGGGCCTGGTGGCTGTGACTGCATGGGAGAGACAGATGCAGGGCTGGAAAGGTTCTGGATTACCTGGAAGCGTCGGACCATGCGGGGAGACTGAAGAGTGCTCGGACCCACCAGAGGATTTGCCATCTGTGGGCAGAAGCTCATGGCTACAGCCTGTTGTAGGGTGGCGATTGCTGAGGTGCCCTGCGATTGGCCTGGTGGGGCAAATATGCCACCAGGGATTGAGGCCGTCATAGACATTGCACGCGGACGCTGAAAGTCCACCAGTTTGACCATCTCTCGATCGTACTTAACAATCTCCTGGATCATTTCATTATCTCTGTTGTTGAAGACACCAGAGTTAAGGTCGTGTTGCACTTTATGCATCAGGATGGAGTTCTTCTTACCTGTTAGGAAATGGATAGAAGATTGTAATTCACCTCAAAAGAAGGTTATCATGGCATGTTTGCAGCTCTTTAACTATAATGGCAGTCACAATTTTAGAGTACACTTACACAACATAATTGTATGATTTTGCATGCTTTCAGTCATTGACTTTTGGCTCTTTAAGTGTTTTCTCAGAGCACTTGACACACCGCCACTCTAGTTCAACATCTTAAGAGAAACAAGTGGCTATACAACTGTATTTTAAGTGCAGGATGAATATTTATGAAAGAGCACAACACTCTTACCTAGACGATCGAGTCTGTCAATAGCCACGGTCTCAAAAGCTCTTCTCATCATAGGGTACTCCTCCAGAACCTCATTGAAGTTGTCCACGGAGAGGGAGTAAAGACGACAGTATGTCTCTGCCTGAACACTCGCTGTCCGACGTCCTCGTGTTAGTAAACAGATTTCTAAGATAAAAAAAAAAAAATACCAAACACACAAAGCATCATGATTTTTTGCATAGTGTAACATCACACATGCTCTTTTCCCTTTCTCTTCCACTGGGAGATAGATACTGACAGCCTCAAGCCTGAGACAGCAAAACAAAAACGAGATATAACAGATATGTAAATTTGTGAGAGCATAGAGACAAAGATGTTTAGGCAAAGGCACAGTGGTTAGCATGTCCACCTCACGGCAAGAAGGTCCTGGGTTCAATTTCTGGGCTCGGCGAGGGTGTTTCTGTGTAGTGTTTGCACGTTCTCACTGTTTTTGCGTCAGTTTCCTCTGGTTTCCTCCGACAGTCCAAAAACATGCACATTAGGCTAACTGGCTTTTCCAAGTTGCCCATAAGTGTGAATGGTTTTGTGTGTGTGTGTGTGTGTGCACTGCGATGTTCTGGTGACCTGTTCGGGGTGTACCCAGCCTTCGCCCTGTGTCGGCTGAGATGAACTCCAGACTCCCTGCGACCCTAATAGGGTTAAGCGCTTCGGCGAATGCGTGAGTGAGAGTGAGTGATTAAATTGATCTATTATCCATATCTACTTAACGGTACACTCGGTGACCGGACGCCATATCCCTGTCATGATGTGACCCGCTGACACAATGTCCTGCCTGTGTGTCACATGACCTACACACTGTGTGACATCATTAAGTGTGATGCACTTCACCATCCATTGCATTTTTAAATCATCTGCCAACAGCTAAGATAGCGGCATTGGCTCTTCTCTCATAGTAAAAGGGACGACATACACTCGCTTCACTGTAGAACACAGTGACTCTAGCCAATCATGGACATTTGTAATCTTGGGTATGTGAAAGAGAGCAGGTAGCTTTTTCCTCTAATGCTTGAAATAATATAGTGTGATAGTGGGGAGCTGGCAAGTGCAAATGGTCAGTTCTGCCCTTCTCAGTGAGTGATGAAACATCTTAGCACACTTTGTCAGCATCATAAATGCTGGCCACTGTATTAATATTGCCAGACATCAGTCAGAGCTGGCCCCCAGCCTGCGCTCTAAATCAGTTCTCCGTCAGCAGATGCAAATTCCAATATCCTTCCAGGAGGCTGAAGTTAATTATAGACAGCAGTGTCACTCCACAGCCACTAATTCACTGCTGGGTCCCATTCATCAAGTCAAGAGGCATTATTTGTATGTTATTTGCATTATTTATTATACACAAAAACACATGCACGGCCATGCATGAATACACACTCTTTGCACTAAAAGCTTGACTTGCATCTAGTCTCTGTCTTAGGTCTATTTTGTGAGGCCCCCAAGGGTGGAACACAGCATTGATAGGGAACCTAAAACTGTGCTGCTGCTGCTGCTACTGATATTTCTCTCATGATTGTGTTCAATATCGGTCTCATTGAACACCCCAGGGAAGGACCATCTGAAAAACCCTTTTAACTCAGGCTACAGAAGGCATCTGTTTTAGTCGCAACCTTTCCAAGGTCACTCGGGGGAAAAGCACCCGGTCCTCCCTGCTCACTGCGGCTCAGTAGTGCTGAGTCATCAGGATTTTAAAGGCGCACAAGGATCATCTTCCACTTCTAAAATTCAGGAGAAAAACACCCTCCTAAGATGTACATCGCTTAACAGGCTCTGTTCTTTTATTTCAGTGCTCATTCCTCAGTAAATCTCATTCACTCGATCATTTGCCAAGCCACATAATTCGTACTAGGGTTGTGGGCAGGCCCGGACTGGCCACCGGGAGCACCGGGACTATTCCCGGTGGCCTGGGCTCTTAAGTGGCCTAACTGGAAAAAAAAAAAAGTAAAAAAGAATCATGGTGAACTAAATTGGTGCAGCTGATTGGTCTGCAGAAACTGGCACCCGTCCACCAATAAAATGATTTGTGTTCGTCAGTTTTTATCTTCACCGATTGGCGATTGATTAAAAATATCAGTAGTGAAGTTTTAACACGAGAACCAATCAACACGAGAACTAATCAACACGAGAACTAATCAACACGAGAACTAACCAACACAAGAACTAATCAACACGAGAACTAATCAACACAAGAACTAACCAACACGAGACAAACCAACACGAGAACTAACCAACACAAGAACTAACCAACACGAGAACTAATCAACACGAGAACTAATCAACACGAGAACTAACCAACACGAGAACTAACCAACATGAGAACTAATCAACACGAGAACTAACCAACACGAGAACTAACCAACACGAGAACTAACCAACACGAGAACTAATCAACACGAGAACTAACCAACACGAGAACTAACCAACACGAGAACTAATCAACACGAGAACTAATCAACACGAGAACTAACCAACACGAGAACTAATCAATACGAGAACTAATCAATACGAGAACTAACCAACATGAGAACTAATCAACACGAGAACTAATCAACACGAGAACTAACCAACACGAGAACTAATCAACACGAGAACTAACCAACACGAGAACTAACCAACACGAGAACT
>JAQMYF010000008.1:3697834-3717069 GCA_030014195.1 Neosilurus mollespiculum
TGATAATGACTTTAAAGCACTTCTGTAAGTCGCTCTGGATAAGAGCGTCTGCTAAATGCTGTAAATGTAAATGTAATGTAACTACTACTACTAGTAGTGCTACTAATACAACCACTACTACTACTACTACAACTACTATTACTACTACTACTACTACTACTACTGGTGCTACTAATACAACCACTACTACTACAGCTACTACTACCACCTCTACTACAACCATTATTTCTACTGCTACTACTACTACTGTTCCAACTATTATTATTAAAGGTATTCCTACTAATATTATTATGGTCACTACTATAATTATTCGTAATATTATTTCTATTACTGCTTAACGATTATTAATTATTATTATTATTATTATTATTATTATTATTATTATTATTATTATTATTGTTATTAAGCAACTAAACCATTTTTAATGCTTCATTTAAAAAATCCACTCTTACTTTTACTGCTTAAACCTGAGTGATTTATCTATGTTTATGTGTACTAATGAATGAATCTATCTATCTATCTATCTATCTATCTATCTATCTATCTATCTATCTATCTATCTCTCTATCTATCTATCTATCCATCCATGTCACCAAATAGGTGACAACCACCAAGCCCAAGCCTATTGTGTATGTACTACTAAGGGACATTAACAAAAAACACACTAAAATGAGATTTTTATGATTTGTATTTTTAGTATCTTTTAAAATCCTGACAGACAAGTGCACATACGAGAAGGTGCATATGAGTTGTGTACCAGCGTCTCTTTAACTCTCTCTTAAGTTTAAGTATATTCTATGTGGAAACCTAAAGAAATATAAACTAATATGAGGTTTTGTATCATATAATTTTACATATTTTAATCATCACAGAGGCAGATAAGGTGAGCTCTGCACACTCTGAGCAGAAGTAGGCTAAACGCTATGTAGCTGTTTAGCTTATTTGTTCAGAGTTTAGTATATACTACATGGAAATGTAAGCAAACATATTCCATATAGGTGTTTTAGTATATACTATGTGGAAACAAAAGAAAAACAAACCTAAATAAGATCGCGAAGATTTATTTTTCCATTTCTGGAATTTTGTCCAACGCCCTTAACCAGAGTGATTTACAGAGCAGTTGAGAAGTAAGGGCCTTGATCAAGGACCCAACAGTGGCAGCTCAGTGGTACTGGGGTCTTGAATCCCCAACCTTCTGATCAGTGACCCAGAGTCTTAACCACTGAGCCACCACTACCCATACCAAATTTAAAGGGTGATAGTGATGACACCACTTGCTCCAAGTGACCGTAACAACCTGTGAGTACCCGTTATTTTGATTCAAGCATTATCCACTCTGATTAATGTTTTTTTTAATCCCGAGATAGCGGACGAATCGGATAACACCGTTCCTGTGTAGTATATACTAATACTTTTTAGTAGGAATGCTACAACTATCACTATGGCTCTCACTCCTACTGCTATTACTGTTGCAACTATTATTACTAATTAAATGATTCCTACTTATTGTTGCTACTGTTGCTACCACTTTCCCTCCTCTCCTTTCTCCTCCCCCTACTATTCTCAGTTATTTGCCAAACCACTTAAACTTACTTGGGTCATGGAGAGGGTTTTAGCCGACACTGGGTGTCGATTGCAGGGCAAGCACACAGAACCATTCACACTCACACCTAGGGTCAATTTGGAACAGCCAGCTAGTCAAATGGCCATGTCTTTGGACTATAGGAGGAAACAGGAGTACACAGATGAAACCCATGCAAGCACGGGAAGAACATGCAAATTCCACACAGAAACTCCCTGAGCCCGGCTAAGCTACTGTGCCACCCTCCCTAATATTCTTGCTACCGCTAACACTATGGTAGTAATGGAGTTCTAATGAGGCAGCTCTGGAGTCTGGAAGCCTTTGTAAAACAAAAAGTTTAATTGACTATCAATTCTAGTTGGTAGTAAGCATTCACCACGTTCATTATGGTCCACTAAGTGAATTTGGGAATTGCAGGGAAATAACTTTGGCTGCCTGTGGAGCATGGGCTTGGAGTTTAATTAAATGCAGAGCACATTAAGAAAGGAATTATCTGTACATCCCACAACCTTGTCACTGTAAACAACAGGACACAAAAGGCAAACACCTGCAACTTAAAGAAGCTAACTCAGAGATTGAGAAAATCTGTTTGTTATTTTCTCATCCAGCTATGGGAGCTGAAGAGACTTTTAATGGAGATTCATATTAAAAGTGGTCTCTTAATTTTTCTGTTTAGCCATATCAGCTGCTTTTCCATTAAGACCTGCTCTTCTGGCTTGGCACTCCTTGAAAGCACTGCATTACAGCATCACGATACTGTTATTTAATCTGAGCCTTAAGCTTTAGACTACATCAGACAGGCTGGAGATTTCGCAACATACCGTTAAAAATAAACTCATTACTGTTTTGCACCAAGGATATAATTATCATGCTAGCTTATCAGCATGAGCATTGTAGCTGGCAAAGTGCTAATTGAATTATGCTTGTCACATAAAATTATGCTAGTAAAAATTACATTACCAGCTCAGGAAAATGAGGCAATTATATATGACAGCGAGATCTCGGAAAGCGTTGGGTGTTATTGCCTGGGTGCAACGATTTTGATGGTTCACTTAAAAGATGTTTAAACATTCGATTTTAATTCCATTTTTGCAAAACATGCTCATAACTGAAGTAAATCATGTTCCAGATGCTGTAGAATTTTAACTAGAGTTTCATTACAGAAGGTGATAGTTTAAATTCAGTCTCATTTAGGCAGTTATATATTAAAACAGGTACATTTCAAGCATGACAGGAGACTTTACCTCCAAAATAGGACCCATCTGAAAGCTTCATTCCCAGAGTTCCTTTGGTGAGGACATTGACCACACCATGCTGGATGAAGTACATCTTTTTGCCAATGGTGCCTTCGCGGACAATGTAATCTCGGGGCTGGAACACCTCAAAGCGGAGCTTAGTTAGCATAGCTGTGACAAAGTTGGGGTCAGCATTGGCAAACAGGGGCATCGAGGCCACCAGCTTACGGCAGTTGAAGTTCACGATTTCCTAGAGAAGGAAGCAGGGGTATATACTCAGTATAAATAAAATACCGTACACTGCATAAAAGCATAGAGCTGCAGGTCATGAGATTCAGGTAATACATCACAATGAAAAATGTAATTTCAGTGACGTTCATTGAGACAAGGTTGTTGGTCCAGACAGGCTGGTTTGAGTATATCAGAAGCCTACTGGGTTTCATATTTTGTAGACTTCGGTTCAGTGTGTGTATGCTCACCATAGCAGTACAAACTACTTATTGACTGAATGTGAGGTCAGTACAGTGAAATTCCAGACCAAAACTTTGATGTATTGACTGAACCATTGCGAGGTTAAAGCACACCTCACACGGGGGTCTTATGCCAAAATATGATGGCTGTGTGTTTCAAAGCAGAGGTGGGTTTGAAGGCGGGTTGGTGCAGTTTAAAATGACAGTGGTGTGGCAAAACAATTGTGAGTAGAAGGTGAAAACACAGCGAGAAGAGGTTCTAATGAGGTTATATGGAACACTGTACAGAAAGGTTGAACACTGAACATGGAAGCTAGATGGTGATACATGCTTTAAAAAAAAACAGTCATGAAATTTTGAAAATCTCACAGTTTATGGTGGTCAGTGCTGGTCGATGTTGAACATCAACACAGTGTCAAAGTGATGTCACTGCGATCCAACATGGTGTGGACTGCGCTGAACTGTTGTCAGAACAGCCCAGTGTGAGGCCCATTTAATGCGTCACGGCATGAGGTCTGGAATTTCCCTGTACTGACCGAACTAAGGGGGTTAGTGGGTTATTTATCATATGGCACTTTTATAACACCTCACAAAAAGGGAAGTGAAAGTTGATGTCTATGTTCGGTTGTGCATGCACTTTTCATTTGTAATGAGGCTGTGCTTTACATGTGCATCAGTGCCACAATTCTGTTTTTGGGATTTATTTAAGCAAGAATAAGGATGGATGTGATACTTTTTAAAGTACAGAGCGCAAAAAAAAAAAAAAAAAAAAAAGTATGTGCTTGTGTTTTGGTCAAGTGATAGCAGGCTGAAAAGGAAGTTCCTGACCGGTCTTTACAGAGAAAATCCAGGCTGCTCAACAGCCAATCATACTATTGTTGCCATATAAGGAAGAGTAATTACTGCGGCCTGTCTGTCAGCTCAGAACAGTCTGGATTTTCTCCTCTGATCTTAACTAGCCATTTACTGCACGCTGTGCATATTTGTGTGTGTGTGTGTGTGTGTGTGTGTGTGTGTGTGTGTGTGTGTGTGTGTGTGTGTGTGTGTTTGAAAAGGCCAGATCATCAGCAATTTGTGAAATATGAAAAACAAGCCCATCTGGAACTCCCTCTTCCACTTCTGATGTATGATATGAACGCTAACATTGCACGGCTGCCACATAATTGGCTGGTGAGTGTAAATGCAGTGCTTAAACATTTTCAAACACATACCAGAAGTATGTGTAAGCATTTTGACAAGCACCAATTAACTCATTCTTTAGTCCCTTTCACAAACAACCTGAGAATTGTTTGTTGTATGAATTTAGAGGGGTTATGACAGAAAAGGCTGACTGTAGTGTATATCACATCTGGTACTTTTACTTTGAAAGGTCAGACCGGATGTGGAATGTGAGTTATGCTGTAAGGTATGCGGAGCGAAATAAAGTGCCATAGGAATAGTTACCTGGACGTCTCCTGTGCAATATGTTCAAGTATGAACATACTGTAGGTCCTAAGTCAAATTGTACAATATTTATACGAAAGTCATATGATTGTTGCAAGATGAAAAATTCCCTATACAATATTCCTGTGATACTCGATTGATGTATGACTGTCATACGTACGCTACATGGCGTATGCACACTAGCGTGGTCCTTATTTCCGAACTTTTGAATTGTAGAACAGGGACCCCTAAAGAGGTTTCAAATGCTGAAAAATGAAATACCTAAAAGGATTTTTCCAATCAAATAATATTTAAGGTATGCTCAAAGGCTCTGAAGTTTCTCTCCTATAAATGCCTGGCATGGTGTGTAAGACTGCCTGCAAACGTGATAAGTTCCCAAACTACATATATTTCAGGCACTATTATGCCATTGCCTCATTGGTAAGAGTGCAGCTGAATAATGTTGTAGATCTGATCCTACAGAGGTAAACTAAACATGAGTTGTGTAATTTAAATATGGATGGGATTGTATGGCGCACTCAGCAATGACAAAACGCACACTGTGTAGACTGTAGACTGTGTACCATGTGTAGAGAAGCGCAGAATATTTCCTGAAAGTAACTTACTTTTTCTTTATTGATCTGTAACATTATGGTAATTAATCTGTAACATTAGTGCAGTAGTACTAGTAGTTAATGCTTAGATAGCATACCTTAAATATCATTCAGAATGTAAAATATTTTACTACAAGTGTTTTTACATTGAATGTAACCAATTTAATGGGCACCTGTCAATTTTACTCAAACCTAAATGTTTAAGGACCACCCTAATGTACACTCAACCTAACACTGTTATAAAAGTGTTGTGAGTTTACCGCAGGGCAAACATAGGACTATGACAAGAAAACTGTATGATTCCCGAGCATACCATATGATACAAAATCTGTGAAATTTGTATATCTATCAAAACACAACCATAGGACATCTTAGGGCATCGTACAACAGACCTAGGAAATGGACCTTGCTTCACAAATTATCTGTGAGACGAAAACATGTCCAAAAATCCATGACAAGGGTCTATGGGGACTACATTTACATTTACAACATTTGGCAGATGCTTTTATCCAGAGCAACTTACAATTATAATTTTTTATACAACTGAGCAATTAAGGGGTTAAGGGCCTTGCTCAAGGGCCCAACAGTGGTGATAGTGGGGATTGAACCTCTGACCTTCGGATCAGTCACCCATTGCCTTAACCACTAAGCCGCCACTGCCAGGGTGACTAAGGGACTATGGTGTTATTTTATGTGAGTTTTAGATGAAACACCCACACTGTCCTAGGAATTTGGCCATTTTTCTGTCCTAGGATCTAAGAGTAGAATAAAACTCTCACTCACTCATTTGCCAAACTGCTTAATCCTACTAGGGTCATGATTAGGCTAGTGCCCATCTCAGCCAAGACTGGGCAAAGGCTGGGTACTAAGTCAAATTGTACAATATTTATACGAAAGTCATATGATTGTTGAAAAATTGACTGAACAGCTGACCAGAACATTGCAGTGCAACATAGACACAACCTTTAACACATACACCTAAGGACATTCTAGAACAGCCAGCCTAATGTGCAAGTCTTTGGACTGCTGGAGGAAACTGTTGTACTCAGAAAAAACCCACGCAAGCACAGGGAGAACATGCAGACTTCACACAAACGCCCAAGCCTAGGACTCAAACCCAGGACTGTCTTGCTGTGAGGCAGAGGTGCTAATCATTACGCCACCATGCCACCTAGACTAAAACAGAACAAAACAAAAAATTTGTAATAGAGAAAAAAGGGATTTTACTGCGCACATCATGCATGTGTACAGCGCAACACATTTTACCATCAGCATTGTGTTACTGTTTTGGAAAATAAGAAGAGATCCATGGTAGCTGCATGGCCTTCTGGGACGGATTTTCCATAGATGTTTACACACAGTGTTCCAAGCACACAAAGTGATGCCTTCTCTGTCTCACCTCTCTGAGTGGCTCATTCAGCTCTTCCAGGATGCTCTCCTCATCGAACATCTTGCCCTGGTAGCGGTGTTCATAGTAGTCATGGATTTTTTGCCGGAAGTCTGCTGGAAGCTTGTGGAAGGACATGTACTGCTCCACTTGCTTGTACTAAGAGAGGACAAAAAGATACCAAAAATCTTAGATAGCATGGGTTAAAGGAATCATCTTATCTCTCTATCTTATGCACAATCTTATTCATATTTGCCCAGATGCAGCTTTTGCATTGCTGTCATCACTGAATGTATCACCACGTATCACCATTAGTTAATGAGGCAAATGGAATTTCTGTACAGATGTAGGGAGGCTGGAGCATATTCCAGCCAACACTGGGCAAAGGCAGGGTACAACCTGAAAAGCTTGCCAGACCATCGCAGGGCCAACATACACACAGCCATTCACACTCACATCTAGAGGCAATTTTGGAACAGCCAATTAGCCTAATGTGCATGTCATTGGAGTGTGGGAGGAAACCCATGCAAGCAAGGAGAGAACATGCATACAGAAATGCACAGAAACACTCTCCACACTGAAACACTCTCGTGAAGCCTGGGAGTCAAACCCAAGACCTTCTTGCTGTCAGACAGATGTGCTTACCATTACACCAGCCACTCTGCCACCCCTCATATGACCAATGGAATCATTACATTAACCATTCATAAACTGTAAAAGGATTTATTGGATAATGTCATAACGTGTGGGAAGTAATAATCTTATAAGGCTGTTGTCTTCGCACAGTTTAAATCCAGCTGTAGATGGCATATCTCACACTGTTGTCATTTGACAGTTGACAGTTTATGTTCAGCAGTGAAATAATATGTCGTGTTAGCATTACTGGTAAACACGGTGACAGTTGTCAGAGTGTTTAATGGCATGGTAGTTTAATTATTTGAAGTCAGTATGCATATATTTGATGACTAGTTTTAGTCCCATATCAAACAGACAGCAATAGTAATGACATATGTTAAAAAAAAAAAAAAAAGAACTGTCATGACAACATACAGTATGTTTATAACCTGATCATGGCAGTTTTATAATACAGTCATGCAGTCAAAATCATTATATAATGCTAGGCATATAAGGCTCCAGCTGTTTGGTTTTTGGTCTTAGGATAAATGCCAGGTCTTGTTACATCCTCCTTCATCTTCATTAACGTCATAATACAACTGACATCAAACATTATGAGAGCTGTCATGGCAATTACAGTGGAGACATAAACTGTTATTGTAACCCCAGGCAGGAGATGACATACTACATACGAATCCCAAAGCCACACTGGAGCACCGAGAGTGAGGTGCGAATACACCCTGGATGATATACACATATATACATACATTCACACTCATTCACAGATGGGAAGATCAAGAGTCGCCAATCCACCTATCTGCATGTTCTGTCGGAGAAGGCGGGGTAGACCTTGAACAACTCACCATTTCCATCACAAGGCCAATGCACACACAACGATTCACACTGACACTCACATCTAAGATAAATCTGGAACAGCCGATTAGAACAATGTGCAAGTTTTTCGACTGTGGGAGGAAACTGTCATACCTGGGGCATGCAAACTCCACTCAGAAACGCCCTCTCTGAGCCCGGAAATCGAACCGGCAAATCGGCAGATGTGCTAACTACTACGCCACCGTGCCACCAATTGCCAAAGCATATTGGTTAAAATTCAAACAGTGTAATTGGTTTGCAGAATATTGGTTGTAATTAAGTATATTTTGGTTGCCAGAAATATAAAGTAATCCATATGGTGCTACCGATCAATATTGGTTGTCACTAGATAGAAAAAAAAACTAGAAAAAAAAAAAGTTGTGCATTTTAATACTTTGTTTAATACTTTAACCTTGATTAGTTGTGTAATCTCCATGGCATTGTTGCTCCAGTTGGTCGGGTCGAGGCTGAGCAACATTAATGTGGCAATAGAATGAAGTCAGAAGATGAGCTGAATAAACTGAATGAGCAGGTTTTCACATCAATGGACTTTTTCTTCCCTGATGGCACGGATATAAAATTGGGGCTCAAATAGTGAAAGAGTGGTTCAGGGAGCATAAGGAATCATTTTCACATATCCATTGGCACCCCTGAGTTTTGACCTTAACCCTACTGAAAGTCTTTCTGTGCTGGAGAAGACTTTATGGAGTGGTTCAGTTCTTCTTCCATCAATTCAAGATGTTGGTGAGACATGAACCCAACACTGGATGGAAATAAATGTTGTGCTGTTGCTTAAGTTCAGCGAAACAATGCCATATTAGACAGTGTGAATTTTTTTTTTTTTTTTTTTGGCCAAGCAGTGTGTTGTGGTTAGGAGTGAGCTCGGACTATAGCCAGAGAAAACGATGTTCAGTTAGATGCATTTATAGTCTTGGATCCATGGGTCACTGTGTACATAAACTAAATAAAAACATACAAACAAAACATACATAGGCTTACACATTCACCTTGTTTTAGCACTTGGGGTTAATTTGAAAATGCCAATCATAGGCAAGTTATACTTAACATGTTAATATATTTCACAACCAAGATGTCAATTGTTTGAGGCAACCAATGTTTTGGCGACATGGTAGTGTGGTGGTTAGCACGCCCGTCTCACAGCAGGAAGGTCATGGGTTCGAGTCCCAGATGTTTCTGTTTGGAGTGTGCAAGCTCTCTCTGTGCTTGTGTGGGTTTCCTCGGGGTACTCCGGTTTCGTCCCATAGTCTAGAGACATGCATGTTAGGCTAATTGGCTGTAATTGGCTTGGTGTGAATGTGAAAGTGTGTCGGCCCTGCGGTGGTCTGGCAAGCTGTTCAGGGTGTACCCCACCTTCGCCCAGTGTCGGCTGGGATAGGATTCAGCCTCCCCATAACCCTAATAGGATTGAGCGGTTTGGTGAGTAAGTGGGTGAGAGAGTATTTCAACTGTTCATATTGGTCTTCTTTTTTGACCAGTTTGTTTTTGCAGTGTAAGCTACTTTAGCATGACACTGCTCAATGAGCATTAAGTTGTAAAAAGGAATCTGGGCCATGATGGCTCAATAGTTCATTGGGTTTATTGATGGCTGAATAAAGATAATTGTGTTTAAAGGTTGACTGCGGAGAGAAATAAATGTGTCTACTTAGAAACATTTTTCTGGATTCAAGCCACTTCTGTAGACTGTAGAGTGATATCTCTTTATGAGGTGTAAAACATTGTCTGCTGAACCTTAATAAAGAATTCAGATGGAATGGGAAAAGTAACTGCATTATTTTTTATTAAAGTTGGAAAAGGTGCAATGGGTCACTTCCTGTAGGAAGCCCATTTCCTTAGGGATTAGTGGCTTAGTGCATGAGTCAAGCATCTTATCACTGGTTTTGACAGGCCAAATGTGGATTATTATCCCTACATTTTGCTCCGAAAGGAAGCAGCAATAACTTTCAAAAGATATTAGGAACTACTGAGTAGTAGATGTAGCACACATGTGTTAGGTTACGCTTGGAGGTGTGTTCCCATGTAGGGAATTAGTACAGAGCTGTGATGGCTGTCTGGTTGTTCTATCTGTGTTGTGTTGGGTGATTTATAGCTGCGTATTTATAGCTGTGCCACAGGGTTCTATTGAGATGTGCAGTGGCAGTTAAGCTCAGGGATGGTCGGAGGTCTGGGTGTGCTGGTTCGTGTCAGCCTCCTTCTCCCTAATTTACAGAAGGACTGCATATAACTGCTCGGCTTCATCAGACATGAGTACAAGCAGTACATCAATTTAACTCAAAACGCATACACACACACACATACAAAACAGTTTTATCTTCAAACTAAAGGCCAACATACCCCAAAGCATAATTCCATAATAAAAGGAACGTCTACGAAATTATAATATAAACAGAGCCTGTTTAATATTTGTGCTTAAGCCCCTGGCCTTTTCTCAGAACTCACCAGACATACACAATTGTAATCATTTAGGCAACAGACAAAAAAAATATCAGCACAGTTACCCTTCCTTCAATCAACCACTTAATTAAGAACTCCTGCACACACCTCTGCTCATTCCTATGATTAAGCAATCAGCAAACCATGTGACACGGGGACACAGTGGCGTAGTAGGTAGCACTCTCTCACTGTAAGAAGGTCCTAGGTTCCAGCGCTCTGGTTCGTGAGGGTGAGGGGGTTTCCATGTGGACCTCTTCCCATGCTTGTTTGGGCTGCTCTGGTACTCTGGTTTCCTCCCATAGTGCAATGACCTGCACATTAAGCTTATTGGGTGTTCCAAATTGCCCCTAAGTATGAATGGATGTTTGTTCTAGTGAACAGGTTCAGCAGGGGGGTTGCAACCCTCTCAGATGAAAACAGATTGCAAAGAAAAATCACAAAAGTGACCCAATGCATCATTGGTGCGGAATGAGATAATAATAAAATTATGTGACATTGTGTAAAATCTGGCAGATACAAATGACTGTCAGTATCAATGAGCAGGTCTACATCTGTGTCTCACAGTGCCAGACATTAGCAACTTAAACTGATGTATGGCATGTTTGTCAGTGCTGCATTAATATGTATAATAAAACAAACCTATTTAACAATAAAAGTAGTATAGCAGCAAAAGAAATAGCATTCTAGTCTCCGTGCTTGATATTATGGGCCAGCAGGGTGGTGTAGCGGTTAGCACGTCCGCCTCACAGATGGAACTGGGTTTCCTCCAGGAACTCCAGTTTCCTCCCACAGTCCTAAGACATGCACATTGACTGCTCCAAACTGCTTCCAGGTGTGGGTGTGAATGGTTGTGTGAGTTGGTCCTGCGATGAACAGGCAAGCTGTTTAGGGTGTACCCCACCTTCACCAAGAGTCAGCTGAGACAGACTCCAGCCTCCCTGCCATCTTTCTAGGATTAAGCTGATCTGTGGTGCCATTTTTCTCCCCAAAACAGACGACACAAAAATCACCACTACACCACCGTGCCTCCCTGGTTTGGCATTTCCTGTGAGTATATATTTATATACAGTGTGTTTAAGTCTTCGCTTATTATTATGATAATATGAGCCAAAATAAACTAAAATATTACAGGAGAATGATAATAAAAGCTCTTATAGATCTACAGTAGGGAACTAGCTTGTTGCTGCTCAGTTTCACTCTGAAAGGTTTTTTTTTTTACACATTTCATATGCGAGAGGGTTACCTAGGCAACAATAGCTGATGACAGTTCAGCGGCTACAAGATTCGTTTGCCTCCTGAGGCAATTTGTGTGTAGTTTAATGGCAAAGCGAATCACGTGTCGCTTGCCGCTTCTTGTGTGTAGGCTGCTTAACACTGATCTTTAGGATGGACAGTTAGATTTTTGGTTAATTTAATATATTTTAATCAATGAGCTCTAGGATGCACAAAAAGTGACATACAAACACTAAGGATATATAAAGCAGTTCTTGGAAATGGAGAGCCCACTGCAGTGGCATCTCACTGTGAATTCACAAAGAGAGCAACAAGATTTATATAGAAAGGGCATAGAGGCTATTCCGAATGCCTCAGCTGTGACCTTCAGTTCTACATCTACTGATTGAGACATGGGGAACGGTAGAACTGAGACCAAGGAGGAGGGAAAAGGAAGTGTCCCTGTAGGCTAAATGTCTGGTTGTGAATAGCTGAAAGGAGGAAAGATTCCCCACAGCTCCAAGCATCAAACTATTTTTTCTCGAGGGGCCACAATTACATACAGTGCCTTGCAAAAGTATTCACCCCCTTGGCATTTTTCATGTTTTTGCCTCACAGCCTGAAATTAAAATGGATTGTTTGAGGTTTGCATCATTTCATTCACTAAACATGCTAACAACATTGAAGATGT
The DNA here is from genome assembly GCA_030014195.1 of Neosilurus mollespiculum. Taxonomy (NCBI): domain Eukaryota; kingdom Metazoa; phylum Chordata; class Actinopteri; order Siluriformes; family Plotosidae; genus Neosilurus; species Neosilurus mollespiculum. The sequence continues at coordinate 3,710,387 of JAQMYF010000008.1, forward strand.
GATTATTTATTTTTATTTATTTTTACTGTGAAGCAAACAACAAATAGGACAAAATAACAGAAAACTTCAGTGTGCATAACTATTCACCCCCCCTAAAGTCAGTACTTTGTAGAACCACCTTTTGCGGCAATTACAACTGCAAGTCTCTTTGCATGAGTCTCTGTGAGCTTGCTACATCTTGCCACTGGGATTTTTGCCCATTCCTCAAGTAAAAACTGCTCCAGCTCCTTCATGTTGGATGGTTTCCGCTTATGAACAGCAATCCTCAAGTCTGACCACAGATTCTCAATTGGATTGAGGTCTGGGCTTTGACTAGGCCATTCCTACACAGTTTCCTCTTAAACCACTTGAGTGTTGCTTTAGTAGTATGCTTCGGGCCATTGTCCTGCTGGAAAGTAAACCTCCATCCCAGTCTCAAATCACAGACAGGCAGAAACAGGTTTTGCTCAAGAATATCCCTGTATTTACCACCATCCATCTTTCCCTTGAGTCGGATCAGTTTCCCAGTCCCTGCTGCTGAAAAACATCCCCAGAGAATGATTCTGCCACCGCTATGCTTCACTGTGAGGATGGTGTTCTTGGGGTGATGGGATGTGTTGGGTTTGCGCCAGACATAGTGTTTTCCTTTGTGGCTGAAAAGTTCAGTTTTAGTCTCATCTGACCAGAGCGCCTTCCTCCATACATTTGGAGAGTGGCCCACATGCCTTTTGGCAAACTCAAAATGTGCCTTCTAATTTTTAAAACTAAGCAATGGCTTTTTTCTGGCCACTCTTCCATTAAGCCCAGCTCTGTGGAGTGTACGGCTTATTGTGGTCCCATGCACAGATACACCAGTCTATCCTGTGAAACTCTGCAGCTCATTCAGGGTTACCTTTGGTATCTGTGCTGCCTCTCTGATTAATGCCCTCCTAGGGTGACCATGTGTTTTCCATCTGAAGATGATGGATTTGATGGTGCTCCGGGGGATCATCAAAGATTTGGATATCTTTTTATAACACAGCCCTGACCTATACTTCTCAACAACTTTGTCCCCGACTTGTTTAGAGAGCTCCTTGGTCTTCATGGTGTGATGCCTTTTGCTTAGTGGTGTTGCAGCCTCTGGGGCCTTTCAGAAAAGGTGTGTTTATACTGACAGACCATGTGACACTAAGATTGCCCACAGGTGGACTTCATTTCAATAATTATATGACTTCTAGAGATAATTGGTTGCACCAGAGCTTTTGAGGGGCTTCATATCAAAGGGGGTGTATACATATGCACATGCCAATTTTCAGATTTTTATTTTTTAAAATTCTCTTTTACATATATTTTTCTCATTTCACTTCACCAATTTAGACTATTTTGTGGAGATCCATCACATAAAATTCAGATTAAAAACATGTAAATTACAGGTTGAAATATAACAAAATAGTTAAAAAGCCAAGGGGGTGAATACTTTTGCAAGGCACCGTACAGTATGACATCTACACTGATCAGAAATAGCATTGACAGTTGAAGTGAATAACACTGATCATCTCGTTACAGTGGCACCTACCAAGGAGTAAGATGTAATAGGCAGAAAGAATGTGAATGGTCAGTTATGGAAGTTGATGTGTTGGAAGCAGGAAAAATGAGTGTAAGGATCTGAATGAATTTGACAAGGAGGACACTGTGATGACTAAACGCCTGGGTCTATTCGTCTCTGAAACAGCAGGTCTTGCAGGGTGTTCCAGGTATGTACTGGTAAGCACCAACTAAATGTGGTGTGTCATGGGTGCCCAAGTCTTATTGATACGCATTGACATGTCTGAACTGATCCCACAGTTTGCCGAACCACTTAATACTACTAGGGTCCATGGAAGGCTGAAGCCTGTCTCAGCCGACTCTGGACGAATTAGGGGTACAAACACACAACTATCACACTCACACTTGTGCCTAGGGGCAATTTGGAACAGTCAAATAGCCTAATGTGGAAGTCTTTGGACTGAGGAAGGAAACTGGAGTACCTGTAGGAAACCCACACCAGCATGCAAATTCCACACAGAAATGCCTTCGCTGAGCCCGGGACTCGAGGCGGACGTGATAACCATTATGTCACCATTTTTCCCATATTATATATCATATGTACTAGAAGTTCTCATAGAGAAGTGGGCATGCTGTGAGGGGCAGTTAATCCAAGTCTATATAGTCCACTTGTACGCATTTTGTTTATCTCTTCAGGCCCAGTTTATTCCTGCATGGAAGGTGCTGGCGACGATCGCGAGAACTCTAAAAACTGCTGCGCATGCGCTACCATATAAATCGAGTTGCCCATGGAATTCTGGGAAAGCCACCATGCCCAACCAAAGTGGCCCTCTCAACCTTACAATAATGGTGACGCACATGCGCTACCACATAAATCCAGTCGCCCACAGAATTCTGGGAGGGCCACCGAGCCCAACCAAATATTGGCTTTAGCATCCAGGCAGGAAAGCACAATTAATGTTGCTGTTCCGTTCGATGCGCTCGATTCATGGCAATAAATTCGGGCTCTGGCAGTTCCTCAACCTCAGCTATATTATGCAAGTTGTACTTAGTTCATGTATTTGGCTATTTCCCTATCCCTATAGCGTCCAGATAATGCTAAAACATTACTCACTCTCTCACTCATTTTCCAAACCACTTAATCCTGTTAGGGATGCCGGGAGGCTGGGGCCTATCATAACAAACACTGGGTAAAGGCAGAATATGCCCTGAACAACTCGCCAGAACATGGCAGGGCCAACATGCACACAAACATTTACACACACACACACACACACACACACACACACACACACCAAGGGGCAATTTGGTACAGCCAATTAGCCTAATGTGAATGTCTTTGGAAACCCACTCAAGCACAGGGAGAACATGCAAACTCTACACAGAAACGCCCTCGCTAAGCTCAAGACTCGAACCCAGGACCTTCTCGATGTGAGGCATTACTCATTACTCATTATTCAGGTAAAACATTACCGAGATGAAAAACATGAAGTGTGTCTCAGGGAAAATGCTGTCTCTCACTGAGATCATAGAAAAGATGAAACAGTTAAAGGTCATTTGTACTTGGAAAATGATCATGTTTTCTCCAATATAAACAGCCGCACTACAATGCTAAAAATAGATACATGTCTGCTGGAAAAGGTCACAGAAGAAAACAAAGTATTCTGTTTGACAAGGTTTTGTTCTCTTCCTTTTTCTGTGTGAGACTCTTTAAGAAGCCTGTCATTTTATTTTAGCTTTTTTAATTTTTTCTGAACATGTCAAAGGCTCAACCCTGCTCTCATTATGCGGTTTAGATATGCAACACTGCTCGCTGTTTATAGATTTTTATAATCCAAAACAAAACACTTCAGCCATTACACAGCAAGTGGAAACTGCTAAGGAGATAAACCTTCAGCAGGGGATGTGTGTGTATGTGTGTGTGTGTGTGTGTGTGTGTGTGTGTGTGTGTTAGGTACAATATGTCGACCCTCCTGCAGCTCTGTCGCAGTGCCCTCCTGTAGCAAGTGAGGTTTGACTAATTTGAGGTTAGGAACAGGCACTTCAGCACACGGTCAGCTGGGAGGTGCTTAATTTGTCCCTCTGATTTCGGCAGAAAAAGATGCATTCAAATACTGAGCAGCAACGATTCCCGAACCAGCAGGAAAAATGCACATTGGGCTGACTGGCTGTTCCAAATTGCCCCTAGGTGTAAGTGTGAGTGGTTGTGCGTCGCGTGTTGGCCCAGTGATTGTCTGGCAGGCTGTATCAGGGTGTACCATGCATTCAATGTCGCCTGGGATAGGCACCAGTCTGACCGCGACCCTTGACCAAATGAGTGAGAACAATTTTAGCAGTTGTCATGTGATGTGCATCTTTAACCATGATCTTCGTGCAAACGTTTGCACCATCAAGTTAAGCTGATTGCGATGATGAGGTCCATTACATCAGAAGCCTATAGAAACATTTTGTAAGCTCATATTCTTTGCCTAGATCAGCAGAATCAGCTGCTTGGGAAGTACAAATCAGATGTAACATGACACGATGTCCACTCACTCACTCATTTGCTGAGCCAATTATTCCTAATAAGGGAGGCTGTGCCTATCTCAGCCAACACTGAGCGATGGTGGGGTGCACCCCAAACAGCTCACCAGAGCGTTGCAGGGCCAACACACACACACAACTCACACTCACACCTATAGTCAATTTGGAACGGCCAGTGAGCCTAATGTGCGTGTCTTGCGGACTGTCGGAGTAAACCAGAGTACCCGGAGGAAACCCACGCAAGCACAGGGAGAAGATCCAAACTCCACACAGAACCACCCGAAACCAGGATTCAAACCCAGGACATTCTTGCCAGGAATAGATAACATTCCTACATGGTGCAGTCCGCACCTACGATGGCTTGAGGTGAACCTGATTTTCAAGCAGACCAAAGATTGGTTTTTTGGTTTGCTTTAAAGAGAAAATTAATGAATGGCATGACCCAAGTTGCACTTCTTTGGTCCAGTTGTGTACTTCTATAAATAAATCTCTGCTTCTCAGGGCTATTAAACTCTTACAGGGTAGAAATAGAAGTGCTATAAATAACAATCTGCCTTAAAAGCCTCGTCAGAACATTTAGATTGGATCATAAAAGAAGAAACATAGATTTGTGTTTTTAGCCCCGAGTTTTTTTGGCTTTTGGTTTTTATTGCATGTATTGAAAGTTTCCAGTCTTTGTTAAGCCAGACAAATATGAGAAGTATTGATTTAACAATGAAATTATTTTCTCACTATAACCAACCAAACAAAGTCTCATAGCCGCTCTAACGAGTCCAGGCAATTCCCCAGGATGAGGATCAGTTCACTATAGGATGCATATTTTTAGCTGTGTGCAGACAAGAATAATGGCAAGGTGCCGTATTAGATAAACGGTCAGAGATGAGAGGGGAATGGAAGTGATACGCGATAAGGAGCAGGAACAATGCAGCCGAAGACAAATGACTGCTACGACCTGGTAGTAAAGAGAGAAAAAGAGACTCATTCTTCATGCTTGGCTCTTTGGACTGAATTGCAGCTGCACCTGAAAAAAGCCCAACGGAGCTACAGATGGAGTTTGCCGTGTGCTTTGCCTACTGCAGCAATCAGCCAGATGTGGCTCGCTTAGCGATTTGTAGTTTAGATGGGGGGAGGCTTGTACAGCAAACAAGTATATGTACCTGCTTCCAAAAAAAAAAAAAAAAAAAAAAAAAAGGCATAATACACAACAGCAATGGCTTTACCTCCAGCTTTAAATATGAATGTAAAATACGTAATATTCATTCATTTATTCATTTACCAAACCATTCAATCCTACTAGGGTTGCAGGGAGGCTGCAGCCTATCTTAGCCGACTCTGGGGGAAGGTGTGCTACATCCTGAATAGCTCACCAGTCCATTGCAGAACTAACCCACACACACACACACACACACACACACACACACACACACACACACACACACACAGAACCATTTACATGCACACCTAGGGGCAATTTAGAACAGCTAATTAATCTAGTATGCATATTTTTAAACTATGGAAGGAAACTGGAGTATCTGGAGGAAACTCAATGCAGAGAACCTGCAAACTCCACACAGAAACGCCCCTGCCGAGCCCAGGACTCGAATCCAGGACCATGGCATATTGGCATAGTGGTTAACACTTCCGCCTCACAGAAAGAAGGTCCTGAATTCGAGTCCCAGGCTAAGCGAGGACATTTCTGTGTGGAGTTTGCATGTTCTCCCTGTGCTTGTGTGGGTTTCCTCTGGGTACTCTAGTTTCCTCCAACAGTCCAAATACATGCACAATAGTCTAATTGGCTGTTCCAAATTGCCCCTAGATGTGAGTGTGAATGGGTGTATGTGTGTGTGATGGCCCTGCGATGGCCTTTGCCGAGTGTCAGCTGAGATAGGCTCCAGTCTCCCTGGGGCCCTAATAGGATTAAGCAGTTTGACAAAAGGTCGCTGGTTCAATTCCCGATCAGCAGGAAAAATGTGTGGCGACGGCGGGGGGTGAGCAGCACCTTCCCTTCCTCCACCTTCCTGTCTGAAGTGCCCTTGAGCAAGGCACCTAACCCCCACCTGCTTTCCGGGCGACGCAGTGTCTGATAGTGTGTTCATTTTGGATGGGTTAAATGCCAAGCCAAAATTTCCCTTATGGGATTAATACGGTATAGCCAAATATATGAGAGAGTGAATAAGCCACCTGTTCCAAATGACTGTCACATGTCGGAAGTGCTCTTTGCTTTAATTCAAGCATTATCCACTCGGAATAATGGCTACTGACCAATCAGATTACACCGTTCCCATGTAATATATATTAACTGACTGAACAATATGATCAAGTGAAATTATTTCATCATGCACATATTTTTATTTTATACACTGTGCAAACGCAACAGGAGTAATGCACATTGTGTATTCATAATAAAATCAGGGAGAGCTTAATCTGCCTGCTGGAGAAGTTTAAAATGTCAGTGTTAAAATAGTACAAAATTTCTGCTTTAGCCAAATTGTCTTGGCGCAAGAAAGAAAGATGGAGGCTGTGAAGTAAATTGAGGGGTTGTAGTTTGCTGGAAGGCTGCTGTGTGTGTGTGTGTGTGTGTGTGTGTGTGTGTGTGTGTGTGTGTGTGTGTGTGTGTGTGTGTTTCCTTCATCAGGTTCTTTTACTTCTGCTTTACA
>JAQMYF010000008.1:3731036-3754157 GCA_030014195.1 Neosilurus mollespiculum
AGAGAGAGAGACAGAGAGAGAGAGAGAGAGAGAGAGAGAGAGAGAGAGAGAGAGAGAGAGAGAGAGAGAGAGAGAGGGAGAGTGGATTTGTCCTTGACTGAATTGCCAGCTGCAGTGCGTACCTATTTAAATGAAAGACTAATGTTGTATTAATGAAGTGAAAATGAAGCTTCACTGATACGAGTGCAGGAAATTTCATAAAGCCTTATAAATGAAAGAAGTTGCAGACGGTCTGATGCGTGATGCGTGATGCGTGATGCGTGCGGAATGAAACAGCCACGTCATTTGACAGAGTGATTAATCTGAGCAGGGCCTCATGTTGGGTGATGAATTGTGGCTGTGTGTTTGTGCTGGGATTAAAACTGTCCCATGTTGTGGAACTCATAATGATCAGAGGAGGACAATTTATTATTTAACACACACACACACACACACACAATTAATCCTTTTTTTAATCATGATCACTATTTGTGGCTTAAATAATTGATTAAACATGAGAAGTATGTTATTCATGATCTTAGGAGTCGACTCGGCTAACGTTTTTATTGACCTGAAGGAATCCATATATGGATAACATATACTTCAGGAGAACGGTGTGATCTGATTGGTTTACTACCTTGGGATAATAGGCATTAGAATATATTGCGTGAGAATGACACGATCTGATTGGTCCGCTATCTCGGGATTATAAATGATTATCCTAAGTAGATAAAGTGCCGAACCACTTTATACTACTAGGGTCGTAACCGACTCTGGTCGAAGGTGAGGTACACTATAAACAGCTGTACAACCTGAACAACAACTGTAGGGCCAACACACACAACCATTCACACTCACACTTACACCTAGTTGTGGCACAGTGGCGTACTGGTTAGCACGTCCGCCTCACAGCAAAAAGGTCCTAGGTTCGAGTTCCAGGCTCGGGCGTTTCAGGGTGGAGTAAATTGCCCCTAGGTGCGAGTGTGAGTGGTCGTGTGTGTCTTCTAGTGAGCTGTCCAGGGTGTAATCGGCTTCACCCAATGTCGGCTGCAATGGACACCAGCCAACACTGCAAAAGAAGGAAAGGCTGACACCGAGTTTTCTATTCACTCCTTTCACTTGCTGATTTCCACTTTCATTTACATCCTCTGTCTTGTTAGTTTAATTATCCGTTTAACGAGTTCGTGTTCCGTGTTCCCGTTCATGTTCTGTGTGGTTTTGCTCGGCGAAAGTTCGTCTGCCTGAGTTGATCGTGCCTGATATACTGTGCAAGTCTGAGCTGTGACTCACACAGAATATAAAAATAATGTATAATAAATGTATTAAAAAAATGTATAATACATTTTTATTCACAGGATTTTTCGGGTTTCAACTCAGGGGCGGACACAGGAAAACCATCCATCACGTTCCATATGCCTATGGGGCTCAGCGGAGGAGCTTCGCTATAACGAATGAATAAATTATAATTAGTTGAGTCAATTAACACAGCATATTTACCAACTTAATGAAGTTTTTATGTAGCTGCTGATACACAGAGTAACACAAGTAACCTAATATTGACTCCTTTACTAGCATGAAGTACATAATGAATTAATAAATGACATTCTTTAAATGATAGAGAGAACGGATGGCAGTAATCATAACATTGCTGTTGTATAAGGAAATAGAAAGCGCCAGGGGACTTAACTTTACTATTTGCAAACCCAGAGTATTTTATTTCTCTTATACCAAAGCTTTTTGCCGATTACTGAAAGAAAGACAAGGTGTATTGGTATGAATTTAGTTATATTAATGTTGTGGAACGTCTGTTCCATCCTGTTATCACTGACTGTTGGATTCTATATGTCAGCGTTTCTATTTGTTGTGTACTGTGGTGGCATACTGAGTGACGGAGAAACTGACTGATGGATTGGTTGGTTGACACGGCTGGAGTGCACCTGAATATAAATAATGGTGTTACATTTTCAGAATTCAGAATACAGAATTACACTATCTGTATTCAGTCCGCAGTACGTTTAGTAAAGACTGCAATCCCGAATCCAGTGATTTACCGTTCACACGACGTTTGCTGTGGGGAGGACGCGCTAACCACTACGCCACCGTGCTGCCTACTTCAGGTAAAATACTTGATTGAAATAAAAAGTTATATTCCTGAAAAGTATTGTTTGCCATGTAGGCTGATGATGTCGCTCACAATACTGCAGACACCATTTTGAACTAGGAAGTGCCGATATGCAAAATACCAGCTGCAGGAATTCAATCAAATTACCGAACTAGAACTAACTGGAGTATAATATAATAATTATATAATACACTGCACTGCTGTGACATGATTAGTTCGCTGTTTGCGTAATTGAAGAAACAAGCAGGTGTACAAGTGTTCCCAATAAAGTGGCTGATGAGTGTATTATAATAATAATGATAAAAATAATGGCACTGTAACCTCAGAATCACTTATATTCACAAATAATAAGAGCGACTCCATGCAGCATTTTGTTTGGAAATTCATCATGATTGCTGGCAAGAGTTACCTGCCTGCAGCAAATAAATCCGTCTTCAGGCCTCTGGAAAAGGCTTTAGTGAGACTTTAATGGACCCCCAAGGCCAGTGAATTTTTCTTCCAAACAGTAAGACAATTTTCCTGCTGTGGCTAAAGGTCCACACAACTCCCTCAGCCCATATATCTTTCTCTGCTGTGATTGCAAGCAACTGTGGCTTTCCGTTATTGCCACGGAGCATTCCCGTACCTGATTGAGTCCTAGCTTCTCAACAGGCTTTCAAAACAATACTTACCAAAGTTCTTGTTTTATTCTTTTTTCAAGATCTTGCACTGTTTCAGCAACTTACCACTACTCTATTTGATTTATTTATAAATTGCTTACATAGCCATATAGTTAGTTTAACAAACTTTCCTGTGAATACAGCATTAATTATGCTTTGTACCACCCAAAATATTTTCAGATGTCTGGCATAAACCTGTAAAAAACAACTATTCACTGAAGGGACAATTCAGAGATATCCAAGAAGCCTGAGGTGAGTAACTGTTGTAGGATATACTACATGGGAACAGAAGAAAAGCAAACTAAAACAAGAATTTTAGGTTGTTGTTTTTGTTTTTTGTTTTTGTTTGTTTTTTTACATTTGATAGCATGACAATGGTCATGCGTGTTTCATTACAGCATCTTTTAATTCACATACAAATTTTGGTATATACTACACAGGAACATAAGAAAACAAACTAAAACTTTTTTATAATTTATTGTTACAATTTTAAATCATGACAATTGTCATGTGTGCTCCATTATAACATTTAAGGTTTTATTTTGTACCTTGAAAAATTTAAAGGCCATATTGGATAGATTTTTTCATATTTTTTAAAGATAGCATTTTGTTGGATCTCTGGATTCTCACACAGTCCAAAGACATGCACATTATGCTAACTGGCTGTTCCAAATTTCTTGTGGGTGTTGCCCTGCGATGGTCTGGCGAGCTGATCAGGGAGCACCCCGCCTTCACCCAGTGTCGGCTGAGATAGGTTGAGATAGGCTCCAGCCTCTCTGTAGTAGGATTAAGCAGTTCAGCAAATGAGTCAGTGAGTGAGAGTGTAATAAAGCACTGACACTGAAGACTCCTTCCATAAATGTTAAATAAATATATCTCTCTCCCATAAATTCTTGTATGCACTGTTAACTATTAGAATGAGCATTTAATAATAAAGCTGTGATTTGCCTTTAACCAGTACAATCAGAATCGAGCAATCAGTTGCTCTGTGGTCGAATATATCCACTATTAATCAATACATTTTGACCAATAAGAATTGAGCAATCAGTTGTTCTGTGGTTGAATACATTCCACTTTAATTAATACATTCTGACCAATTAGAATCAAGCAAGAAGTGGTTGTGTATTCAAATATATTCTCATTAAATGAATACATTCTGACCAATCAGAATTGAGCAATTAGTTGCTCTGTGGTCGAATATATCCACTATTAATCAATACATTTTGACCAATCATAATTGAGCAATCAGTTGCTCTGTGGTTGAATACATCCTCCTTTAATTAATAAATTCTGACCAATCAGAATCGAGAAATCAGTTGCTCTGTAGTCGAATATATCCTCCTTTAATTAGTACATTTTGACCAATTAAAATTGAGCAATCAGTTGCTCTGTGGTCGAATACATCCTCCTTTAATTAATACAGTCTGACCAATCAGAATTGAGCTATCAGCTGCTATGTAGTTGAATATATCCTCTGTTAATCAGTACATTCAAACCAGTCAGAAACGAGCAGTCAGTTGCTCTGAGGACGAATATATCCTCCTTTAATCAATACATTTTGACCAATCAGTTGCTCTGTGGTTGAATACATCCTCCATTAATCAATACATTATGACCAATCAGAGTTGAGCAATCAGTTGTTCTGTGCTCGAATATGTATTCTCCTTTGATCAATACATTCTGACCAATTAGAATCGAGCAATCAGTTGCTCTTTAGTCAAATATATCTTCTGTATGTAAGCAGTAAGTAGTGATCCATTGTTTCAATATCAGGATCAATATCACCTTGTTTGACGGGTATAAAAAGAGATACTCAACCTGAGACCTGATCATTCTAGTGATCATTCTACAGATGAAAAAAAATTGTTTAATTTGAGAAACTTTTGTATCTTGTTACTTAACTTGTTGGGGTACATATGGTAAGTTTGTATTTATGTACTTTTAAAATGTTTCAACAAACACTATCACAATATTGGCTGACAGAACATTAAAAACAGCTGAGTTTATAATCTTGTGGAGCATTTCGGTATAGAACTACTGACCTATTGACGTGGTTTAAGTGTAAATGTGGGATCAGTGATGTAGTTATTAGAGTTCTTGGCTCATGATAGAAAGGTTGTGAGTTCAAGTCCCTGTAAGACCCCCACTATGCTAAGATCCCTGGACAAGGTCTCTACCAAACTGTGTCTCTGTCCACACAGCAGTATAAATGGGTACCACTAAACACTGGAAAGGTAACCTGTGACAGACCCCCTGTTGAACTTCTAGTTGCGTCACGCTGCAAAAACTGGGATACGTCCCAGCCTGATGATCCAGTAGACTTTACATTAAGCCACCTTAAGTGGATTTTTTTTTAAACCAATCTGCCCTTGGAAACTCAGTCTTTCATATACCACATGACTGATTTTCTTACCTTTTCCTGGTACTGTCGTCGAGAGGAGTCTAGCGATTGGATGAGAGCGGTGGCATGACCGATGAAGACGGCATAACAGGTGGCTCCTACAATCATGCTGAGCATGGTCAGCCAGATATCAGACAAACTCTCCGGAGCCTGACGGCCATAACCTATACACAGCATGTGACTCATGGCCTTAAACACAGCGAAGGAATACAGCTCACTCCATGTGTCATTCTGCAGAAAGAGAGAAAGAGAGAGAGAGAGAGAGAGAGAGAGAGAGAAGAATAGAAAATCATAGACAGAAAGAAAAAGACTTAAGATCTACTCACAGCCCATGCAGCTGTTCTAATAGCAACACGACCCGGTGATAAATCTTAAAAGCAGAATGAATAATGAAGCGGTGAGAATTTTCATGACTGAGAGTTTTGTCTCTGGCTGGCTCAAACAATCCACCATTAACCTTTAAAGTTACCCTACATTTTACAAAAGGTGCGTGTGATGATTAAATGGTTTCAGGAGAAATGCACCTGGAAGCACAGGCTGGATGCACTGTTGCATCATTTCAAGATTCTTTGAGATAAAAAAAAATAAAAAATAAGAAGCTGAACATCCTACAAACTGTGAACTGATCATTTCTCTGATCGAGTCTCGGGCTCAGCGAGGGTGTTTCTGTGTGGAGTCCTCCCACAGTCCACTGATGTGCACATTAGGCTAACTGACTGTTCCAAACCGCCCCAAAATGTGGATGTGAGTCTGAATGCTTGTGTGCGTGCAATAGTCTGGAGAGATGATGAGAGTGTAGCCTGCCTTCTCCCAATGTTGGCTAAACTAGGCTCCAGCCTCCCCGTGACCCTAGTAGGGTGAAGCGGTTTGGCAAAGGAGTGACATAAATATATTTTCCTTCTCACTGAAACCATTGAGTTGACTTTTCATATTTTTTATGTCTGTCTGCATGTCTGCGTGCATCGAGATGCTGATTGGCTGTTCGCCCTTTGGTAGGAACTAGATGAGTTTGATTCTTCATTTTTTTGGACAGGAACTTGATACGTCTGCACGCGTGGGTGTAACCATGTATTCTTTGGTGGGGACACGTCCCGGCTGGCAGAACGCGTACAGTCACAGACCTAATGAGAACGGGAGGAGGATGAGATTAGGAGAGTTTGGATGGAGAGTTTGGTTGTTATTGTGTTCCTAATAAAATAATATTAGAGATAATCTCTCTGTGTGTGCTGTGTGATTGACAGTTAAACAGTTAAAATTCAACTGACATTTGAAGATATAGGCTTGGGTGGGTTAAAGCTGATAACATTAGCCTCAAATTAAAATGTTCCTCAGGGTCAGTTCCTCTGGTACAGTAATGATATCTGGTCACAGTGCAGTAATACATTTGTCTACATTCAGTTAAAATCAAGATTTGACATTCAATTCTTTGTACAAATCTGTGATTTAATTCATATTGAACTTTTCATTGTAAAATTTCAACAAAACACAAATAAACTTGGGATTAACTTAAAAGTTCACTGCACTTTCTTGTGATTCCAATCACGATATAATTTTCATATATTAATATAACAGAAATGAGGGAAAAGCACTTCTCCTTTCCAGGGGAGCGTTCTCAATTTGACCCCCCCAATGTCTAAACTATGGTTACGCCCTTGTCTGCACGAACATCTATATGCATCGCGATGCTGATTGGCTGTTCTTTCTTTCATGTCACTCCCCTTCATTGTCCCAAGTTGCTGCACAGCCGTTTGTATGAATGTAAACACTCACAGTAAATACAAAAAGCACACAGTGGCTGAATGCCCCGGACAATCATTTTAGTGTTTCCCTGATACTTGAAACTCGCTTGTAATGGAGGTGTAGTGGAACTAATAATCTCTCTCTCTCTCTCTCTCTCTCTCTCATTTCTACACATTCTCCTACTGCCTGATGTGATATCAGTGCCAGGTCCTGACACATCTCCTCTGCTGTGTCTCATCTCACCCCCCAGACCGGCCTGATTCATCCTGATGCTCTGCTTCTTCTTCGAGATTCTATACTAGTGACTCATTTTCTGTTGCTCTTCATGGTCTCACATGTGTACTCTAAATATTGCACTGCCCCCCACCGACCGCCAAGACCCCCCCCCCTTCCCCAACCGCATCACAACAATACATCAATCACTCCAAAAACACAGATTAAGCCAAGGCTCACTCTTGCGTCGCTACTGGATCCTGTAGATTTTGCACCGAAGACCTGCTGCTGTAATCACAAAGATCGTCCTGTGTTTATCTTAGAGCACGAATCACTCTATATTTATATAAAGTGTTGATTTAATCTGGGCGGCACAGTGGCATAGTGGTTAGCATGTGCACCTCACAGCAAGGTCTTGGGTTCAAGTCCCAGGCTCAGGTGTTTCTGTGCTTAATCCTATTAGAGTCGCGGGCAGGCTGCTAAAAATCTCAGCCAACAGTAAGCGAAGGCGAGATACACCCTGACAGCTCGTCAGATCATCGCACACACACACACACACACACACACACACACAAACAAACATTCACATTCACACCTAAAGGCAATTTAGAACAGCTATTTAGCCTAATGTGCATGTCTTTCGACTGTGGGAGGAAACCAGAGTAGTGAGGTGAACTTTCATCCATTCATGTCACTTGTAGCCATGATGGTACGACTGCAGGAACAGGAAAAATTTGGCATAAATTTGTGCTACTGAAACTTCACAGTGATTTAAATGTTCAAATCAATATTAAACACCGTGCTGTAAAACCTCGATATGGCGAGTCAGAGGAGCGCCGCCGTCATTAGTGTGAGTTTTGCTTGCATTCAGCAAATCTTGAGAAGTTCCAGGGCTTTAAGTGAAACCTAACAGGAAGCTTCAGCGAGCACTCAGTGAAAGACGTGAAGCGGGAACTGACGTTAAAAAAAAAAAAAAGTGCCTAAAGTCGTTATTGTGAGTGAAAGCAAACTGGATGAGGGTTAGAGAGCAGTGAAGGGGAGGACGGGGGAGTGGATGAGGAAGAGCCGCCCTGTGAGAGGTACAGGTATGAAAACAGTGGATTGAATGCAGTTGAATAATAGATGCAAAGTGAGCACTTAGGCTTGAAAATAGAAATTTCAGAAAGTGCAGCTTCACACACACACACACACACACACACACACACACACACCAGACTGCTTCATTTATGCACATGGACGCAGGACGGCCAAACAGGCGTGTGTGCCCAGAAGCTGATAAGCTCCACAAACATGATCCAGTGCCACCACACACACAGCGCTCCAGTCCTGCCCTCCCCATCCTCTCTGTTCACCTCAGCTTATCTGAACACCCAGTGCTCTGCCTGCTATTGGCTCCTGTTACCACAACTCACTTTAAAGCACCGGATGAGCCATGATATATGGATTTAATCCCAGAGAAGGCATCCAGACGACCTGTCGCAAAACAGCTTCATTTCAGCGCTCCTCAAACCCAAGCGTGAGTCAACACGTTAGCATATTTCGGGACTTGTGTGTTATTTTCTTATCGTTCCTTTTTACCTTCAGGTGCGTGGAAGGCTGAGACAGTATTAGCTGTAATCAAATACATAATCATCCCCCTCAGCATCTCAACAGGAGCAAAATGGGAAGAAGTCGAGGTTGGAAATTGAAATCGATGCCACTGTCAGGGTTGATAATGATAACAAAATGAAGTGGTATTATTCTCTAATGAAGAGGGATTGCATGATGCTTTACCAAGGTGGCTATGGGATTTCCTGAGGAAGGGGGGGTGGGGGCGGGTTTACAAACAACTGAAATATCTTATCAGGCAACAATCCACATATAAGTATCTCAGGACCTTTTCCCCCAAATCTACATTTCAGTGATTTTCATATACAGTTTACGTTTATGGCATTTGGCAGACGTCGTTATCTGGAGCAACTTACATTTCTATTTCATTCATACAACTGAGCAACTGAGGGTAAAGAGCTTAGCTCACAGACCCAACTGTGGCTGGTACTGGGGCTTGAACCACAGACCTATCGATCAGTATCCCACAGCATTAACCACTGAGCCACCCCTGAGTACGCAACATGCACAGCCATAGATGAGTGTTATTCATTCATTTATTTATTTGCCGAACCATTGAAGACCCCCTCTGTCCACCCAGCAGTGAAAAGGGTACCACTAAAAATACTGGGAAGGTTACCTGACCTGTGATGCTCGTTCCGTCCATAGTTTCATGCTACAGAACCCAGGATAAGCTCTGGCTTTGGTGTAAAAAAGCCCAACAGACGTACCTTAACATAGCACGCAGTGCAGCTAGCTAACCTCGTAGTCTACACGTGATTTACTGCCCATGCATCCACCAATCAAACGGCATGTTACTGTCATTGCCATATAACAACGTCTGTTAGCCAGAGATAACAGTCACAAACATATCTTTCTGTTATGACTGTAGAATTGATTGCATTACACCACCTACAACAGCACAAACATTCTGAAATGTTTAATTTATTACTTTAATGTGTCCGTTTAGTCTCATGGGTCCAAGTTAACAGGAGTTGTATCCCTGCAGTGTTTGGTGTGTGTGTGGGTGTGGTTGTAGTATTAGACATAAGAGAACATAACACTATCTCCAAGGTTTACTTTCAGCAAGCAGTCCACTGCATCCTCAAGTCAATATGTTAGGTATTCATTAGCTCTTTCTCATTCCTCAGAGATCCTGCTAAGTGTGTGTCTTCATGTCATGTGTAATGACAGATAAACCTACGTGTATGGTATGTGTCTGGATTGTGTGTGTGCATGTTCTCCTTCAGGGAGTTTCTCTGGAGCTTTAACACTAATTAACACTCAATACTACAGATGTTGTCAGTGAAGGTGTTCACTTTATGCAGGCCACAGGCTGTCCAGATGTGGTAGCTCAAGACATCTGCACTTGTGTTGTAAGCTTGTGTACCTGTCCAGAGAGCAGGGTCTGTTTCACGTGCCTTCCAGAAGTGGACAAACATCTGTAAGATTATAAGTAAACACTCTAGGTGTGTGTTGTTGGTCTTTTGTCTCAAAGTTTTGGCAGAACTTAAGATGGAGATGTCTGTTGAAAGTGTACCTCTTTAGATTTCAGTACTATTGCCTTCACGTACTATTCGAAATTTTACAGAAAAGCTCCCTTAAAGTTCCAAAGTTGGGGTGACCGTCATTCATTTGCCATTTTATACCATTTTATCCTTTGTTAGGGCAATGGTGGCTTGGTGGTAGGGTGCTGGCTTACTGATCTGAAGGTCGGGGGTTCCAGCCGTACTGTAACCAAGTTGTCACTGCTGTCCCCCCAGTGCAGCTAACTGGGTTATCAAAGGTCAGTCATGTTTCTCACTGTCTGTGATGAGAGGCATGTAAAAGAACCATTGCTGTTGTTTGTAAATAGTAGGTCACTGGGTTGCCGTCAGCGTGTTTCTGCCCTGCGATGGCCTGTTGATCTCGCCCAGAGTCAGCTGAGATGGATGCCAGCCTTAATTAGCATTCAGCGGTTCAGAAAATTAATGAATTTTATCCTTTATTAAGGTGAGGGGGCTCAGTGTGAAAATGGGGTACACCATGCACAACTCATTAGTCTATCGCAATAGCCAACACACAACTATTCACACTCATTCATTCAACCGCTTAATTCTAATTAAGCAGGCAACAGATTTCCAACACACACAGATCTGTAATTGATCTTTGTAATTAGAAATCGCTGTTCATTGGTAATAAATACCAGAACAGCTCATTGCAGCATTAGAAGAATAAACAAGTGTGCTTGTGAAGCATGAACCAAAACTGTAGTTCAATGTACAGAAAGTTAGCAAACGTATAACTGCTGGGGATTAGGTAAGGTAGGTAAGTCTGTTGGGCTTTTTACACTCGAACCTAGTGGCTCATTAGGCCGGTTCAACTCCTCCTGGACGGGACGTTAGTCCATCGCAGGTTACCCTTCCAGAATTTTTTACTGGTACCCATTTATTCTGCTGGGTGGACAGAGGCGCACTTGTGATTAAGACTTTGCCCAGGGGTCTTAGCACGGTGGGGGTCTAACTGGGATTTGAACCCAAGACCTCCTGATCATGAACCCAGCACCCTAACCACTACGCCACCGGCCCCACCAATCAAAGATGAGACAGAGTGAAATCCTGTGAAATGTGAAATATGAGACTATTTCAGAATACCCTTTGACCTCTCTTAGATTTATGTAACACTTAGATTACCGTTATTGATTGTTAACTGAATAATCCAGCAAATGGATGAGAACTGCACGGAAAAAGAATAATACTGATGTGGATCTGATGCCAGGGGAAGGAATTGTTTTACCTCAATGCCTCACACCAAGAAGGACCTGGGTTCGAGTCCCAGGCTTGGAGAGGGTGTTTTTTGTGTGGTTTACCTGTTCTCCTTGTGCTTGCATGGGTTTCCTCCAGGTTCTCCGGTTCCCTCCGACAGTCCAAAAACGTGCACATAAGGCTAATTACCTGTTCCAAAATGCCCCAAGGTGTGAATCGGAGTGTGAATGGTTGTGTGTGTTGGCCCCACAATGGACTAGTGAGCTGTTTAGGGTGTACCTCTCCCAACCCACAGTGGGCAAAGGCAGGGTACACCATGGACAGCTCGCCAGAGCGCCGCAGGGTCAACACACAAACATTCACACTCACACTTAGGGGCAATTTGGAACAGTCAGTTAGCCTTATGTGCATGTCTTTGAACTGTGGGAGAAAACCAGAGTTCCTGAAGGAAACCAATGCAAGCAAGGGAGAACATGCAAACTCCACACACAAACTCCTGAGCCCGGGACTCGAACCCAGGACCTTCTTGCTGTGACGCAGACGAGCGTACCACTATGCCACCATACCACAATCTTCATGTAATGATGCGAGAAAAAAATCTGTCAGGAAAGCATCTGTAATTATTTCCTGATCATGCTGAAAGACATATCATATCTTAAAACATACATGGAATTTGTAATTGAGTCCTGTGTGTGTGTGTGTGTGTGTGTGTGTGTGTATGTGTGTGTGTGTGTGTGTGTGTGTGTGAGACAGATTGGCCTCCAGCTGTGAGAAGCTGTGAGGATGTCTAACAGGTCCAGGCATCCTAATGTGGTACAGAGATAAAGACAGATGTCCCACTTGTGTTTGTGTCCACAACGATGTAACAAATTACCAACCACTCACTCTGCACATCAAGAACTCTAAAAGACAATTCTGAACCGCTTCACACAGCGTTCTCTCTGGGTAAACCTTTTCTTCTTGGACCTCTCTCTTCCTGTCCCTCTGAACATTCCCTGTGATGTTTTTTTATTCTACGAAACACTTCCTGTCTAACCTTCAGAGGATTCATTTCATAACTCCATGCGAGGCTGCTGCATGACGTTCCACCTGATATCACAAACCACTTCCTGGGTTTTTCGCTGAGGAAGAGCAATTCATGTGAAATTGAAATGAACTGATTAGAAAAGTGTATTATGGCTAATTATACTAATATTTGGAACTGTAATTAATAGGGGACACGCGGCGCTGTAGTGGTTAGAGCATTCGCCTCACAGAGAGAAGGTCCTGGGTTCGAGTTCCAGGCTCTGCCAGGGTGTTTCTGTGTGGAGTTTGTATGTTCTCCCCATGCTTGCAAGGGTTTCCTCTGGGTACACCAGTTTCCTCCCACAGTCTAAAGACATGCCCATTGGGCTAATTGGCTAGTTGCCCTGAGGTGTGAGTAGGAGTGTGTGTGTGTGTGCGTGTGTGTGTGTGTGTGTGTGCGTGTTGGCCCTGTGATGGACTGGCGAGCTGTTCAGGGTGTACCTGGTTCTCCCAGTGTTGACTGAGAGAGCTCCAGCCTCTTTGCAGCAATAAAAGGAATTAGCAGTTCGGTAAATGAGTGAGTGATAGTGTAATTAATTTTTTTTTTAATTGCAATGAGACCTTGTGGTTTACATTTGCATGAGTAAGCTGCTTTATGCTCATGTTTTGGCAAGATCCACTCCAGTCTTTTATTGGTTGAATATTCTTTCAGAGACTTTCAGTCTCTCTCTCATTCCCTCATTTGCCAAACTGCTTAATCCTATTAGGGTCGCGTGCTACACGCGTATCTCAGGTACACGAGGTACATGAGGCGAGGTACACCCTGAACAGTTCGCCAGACCATCACAGTGCAACACAACCATTCATGCTCACACTCACACGTAGGGGCAATTTGGAACAGCCAATTAGCCTACTGTGCATGTCTTTGGACTGTGCGAGGAAATCAAAGTACCCCGAGGAACCCCACGGAGGCACGGAGAGAACATGCAAACAGAACAAAAACGCCCGGCCACTCCATTACTGAAACAGGAACTTTCTGAAATCCAGGTAAATCAAAGTGTGTATGTGTGTGTGTGTGTGTGTGTGTGTGTGGGTGTGTGGGTGTGTGGGTGTGTGTGTGTGTGTGGGTGTGTGGGTGTCACCCTCTAAACAGGTTCTTTCATGTGTGTTAAAAGGAGGAACAAAAAGAGCAGCTGCTCTGGCACGTCCCAGGTGTTACACACACACACACACACACACACACACACACACACACACACCCTTTTATCTCCACTGTCATCACCCTGCATCGTTCTGCCCCCGCACACAAACACGAGGTGCATCACACCTCACACGATTCTCTGCTCTTCATCTCTCTGCTCATTATCATGAAAAGGGTTGATAAAGCAGGAAAACAAGCCAAAACTGAAATTCTTTCCTCAACAGACCGTTCTCCAAACAAGCGTCCATCTTTTATTCTTCCAGATTTTGAACCTTAGCGTCTTCCAAACAGCCCAAGCTAAGCACAAATGTAAATTGCTACGGTTTATGCTTGTGTATTGTCTCTGCCAGCGTCATTGCATCTCAGTGCATCTCAGTGCATCTCAGTGCACTTAGCGAACTAGGGTGCTGTATATACCACTTCTATGAATGTTGGAAAGCAAATGTCACATCGTATTAGAAAATTCAATAACCTAAATCCTATAAGATATCAAATTTCGGCTAATTACCCCTAGCAATCTGTCCTCCCCGGTTTCAGGAAGCATTCGTCTGGATATTTATGCCAAGGAAGCAGAATAAATAGAAATTAATTCAATTACATTATACCACTCCTGTATTATGGCTAGGCTGGTGCGCTGATTTGCATATTTAGCATCATTGTGCTAGTGTTAATGCATGCTGAGCAGAATTGTCAGTGGTCTCTCAGTGAACCTGGACCTATTGTTATTGACATGCTCTACACAGCATGTGGCAGGATATGGCCTTGAATATTAAAATGCTTAGTAGACTATAGACTAAATGAATGACAAGCGAAGAGGATGACGTAAGCAAATGAGAAATTGGAATAGATAGACGGATGGATGGATGGAAGCCAGCTGGGAGAAGCCCATAAGCTCAAGCCACCTATAAATCCATTGGTTCTGATTGTTAATGCTTTACGTACCACCATTTTGTTCAGCGAGACCCAACAGTCTGAGGGGAAGTCCTGCAGCATGGGCACGAGGAACTGGAGACAGCCGTCCCAGTGGCACAGCAGAAGCATCATAGCGATCAGGTTGAAGATGCGCATCACGGCACTCGCCAGATCATAGGTCATGTGGAAAATCTACAAGAAAGCACAACACAGCAGGTCTATGAGTATATGGAAGGACAGAGAGGCATCATTGTACTCTACTCTGTACTACAAGCTACAGCTGAGCTTCTCCAAAGATTCAGAGTCAGCGATTTGTCCGTTTGTTTATTTATTCATTTATGATATTACAGCTTATTCTTATTCCTGAACATTACACCCACAAACCAATTACAGTGTGTTTCTTTGTACCATATCCTTTTCATTTCAGTTTTTTCTTAATGAGGCAGATTTTTAGATTAAAAAAACTATAAAAAATACATCATGGGCAGCACGGTGGCATAATGGTTAGCATGTCTGCCTCACAGAAAGAAGGTCCTGGGTTCAAATCCAAAGCTGTTTCTGTATGGAGTTTGCATGTTCACCCTCTGCTTGCGTGTTTCATCCGGTTTCCTCCCACAGTCCAAAGACATGCACATTAGGCTAAATGGATGTTCCAAATGGTGTGAATGGTAGTATGTATGTTGGTCTGGCAAACTGTTTAGGATGTACCCCGCCTTCTCCCGGTTTCGGCTGAGATAGGCTCCAGCCTTCCCTGGACCCTAGTAGGAGTAAGTGCTTCAGCAAATGAGAGAGAGAAAGGATTTTATTATTATTATTATTATTATTATTATTAAAACAGTGCAGGAGGCCACTCAATTATTTAATCTGAATGGTTGCAGCTATATTTTTAAGACATGCTAACTTTTTAATCCAGCAATCTGGATTTAAACACAGTGTACAGTGTGACTTTAAAACAGAAGAAGTCACATGAGTAAAAATAAACTTTGTAGCAGGTGGGGTGTGATTTAGGATGGTTCTGAACTGGGAAGGTGTTTGGAGATGAGCTAGAGCGGTGATAACACCTTACCCCTGTTATACCTTTTACCCCATTTATATTTTTTTTTCTATCTCTGAGTTTTTTTTTCTGTGTGTGTGTGTGTGTGTGTGTGTGTGTGTGTGTGTGTGTGTGTGTGTGTGTGTGTGTGTGTGGCCATAAGCAAAGAGAAATCCAGAGCCAAACACAAAGCAGTGAGCAAGTGGAATGCAGCAGAATTATTTCTGAGAAGCTTTAAGAAAACATTAATGACTGACTGCAAGGGCACAAGCACAAAAAAAGCTCTACCCTCGCTCTGCTGTGCTTTCTGCCTTCTGCACAGAAACAGGAATAAAAAGAGATGCTGATGCTTTACCGCTTTTTTGAATCCACGGCCTTCTTAAATAGCCTTGGTGCTGCTTCATCCAGAAAGTTTTTTTATATATATAAAAAAAGCTTCTACTTCTTATGAGCTCTAAATCATCTGGTTTGAGCAGAAAATAACTTCCGCAAAATAAATAAATAAATAATTTTAAACAGAACTCTCGTGAGTTCAATCAAAAGGAAATAATTTGTTCCGTACAGGACTGATGTTTAATAAATCCTCGGGCAAGGCTACGTCTAATACAGAAGGCGGAGAGATTTTCTTTCATATCTGCTTTATATAACAAACCTGTTTCCTCTCTCGTGTATTATAGCAGGGTGATGTAGAGGTTAGCATGTCTGCCTCATAGTGAGGAGGTTCTGGGTATGACTCCTGGGCTTGCCATTTCTGTATGAAGTTTGCAGGTTCCCCCTGTGCTTGCGTGGGTTTCCTCCGGATGCTCCAGTTTCCTCCCACAGTCCAAAGACATGCACATTAGGCTGACTTGCTGTTCCATAGGTGTGAGTGTGAGTGAGAATGGTTACGTGTGTGTTGGCCCTGCTATGGTCCGGCGAGCTGTTCAGGTTTTACCCTGCATTCACCCAGTGCCGGCTGAGATAGGCCCCAGACTCCCCGTGACCCTGATAGGATTAAGCTGTTGGCAAATGAGTGAGTATAATTAGCCAGGATACTGTTGGGAGCTGAAAGAAAAACATCTAAAACATTGCAATGACTTATTTTGCCTTGATGGAAGGAGTCTCCAATATTGTTCTCCAGTACTTAGTAAAACTGTAACTTAAGGTTTTCCATCATGGCTCTTTATCAGGGATTTACTGTAATGTGACAATATTATTATTATTATTAGTAGTAGTAGTAGCCCATTCTGCACCCATAATGCATTGTGCCAGTTTTGTGGTTTCCTTTACAATGTATGTTTTGACCTGAAAGGGTTGCAAATCCCCTGCAGAACCAGTTCTCTAGGACAAACATCCATTCACAATTGTATTTGAACCTGAGGTAATCCAGAGTAGTCGAATAGCCTAATGTGAAGGTTTCTGAACTGTGGGAGGAAACCCAGAGAACCCAGACGGAACCCACACCAGCCCAGGAAGAACATACAAACTCCATGCAGAAACGCCCTCACGGATCACAAGGTTCGAACCAGGACATTCTTGCCGTGAGGCGAGGGTGCTAAGCACGACGCAGCTGTGCCTTAGCCTTTTCATTCTCTTTTTGGTCTCTGGTGCTGTGCTACATTTGTGTGCATTGATGGATGCACCGGAGAACACAGAGTGATTAGTGCTGATTAATCTGACAGTGCACTGTCCATCATCCATCAGACACAGGACATTTGTTAGCACACAGCAGCACTTATCAATCAATGATGCCCTACATTTCCTCACACCTTCCTGGAGTAGTAGAACAGGAAGTACACAAGCCTTACATATACATATATATTAATACAACTGCAGTGTTTGCAAACTATTTCTTCACATTACTGAAATGAAAGTGAGCAGGTCAGGAGGGAGTTGATGAATCCACTGCAAAGGTATAATCAGCCTTCAGAAGGTTGCCTCCGCTGACTCAGAATACAAATAAGTATATACTTCAGCATAAAAACTCCACAGGTCGACTGTTATAAAGGGGAGGATATAATTGCGTGCACTCAGGTTTAAAAACAATGTGATGAATTGCATAATTTTTAGAATGAATCAGAATTGAAGCCAAAGTTTGTCATCAGTACTCACTTCACTGGATAGTTTCAACTTCACTGGATAGTTTAAAGTAAGATCTGAACTGCATTATACTATATATTATTTTATTTCATTCTTGAAAATGAAATAAAAATATATATTCTTACCATAAAATACTTTATTGGAGAGCCAGTGAGCACAGAGCTAGCTGGTTAGCATGGAGCTAGTTGGTTAGCTGAAGGCCTGTTCCCTTGGCAGTCCAATAAAATCATGTTTAGTGGGAAAAAAAAAACTGTTTAATTATTTTTTTCAAGCTATTATCAAATACTTTAATTCCATGTTTTGTTGCTTTTCATGGAATTGGTCTAGACTAAAGAAAGCAGCATTAGCGGCACTTTGCCAGTTTGCTAGCGGCAGTAGCTTCAAGTTTGGTCAAACTGGGTAAGATGCTCTCCTGCAGACATCAGCATTAGGCCATACTAAAGACTGAAGGCCTGTTTGTTGCAGAAAAAAGTCGCGTTTGGAAGGAAAATAAAAAATAGCCATTCTGTAGAACCTCGTAACCCCTCAGCCAGGACACCTCAAGCACACAGAGGAAAAAAGCCATCCTCATATGAACAGTTTTGGACAATCAACATTTTATTTGCCACTCTACGCACAGGTTTAGGTCATAGGGAGTGCCTATGCAAAATTTCAGACATTTCATGCATATGAGCCGAGCAATGGCCCAGACAATGTTTCTATGTTTAAGGTCACTGTTCCAAGGTCAAAGGTCACATATGCAAATTAGCTGCCCCACACATAGGTTTAGGTCATAGGGGGTGCCTATGCAAACTTTCAGAAAGATGGCATGTGCATGAGCCAAGCAACAGTTAGGACAAAATTGTCACTAAGCCCACCCACCAAGCCAACAACCATACCCCTCCAGCCATAACTGGCTGAGGGGTAAAAACTGTCTTATTCTTGAAAATAAATTATACTTTCATTCCAAATATTGTTCCTTTTCAGGGTTTCAGTCTTAAATGACAGTTTAAAAAGGCTGGCCAGCATTAACATTTAGCTTAGCATGAATCAGGATCACAGGGTGGCACAGTGGCATAGTGGTTAGCATGTCTGTCTCACAGCAAGAAGGTTTTTAGTTCGAGTCTTGGGCTCAGGCATTTCTGTGTGGAATTTCCATGTTGTCCCCGTGCATGTATGGATTTCCTCCTGGCGCTCTGGTTTCTTCCCACAGTCCAAAGACATGCACGTTAGGCTAACTAGCTGTTTCAAATTGCCCATGGTGTGAATGTGTATGAATGGTTGTGTGTGTGTTGCCATGCAATGGACAGGAGAGTTATTCAAGGTGTATCCCGCCTTCGACCAGTGTCGGCTGAGATAGGATCCAGCCTCCCCACAACCTTAGTGGGATTAAGTGGCTCAGCAAATAAGTGAGTGGGTGAATGAATGAGTGAAGCATGATCACTTCTAGGTTTTTTTTGTGTGTGTGTGTGTGGGGGGGGGGGGTGTCTTTGTAGTGACGTTTCAGGTCATATATGAGCTGATATTCTAGGAGTAGGTTAGCCAATTAGAGCATACAACTGCTATTATTTAGTGACATAGAATAGAATAAATATTTGTAAACATGTACAGTGACTAGCAAAAGTATTCACCCCCCGTGGAATTTTTCATTTTTCGTTGCCTCACAAACTGGAATTAAAATGGATTGTTTGAAGGTTTGTATCATTTCATTTATAGAACATGCCTACAACTTTGAAGACGTGATTTTTTTGTTATTGTGAAGCAATCAACAAATAGGACAAAATAACAGAAAACTTCAGCGTGCAAAACTATTCACCCCCCTAAAGTCAGTACTTTGTAGAACCACCTTTTGCGGCAATTACAGCTGCAAGTCGCTTTGGATGAGTCTCTGTGAGCTTGCTACATCTTGCCACTGGATTTTTGCCCATTCCTCAAGTAAAAACTGCTCCAGCTCCTTCATGTTGGATGGTTTCCGCTTGTGAACAGCAATCCTCAAGTCTGACCACAGATTCTCAATTGGATTGAGGTCTGAGCTTTGACTAAGCCATTCTAACACATTTAAATGTTTCTCCCTAAACCATTCAAGTGTTGCTTTAACAGTATGCTTCATTATTCTGCTGGAAGGTGAACCTCTGTCCCAGTCTCAAATCACACGCAGACTGAAACAGGTTTTGCTCAAGAATATCCCTGTATTTAGCACCATCCATCTTTCCTTCGACTCAGATCAGTTTCCCAGTCCCTGCTGCTGAAAACCACCCCCACAGCATGATGCTGCCACCACCATGTTTCACTGTGGGGATGGTGTTCTTGGGGTGATGGGATGTGTTGGGTTTGCGACAGACATAGCATTTTCCTTGGTGACCGAAAAGTTCAATGTTAGTCTCATCTGACCAGGGCACCTTCCTCCATACATTTGGGGAGTTGCCCACATGCCTTTTGCCATGGCTTATTGTGGTCCCATGCACAGATACACCAGTCTTAACATTTAAAGGTTGTAATGTAACAAAATAGATAAAAAGCTCAGAAGGGTGAATAATTTTGCAAGGCACTGTATATATCTTGCCTCCTGTACTGTTCTTCTCTATCATTAATCGCCCAGTTTTAATAAATGTATTACTCCATGAAATTAAATATATTTCTTTTCTGAATATAGCTCAGGCACAATTTAAGTTCTAGCATTTTAAATACTAGCATATTTTGCCCACCTTTAAAATGAAAAAGAAAAGATCATTTAAGTCACCACAGACAGCTTTGGCTAGGAGCCAAGACAGCAGCATTAGCCATGGGATGCTATGCACTCTCTCAGGAGTGAGAGAGGTATTCAGATTATTTACTGAAGTACTAAAACCACACTATAAATACTCCCCTACAAGTAAATGTCCTGCATCTATAAGTAGAATCAGCAAAAATGTACTTAAAGTAACAAAAAATAAAAACAGTTTTGTGTCTGTGTTTTATTGTTGCATAAGATGTTTTTGGATGAATATTACTGCTGCATTAATGTATATGTTGCATGTTTTATGAGTCTGTTGTGGCTAGCGCCATCCTCTATGCTGTTGCATGCTGGGGCAGCAGGCTGAGGGTTGCAGACGCAAGCAAACTGAACAAACTGATCCGCAAGGCAAGTAACGTTGTGGGGATGGAGCTGGACTCTCTGACGGTAGTGTCGGAAAGGCGAATGTTGTCCAAAATAAAGATAATACCTCCCACCCACTGATCAGTCACAGGAGCACATTCAGTGAGAGACTGATACCACCTAAATGTACCACTGAACAACACAGGAAATCATTCCTACCTGTGGCTATTAAACTGTACAACAGCACCATATAGCAACAACATCCACTGTTATACATTTACATTTTGCACCACATTTACATTCTACTGTTTATCATATTGATAATAGTGTACCAACAGGATTCATTCTGTATCTGTTTATATAGATATTACTAACTTCTCACTTTAGACATATAGATAGATAGATAGATAGATAGATAGATAGATAGATAGATAGATAGATAGATAGAAGCCACTCCCTGGATGGTGGTGGGCATGAGATAGGGGAGGCAGTACTTGATGGGTGGGAACTGGATACCACAAAAATAAGGGGAAAAATGAGGAAAAATTAAAAAAGGCCTGAGCTGGGGACTCTTCCTGCTGTGAGGTGAATGTGCTAATCACTACACCACTGTGCCACCCTCCTTGCACATTTCTACATTTATCAATACTTCTTAGGTATGTAAAGAAGAAAATCTGCAGCAAAAAAGCACTATATAATTAAGAATGATTAAGAAAGGAGTCGATCATTCATTCTGAAGGGCTTCATCTACATCACAGCCGATCCTCTCCCTCATTTAACAGCATGGAAAGAATCCTTTAGCATAACGAATCCAGTCTTATGGTTTTTTACAATTACTTACACACTGAAATTAAAAATAATACCCAGGTTTTAACTCGACACACAAGGCTACACAACTATAAGAACATTCTCAGTCTCAGACATTTCGCAAAATACTGCACACAGGTTTTGCAAAATACCAAACACACTTCTATTACACACATTATTCAAAACTGAAAGACTGTGTGTGGGTTAATTGCTTAACAATCACCCGCTCTCAGAATGCACATGTAAAAACACATGTAACCAATCTGATCACTCAGAAACCAGAGCTCGAACACCGTAAATAGGAGTCAGGGATGGCCTTTGGTGTGTACAACAATGGACAACAATTTTGGAGTAACAGTTACAGGAAGAGGTGTTGGAGGAAGATGAGTGAGAGGAGGAAGAGGAAACGAAGGAAGGGGAGTGAGAGGAGGTACAGGAGAAATAGGAAAAGGTGTTGGAGAAAGAAGAGAAGGAAAAGGAGAAAGAGAAGTGAGAGGAGGAAGAGGAGGAAGAGGAGAACGCAGAAGGGGAGCAAGAGGAGGAGGAGGAGTTGGAAGAAGAGGAGTGAGAGGAGGAAGAGGAAACAAGGGAAGGGGAGTGAGAGGAGGAAGAGGAGAGGGAGGAGAAGAAGTGAGAGGAGAAAGAGGATGGGGAGTGAGAGGAGGTAATGGAGGAGAAGAAGAGGTATTTGGGTAAGAGAAGCAAGAGGAGGAAGAGGGGAAGGAGAAAGAGAAGTAAGAGGAGGAAGAGGAGATGGTGGAAGGGAACCCGGGGAAAGGATAGGTGTTGGAAGAAGAGGAGAAGGAGCAAAAGGACAGAAGTTAGAGGAGAGAGAGGAGAAGGAGGAAGGTGAGTGACAGGAGGAAGAGGAGGAAGAAAAGGATGAAGAGGTGTTTAAGGCAGAGGAGCGAGAGGAGGAAGATTATGTAATCTTGTGTGATAATCTTGTGTGATACCTAAAATAATAAAGGCACTGAGGGTTTTGTTGTTGTTTTTTACCCAATTACGCCCCCTAGTGAAAAAGAATAGAACTTGTTTATTTTCATAGTTCTTTTATAAGACGATTTAGATTTAGAGCGCTGATGATTTTGATTCAGTCTGAGAGCTGTGATTAAAACTTTTTTAATATCTAGATGGTCTCCTCGGGTAACACACAGTGGCTTGTGCATTTGTATGTGTGTGAATTTGTAATTGATCAGACTTTATGACATCACACTTCATCCTTCATGAAGAAACAGAGAGTTGTTCAGCTTCACGCGGGTGTTGATTTGGATATGATGCTGATAAGAAGTGCACACTATACCCCTACAGAGCGCTTACTATAGAGGGTGTAACCTTTTGAGAGAGTGTGTTAAATAGTGATGCTCACTTCAGAATGGAGCTCAGAGCTGCTTAAACCGGTGATGTTCAGGAGGAAGAAGAGGAGGAGGAGGAAGAACCTATTTGGTTCTGAATGATAAACGCTCTAGGTTTTCTATTAAGAGAGAGAGAGAGAGAGAGAGAGAGCGTGTGTGTGTGTGTGTGTGTGTGTGTGTGTGTGTGTGTGTGTATTGGCCCTGCGATGGTCTGATGAGCTGTTCAGGG
>JAQMYF010000008.1:3772667-3783064 GCA_030014195.1 Neosilurus mollespiculum
ACACACACACACACAGAGAGAGAGAGAGAGAGAGAGAGAGAGAGAGAGAGAGAGAGAGAGAGAGAGAGAGAGAGAGATTCTTACAATACATGGACTTACTCCTGGATACTTACCCTAACCACCACTACTCCCCTATCCCAAACCTTAAAACGGCTTCAACTTAGTCCCCATAATGTGATGAAAACCTGGATTGATCACTCACACACACACACACACACACACACATACCTGTGGGGTATGCACAGAAAGTCACTGGTGTGGACACCTGAGTCAACATCTCTCAATTAATTTCTTTCTTTATTCCTTTCTCTTCTTTATAAAATGATATACAGTGGATTGAATGATGGTCTACTTCAAAATGAGTGTCCTGACTGATGTTTTATGTAAGGCACATTGATAATATTAGGAAAATGTATGTCTGATAGGCACATACAGACAGGTTGGATAGGTCTATAACAAACCCAGAGCTACTGTCAAAAGGAAAGATTAAAAGAAAACCATTCTGCTTTAGGTGTAAACTCAAATCATGCCTCTTTTACCTCGGTCCAATTAATGCACATGTAATGAAGAAGCTGACTGTAGTAGGCTAGGTGCACAAGTGTTTACAAATTTCTGTAGAATATTAGGCATTATTTATTAGATAAAGAATCGATTAATCAGTAACATGTCTGAAGGTCCTGGGTTGGTCTCCTCTGGGTACTCTAGTTTACTCCCACAGTCCAAAGACACTAATTAGCTGCTTCAAATTGCCCGTAGGTTTTGTGTGTGTGTGTGTGTGTGTGTGTGTGCGTGTGTGTGTGTGTGTGTGTGTGTGTGTGTTGGCTCTGTGATGGTCCAGACAAAATGTTCAGGGTGTACTCTACCTTCACTTAATGTCAGCTGAGATAGGCTCCAGCTTTACCGTGACCCTTTTTTTTGTATAAGCTGCAAATGTGCTTATGTTTCTGTCACGCTCAATACCACCATCACCAAGCACTCCATGTGTAAAAACCTGGATATGCCACTGAGTTCAAATGAAGGAATAGTCAGCCCAATCTTGCAACCCTAGCATGGATCCTTCAGGTATTAGTGCACAATGTTAAACTCGAACTGCAACACAGTGGGGTCAGTATGCAGGTTACTGCCAAGGCTTAGGAAGGGAATAAACTTCAACAGCCAATAAACACAAGAATTTGTAAGTGGGGTCTGAGAAGAGAAATGTTAAACATTAAGAATTGTGGGAAAGAATATTAAAACATAATGAATTGTAGAGATACTGGTGTGTTTTGTCGCTGTCCGCCTTTGTGGTGCTGAAAACCAGCCTCCGCCATCCCTCTAAATCAAACACATATCTTTATCCTGCTTTCATTCAACTTCAAGTTTTGTTTTGTGGCTAGACGTGACACGTCTCTCTTTTGATTCTAGTATTTAAAGGTAGTGTGAACGGTTCAGTGCAAAAATTACAAACAATCACGCTATAACTTTTTCCTCGTTTGGATATCTCACCTGAAGTCGCTATAAGGATGAATGATCCACTTTCCAGCTGACTTGACGCGCTCCTGCTCTCTCTCCACCGCTTTCTGGCTGCCGTACATTCGTAAGGAGAATTTGTTGACTCCCGGCTGCAGCATGCTCCCGAACTGCCGCTGCATGAAGCTCGCTTGGCTCCCGCGCGTCTCAGAATCCTCGGGCAAGATCTGTGCGCCGTCCTCGGACTTAAGGAACGTCACGGAGTTCCTGGGCTGCTGGCTCTGCGTGGAAGCGGACGCTTTCCTACTCGGTGCATTGGAAAACGATACCTTGGAGTCCTTCTTTTCCGGGACGGCGGCCGGACTGGAGGAGTCTCCAGGGCCCGGGGGAACAGCGGACGCATCCGTGCCTGAAGTTGAGGTGCTCGTGGCGCGTTTATTCGCATCCTGCTTGTCCTGCTTGGACATAATGGAGCGCAAGCTGCCTGTGCCCGAGCCTCTCCTGCACTCGCCGTTTTTGTTGCACTTCATTGCGGAAATCGGAGCTGCGCCGTGGACACCTCCTTCTCCAGGAACATTACAGGCGTCTACCGTGAGCGCTGTAGGAGACGCTTTCCCGGGGTCGGAATCGTCGCGTGCCGCCGCATCACTCAGACGCGCAGGCGCGAATGTCCTAACTGCTGCGTCCGTGGAAGCTACTGCTTGCACTTGCTCGAGATCTGGAGTGTCTTGGACCGCCGGGATCTCATCGTTGGAGGAGCTTTTGTGCGCTGCTCCCCCTCCCGACGCGGAGTTTTGCATCTTATTGTTACCTCCCCCTCCTCCTCCTCCGTTGGCACCAGCTCGCCTAAATCGAGGGTTCTGAAACTTGGGCTCTTCTTCACTGTCCTCCGCCTCGTCCATCGTGTCGTGCTTGATCGGGCCGCACTGGTTGGACAGTTTGGTGTCGCAGCGGCTTGCGCAATGAGACGGCGGAGCGCCACAACCGCTCACCACAGCAGGCTTTTGTGCGACAACTCCTGACCCGGGATGAAGCTCATTCCGGTCCATTGCGTTTGGGTAATCAAATTTGGCCTCCGGTGATCTTGAGAGGAAACCAATCACGACAGAGAGTTAGTTAGAGAGAGAGAGAGAGAGAGAGAGAGAGATATTTTGGAATCTTCTTTTATTTCTTTATACATAACCACATTCATTCATTCATTCATTCATTCGTCAATTTATGTTTTATCATGTTTAAAGTTAGTTAGTGCTCCTTAGTGAAAAGCTCTAATTTTCTAATTTGAATAAATTTATACTATGAAGTGACTCATCTGTCCATCCATTATTTACCGCGTGTACAGTAAAGTCACATTTCAGTTAAATATGAAAATCACACAGTTCCTCTTAACCCAAACATCATAATTCAGATCACCAGTCTGGTGTCTAAAGCCTGCTTCTTGTTTTGCACTGGACAAATGAACCTGCTAAGAAACCCAGCATGGCCTGACCAACCACCAATCAGTTTTTATGCTGTTTTTCCAGCTTCCATCAATGAATAAATATCAGAATTTTTTTTATTTCACCCTGTTGGCTTATTTTCTTTATAAATATATATAAAATAAGATTCAAATTCTGATACAAGATGGAATTGACTACTCACTTAAGCACTCACTAGCTGATATAGTCTACCAGTTTGACCAATTCTGCTTGTGTTTTGATGGACCAAGCTAGATATTTTGGCAGAGAATGGGACCCAAAATGGATGTAAAATAAAATAAGAATACCAAACGTGTGTTGGAACTACAAAAACAGCATTTTTCACTTTTAACATATCTATTTAAATATATAAAGATAACCTAGCCAATGATATCATTAGCTTACCTGTATTTCAATAGCAGGGGTGCTCAACCTTGTTCCTGGTGATCTAACTTTCTGAAGACTTTTGCTCGAACCCTAATCATGCCCACCAGACTATCTAATTACCTAATTAAGTCTTAAGACTTTGAAATGAAGATTTAAGGCGATTATTAGTTCTGTTAGGTCAGCCCCATTAGGGTTGGAGGTAAAGTATTCCCTTCAGGAAGGTAGATATCCTCTATACATTTAGTAATATGTGTAATATCAGGGAAACTGTCAATACACTCCCTGTAAATGAAAACAACAACTAGAGGATAAAAAGGGTACCTCTGCCAAGCATAAATGGGTTATTATCGCTTGGCATAGTTATAATGAAATGTCTCCCCCTAGTGGGCTTCTGCCCCATGTCAATTAAAGATAGGGATTTTTCAGCATTTTTAGATTTTTTTTTTCTCAACATGATCCCATGCATGGACCACATTTATCATAAATGGGTTTTGTTCCAGGCACCACCCCTCCACCAAGTTTGATAAAAATCAGATTTTAGTTTTTGTGTAATCCTTCTAACAGAAATAAAATCTTTAGTAAATGCTTGTTAAAAGGCCTTAAATTCCTGACTCCAAAATGTCATGGCTTCTTGCTAGGCCCATACGCCATCCATCCACCAAGTCTGGTGAAAATAGGTTCAGTAGTTTTTGTGTAATCCTGCTAACAGGCAATAAACAAACAAACATATGCTGGTGAATACATTACCTTCCCCGCTAAGCAGCAGAGGAAACAACAACAACAACAACAACAAACAACTTCAGGTGTGCAATCTTTCCACAGGAGGGTTTTTTTAGTGGAGGGGGTCGTGGTCTTTTTCTTCTGAGAGGTTTCTACTTCAGTAAACTTTCCCATTATAAGCAAATCAGATAACTCTTTTGAGGATTGGACTGAACTTACAAAAAGGTGTATATTTGAATTTCCAAATGTTTATTTAAAGTAATTCCTTGGCTGCATTTGAATTTCCCTTAAAGAAAGAATTTGAAATATCGTATGGCCGTCTGATGAGGTAACTACAACAGCACAAAAGAAACAATTAAAAGCATAACTCATCCCAACTACTGATACCTTTCTTAATCTATCCTTTTAAGAAAACAAAGCTAAAGAGTTAATTATGCCAGCTATTCCAGCTGGACCCATTGCGCAGCAATATCTGTAGCCGTTAAATTAAATTACTTCCACAGGCTTATTGCATTTCATTCTCTTGTTTGTTTGTTTTGTTCCTTCTCTCTGCATCAACTGTAGAGTTGCTCATAGCTTAAATAAATTCACCCATCTTATTAACCTGGGATCATTGGAATGCCACTGCAGTAACAAAGTACGGTACTGAGTAATCAGCATAAAACAAATTGCGGCGACATTGTGAGGTCCTTGTCATAGAGGATGTTTTCAATGACAGTTTTCCCTCAATGGCATCAGCCTACTGCCCCCTGGTGACAAAAATCAAAGGCTCTCACACATCCTAAGACAAGAGGAGAGCAGTGTGGTCAGGCTAAGACCTTGCTTATGTCAGTCAAATTGCATCTAAAGCTAGGAAAAAACCCTCATATATTTAGAGTGAGAGAGAGAGAGAGAGAGAGAGAGAGCAAGGTTTAATTTGCTTAAGCATGCACTGCTTGACACATTGGTTCAGAGACCTTTCCCACCTTTTCTTTTATTAGAACTCTGGATAATGTTCTATTTAATATCTGTCCTTGGTCAGGACTTGACTTTGGTATTGCTATGTAGTGCGACTGATCAACAAAGACCATTCCTTTGGAATATTTCACTGCAAATGAAAGATACATACATAGTGTCACAGTGCTATAGACACCATCAAGATACAGGACTCATTTAAGAATTTAAAACATCCTCACCACCACCACCAAAGCATCCAAGAAATAGTACTAACAATAACTATTCCTTAAACAACTCTTAATAGAGGTCATCAAGCTTATCAGGAGCCCCTATACATTCCTTTGCATACTTCGACAGAGCGAACTCTTCACATGGGAGAGTAATGGTATGCACTTGACTTACACCAACTAGCAACAACTCAACAATAAAGCTCATTTTTTTGATGCCACATCCCTTCGATTATCTTAAAGGCTGCAGGACAGATCCTTCCACAATCTTGCCTTGATCTAAAATAGATTTGTCCCCAACAGGGAGACAGGCTTACCTTGAGAGAGCCGGTGTGTGCCAATGTCACTGAAAGGTTGTCTGAGCTCAGTGGACC
Source organism: Neosilurus mollespiculum (assembly GCA_030014195.1). Classification (NCBI taxonomy): domain Eukaryota; kingdom Metazoa; phylum Chordata; class Actinopteri; order Siluriformes; family Plotosidae; genus Neosilurus; species Neosilurus mollespiculum. Next base: position 3,778,215 of record JAQMYF010000008.1, read on the forward strand.
AGAGCGTGGTTTCCATGTGTCGAGGACATGCATCATGCAGTGTCTATAAAAAGGTCAGTGAGCCGTCAAAGCATCCTGTTCTACCCGGTTGCTTCTTTTTACCTTCAACTGCTTGCTCCTGACTGATTGATGGCAAGCTGCATAACACTGAATCACAGTTTCTCTGTGTCTGCAGCGTCACGCACTTCCTGGTTGGACACACTGGAGTGTGATGCTCCCGGCTTCATTTGCATAAAAGGCAGAGTTCCGAGAAAAGGAGACAAGGCTGGGATTGATCTTGGAGGAGAGCCAGATGGACGAGATCACAGGACCGGAGACATGCTATTCTGAAGTATGGTGGTGCTTGATGTTTTCTAGACACACCGCATTACAGGACCTAAAAAAAGCATCAACAAAGATTATGAGCCACAGAACTCTAATAATTGACAGCAGCCAGCATGTTAAATAAAATCACCACTGCCTTGTGCATGGAAGCTGTATTTCAGTGCAGTAGAGTAGAATCTTCTGGTCTTTATATTGTTAGGGGTTTGCATCAAGTCTAGATGATAAAACAATCTATGAAACACATAAAATATAATATATACAATTCCACAAGAGTAGCACAATGGTGCAGTGATTAGTGTGTCTGCCTCATAGCAAGAAGCTCCTGGGATCAAGTCCAAGGCTCGGTTTGCATGTTCTCCCCATGCTTGCATGGGTTTTCTCTGGGTACTCCGGTTTCCTCTTATATGCCAAAGACATGCACATTTGCTTAATTGGCTGTTCCAAATTGCTCCTAGGTGTGTGTGTGTTTTGGTCCTACCATGGTTGGACATGCTGTTTATGGTGTAACCCATCTTTCCCCAGAGTCGGCTGAAATAGGCTCCAGCCTCCCCAGGACCCTAGTTGGATTAAGTGGCTTGGCAAATGAATGAATGAATGAAATATTCACTCTTTTTTGAAATATGATGTTCAGAAGAATTTTGGATGGCTACACAGACCTCCTAAAAATGTAACGCAACTTGGCATATTGCTCAGCGAAATAAAAGACTTCTGAAGACTTGGAAAAGATAACATCAGGATGATATTACTCAGTTTTGTATTGGGCGACATAACAACTGATCAATCTTTCCATCCATCCATCCATCTATACTAATCCTTTTGGGTTGTGAGGGAAGTTGGAGCCAAGCCTGAACAGGTGGCGAGTCTATTCCAGGGCTAACACAAACATAATCAACCATTTACACTCACATTCACACCTAAGGGCAATTTAGAGTAGCCATGTACATGTACAACCCACACAGGTATGGGAAGAACCTGTAAACTCCACACAGAAGGACCTCTGGCTAACAACTGCACAGGTGTACCCCCCACACACATTTCATAATCCATCATAAATTAATTTCCCTATAACGGCATGCACTATTGTGTTTTACTCACTCACTCACCAAACTGCTTAATCCTACTAGACTTGCGAGAAGACTGATGTCTATCTCAGCCGATGCTGGGCGAAGGCGGGGTGCACCTTGAACAGCTTGCCAGACCATCGCAGGGCAACACACACACACCTAGGGACAACTTAAATAGCCAGTTAACCTAATGTGCATGTCTTTTGGACTATGGGAGAAAACTGGAGTACTCAGAGGAAACCCAGACAAGCACTGGCAGGACACACAAACACCCGAGCCTGGGGAATCGAACCCAGGACCTTCTTGCTGCGAGGAGGATGTGCTAGCCACTACACCACAGTGCCGTCTTGTTGTGTTTTACTCTGTATTTATTGTAATTATCCTGCATGACTAATACACAGTAGAGCAAAAGCTTTGCAGCTGAAAAAGCAGCACATCAGTTCCACAGCTGTCATGATAAGCTGAGAAAGCAGCGCCACTGAGCCTGAAGTATCAGCACCGAGCACCCCGTTATCACACATTACAAACATGTAATGGGATAATGAGTGAGATAATCTCCTGTAGCTGTTCACCACAAGCTACGTTTGACCTTCGAGTCTCCCAGAATGCAGAAGAGGAATGAGTCATGGTGTACTCCGGGGGTTTCAGGACACAGGGGGCTCATTAGTACAGTGGCAACATTTGCTGTGTGTAGTGTATGGGGGTGGTGGTGGTGGGGGGGATTTACTCCAGGAAAAAAAGGGCAAAAATCCGAGCCTACCACCAGGAACTGCTATAATATCATAAAATGTTACTTAGTATTCCGGAATGTGGTACATTTTTTTTTAATCAGGGCAGCATGGTGGCGTAGTGGTTAGCACGTCAGCCTCACAGCAAGAAGGACGGAGTTTCTGTGTGGAGTTTGCATGTTCTCCCTGTGTTTGCGTGAGTTTCCTCTGGCTACTCCAGTTTCCTCCCACAGTCCAAAGACGTGCACATTAGGCCAAACCGGCTGGTCCAAATTGACCCTGGGTGTGAGTGTGTGTATATGGTTGTGTGTTGCCCTGTGATGGTCTGGTGAGCTGTTCGGGGTGTATCCCATCTTTGCTTAGTGCCAGCTGAGATAGCATGCAAACTCTATATAGAAATGCCCACGCGGAGCCCGGGACTCGAACCCAGGTCCTTCTTGCTGTGAAAGGGACATGCTAACCTATACACCACCATGCATTCATAAATTAGTGAATATTTATGGACTTTGGAAAAATACAGCTTTATAGATCTGATACTAAGCTTCTGGGTACTGGTGAATTCAGATTCCTCTGTGCGGTGAAGTAGGAGACGTCAAACACAAAGATATGAGAGCTAAAAATGGGTCACAAGAAGCAGCAGCTCAAGGAGAGCTGATAATACTGACGGTTTCCCACACAGCTGTGTAGCTGACAGCATGCATCAACTTGTCTGTGCGTGTATATGGGAGCCAAACAGGTTTTGGTTAAAATGCAAATAATGTGATATTCAGTAGAAAGAGTTAAAACTCTCTCTCACACACACACACACACACACACAGGCATGCTGTCAAAGCAAAAAATATACAGCTAATTTAGCAATTTGTTTCTATTCCCTGATAGTGCGGTACTATGGTGTAGTGGTTAGCATGTCTGCCTCATAGCAAGAAGGTCCTGGGTTCGAATCCCAGGCTCAGTGAGGGTATTTCTGTTATTATATTCTCCCTGTGTTTGCGTGGGTTTCCTCCTGGGTACTCCGGTTTCCTCCAACAGTCCAAAGACATGCACTTAAGGCTAACTGGCTGTTCCAAATTGCCCCCAGTTGTAGGTGTAAATGGACGTGTGTGTTCAGGGTGTACCTCTCCTTCACCCAGAGACTGCTGTGATTGGCTCAAGCCTTCCTGTGAGCCTAGTAGTATTAAGCAGTTCGGCAAATGATTGAATGACAAGGGTGTCCTGTCCTCCTTGTTGGATCCTTGTTGCCATTTTCAAATAAATGATATGTGCCACAATATGCTGCAGGTTCCTTGACACCTGCTTCCTCCAACAGCTTCAGGAAGGGATGCAGCATCCTCAGCCCGATGCAGCATGAAATCAGATTTTTTTCTTTTCTTTTTGCTATACTGTATTAATCCTGCAAGGGAAATTATTGCATCTGCATTTAACCCATCCAAAGTGAGCTCACACATACGTAAACAGTGAGCACACACACGGCCGGAGCAGATTGGGGCGCCCGGAGAGCAGTTGGGGATTAGGTGCCTTGCTCAAAGGCACTTCGGCCAGGGAGCTATGTCATACCTAAGGGACTTTATACCAGTATACTCTATACATGTACAGAGACATATCAAAAGTACAAAAAGATACCATGAAAGGTTTACACACAGGTATACATATACATAACTGACTGTATGTTGGAGAACAGGTGATGGAGATAACTCAGAGCAGTACTCTGACTCACTTGGACTTTCTCAGCAACATCACTAGCCTTACAGCAGGGATTATTTTCAACAGTCCGCTTGACAGTGTAAAGACACCTGGCAGAGAGCCCAGGTCGGCCTGAGCGGGATGCTGTCGATTCCTTGCCTTTGCTGGTGAATTGTACAATCATTCTGTTCACTGTGGCGATAGGAATCCCAAGGTTTTATGGCAAAGTCCACCCTCTGACTGACCCACAATACACCCTCTTTGAAAATCAGACAACTCACGGAATAGCTAGTTTCTATAAGCAAGTTATATACTGTAACCTAAAATAAAATAATATTATATTTACAGGGTTGATCAAATGAGTTTTACAGTTAATACTGTGTAACGAGGGGTGTCTATTTACATTCGATGTCACTGTACTCCATTATTGAGGCGGCAGCCCAGAGCTGTGGCCGGAAGGTCATCGGTGCCTGTCATGGAGGCAACCCCCGAACCAGGTGGTGGACACCTGTGGTGAGGGAAGCTGTTAAGCTGAAGAAGGAGGCCTATCAGGTCCTTTTGGCCTGTGGGACTCCTGAGGCAGCAGACGGGTACCAACAGGCCAAATGTGCTGCAGCCGGGGCTGTCGCCGATGCAAAATCTCGGATGCGGGAGGAGTTTGGTGAGGGCCTGGAAAAGGTTCTGGACCACCATCCAGCGCTTCAGGAGGGGGAAGCAGTACTCCACTGTTTACAGTGGAGGGGAGCTGCTCACCTCAACTGGGGATGTGGTCGGGAGGTGGAAGAAATATTTAGATGACGTCGTCCTTTTGGCTTCATCGAGCCAGGACCTTCAGCTCTCGCTGGAGCGATTCACAGCTGAGTGTGAAGCGACTGAGATGAGAATCAGCACCTCCAAGTCCGAGGCCATGGTTCTCAGAAGGAAAAGGGTGGAATGCTCCCTCCAGGTCTGGAATAAGGTCTTGCCCGAAGTGGAGAAGTTCAAGTATCTCGAGGTCTTGTTCACGAGTGAGGGAAGGATGGAGTGGAAGATTGACAGGCGGATCGGTGCAGCC
>JAQMYF010000008.1:3800032-3813314 GCA_030014195.1 Neosilurus mollespiculum
ATATATATATATATATATATATATATATATATATATATATATAATAACTCTCTAAAAATGTTGCAATAAGTTTTCTACAATAAACCACATTAAAATATACAGCACTATTGGAATAGAAATGTTTGCAGGACTTGATGTAGGATAATTACATTGTTTTTAATTAATAAATAACGTGTATTTATTCTGTACTATGCATTCCATAACAATAAAAATAAACCCATTGATATCATGCTATGTGTCAAATAAACCCACAGATCGCTTTCTAGTGGCGTTAAAACATTTTCTTTATACTCACTTCCCCCACTGTATCTAGAGCAAAAACCCTCAAGGAGCCCTCTCCAAGATGGCGTCAAGTTGACGCTGTGAAACCGACGTTTCTATCTTTTTAGCATATCTATGGTTATCTTACATTAGCTGGGAGCTCTGAAGTGTACAATTCGACCGATATTTATAATTATGCTTTTCGCGTAGGACTTACCGGGAGACGAGGTCTAATCTCTTCAGAGCATCGGTGACAGAAATACTGGCTGGTCCGTAAAGAAGCTTCCGCCATCTTTGCAGTTACTGTGGAAACACTGCGCGTACGGATCCCCGCCAGGGACAAAAACGAACACGCGAGATAATCAGTCAGTAATATAACAGTTTATTTACTATTTAGTTAAACAGCTGAACCAAAACAATCACGTCAACAAAAATATAAAATATTAGTAATTATATTTGCCTGCAGGTAAACATTATTATCCTGCACAATTATTTGCTATGCTGTAATTTAATTACTTAATGATGATAGTCTTTCTTGTTCGTTTGTTTGCTTGTTTGTTTGTTTGTTTTTTAACTGAGATTGCAGACTGTACTACAGCATTATCGCCACTCTTTGTTCTGGGGTTCTCTGCTTTGGCTTACAGACAGTTTGCTCCGTCTCTGGCGTCTTTCTTTCTCAAACACACACAGAACTCACAATAAAAAGCCACACTCCGAGACATCATCACAGATTCCATCCCCGTAACATCACGTCCTCTTCATCACCATCACCCCTCTCCGTCACAGCTCATCGTCATTCATCTTCAACATCATCACTCCTCTTCCTCTTCCTCACTCCTCATCCCCAAAAAATCCCTCTTCAGAGATTCCATCCCATCTCTGGGACATCATGTCCTCTTCATCACCACCACTCTTCTTTATCCCCGCTCATCATCATTCATCTTCGTCACTTCTCTTCCTCTTCCTCACTCCTTGTCCCAAAAAAATCCCTCTCTGTGACATCTTCAGAGGTGCCATCCCATCTCTGGGATATCATGTCCCCATTATCACAATCATTCCTCATCCTCATCACCCATCCATCAAACCCCATATCTTTACAGGTTCCAACCCATCTGTGTGAAAACATCTCTTAAATACAAGTAACAACACCTGAGGTCGTTCAAATACTATAGAATAAATTCAACAGTCCCTTCCAATATCCGCCTACTTTCCAGTGCTGGTTCATCGTTCATTTTCTGAAGCACTTAATCCTAATTAGGGTCGCGGGGAGGCTGGTGCCCATCTCAGCTGACGCTGGGCGAGGGCAGAGTACACCCTGGGCAGCTCACCAGGCCATCGCAGGGCAGAAACACGCTGATGGCAACCCAATGGCCTACTCTTTACGGAAGTCAGCAATGGTTCTTTTATATGCCTCTCACCACAGACAGTGAGAGACATGGCCGGCCCTTGATAACCCAGTTAGCTGCACTGGGGGCCAGGACAGGTTATATTAACTCATTCATTAATTTTCTGAACCGCTTAATCCTAATTAGGATCTGGTTCCCATCTCAGCCGACTTTGGGCGAGGGCAGAGTACATCCTGGCCAGCTTGCCAGGCCATCGCAGGGCAGGTTATATTAACTATTTTACTAAAATGATTTAGGACTACAATTACCATTGCAATTATAGGATAACCAACTAGACTTCATGTTAAACTGTGGTGAAGTTTCTGCTACATGGTTTGTATTTTATCTGGCGCATTAAGAAGCCTATTTAAGTGAGTTCTGTGTGTGTTTCAGAGAGATAAGCTGGAGACAGAGTAAACTGTCTGTCTGAATTAGTCTGTAGGCCAAAGCAGAGAACCCTGGACTAAAGAGGGCGATAATGCTCTAGTACAGTTCTTTAAAATAACAAAAAACAAACAAAGCATTCACCTTCCATGCAGTGCTGCCGCACAGCCACGAGAACTCCTGGTGGACTCGCACCAAGCTGCAGGCAATCATTAAAAATGTTAGCAGGAATTCTCTAGTCATCAGTGTTATTCTGCCTATTAATAAAGTATAGCACAATTTTCCCACTTTCACTCATTTGCCGAACCACTTAATCCTTTATTATGTTCACTGGCTGGATCTCAGCTGACACCGGGCGAAGGCGGGGTGCACCCTGAACAGCTTGCCAGTACACTGCAGGGCAACACACACACAATTCACACTCACACCTAGGGGCAATTTGGAACAGTTTATTAGCTAATTCTTTATACTGTGGAAGGAAACCCATGCAAGCACGGGGAGAACATGCAAACGGACGTTCTAATCCCTACACCACTGTGCCGCCCTATCACAGTTTTTATGGGAATGGGAAACCCTCTGGTCACAATGAATAGAGAAAATATGATAAACATTTAAATAATATTTATAAATTATTATTATTATTATTATTATTATTACTATTATTATTATCATTATTATTATTATTACTGTGATCATTATATTATTATTATTATTATTATTGTGATCATTTTATTATTATTATTATTATTATTATTTTATTTATTTATATTTAATTATATTATATCAGTTTTCTTGTACTGAAGGGGTCTTTGCCTTTGTTTTTTCGTATTCAGTTAATGATAGCTATAAGGAGAAGATTTTAAAAATGCACGTTTCCAGAGGAGGAATATTGATACCAAATCAAATACTGGATTTGATAGAAAGGAGTCTAAACACACAGGGCATTGCAGCGGGGGGGTGGGGTGGGTGGGTGTGAAGGGTTAGTCAGATGGTGTTAATGTTAATGTGAGGGCAGATCGGTGTGTGCTGAGTTAAAAAAAAAAAAGAAAAGAAAAAAAAAAAAAGAAAGAAATTCCCAAACGAGCCTGAAGATGGCGCTGATTGACTGTTCTCAGGAATTAAGGAGTAAAGTTCAACTTTACTGTTCTCTCTCTTTTACTGTTCATTCATAATAAACTCATCCAATAAGTTACGAGTACGCATATATATATATATAAATATAAATATAAATATATAAAAATATAAATATATACATATAAGAATATACAAATAAATAAATAAATAAATAAATAATATTAATATAAATAAATATAAGTATAAATATAAATAAATAAATATGAATATAATATAAATATAAATAAATATATAAATATATAGAGCCACTCTTGGTATTTCATGTCCTTTACCTGCAGTCCTGCTTTTTCCTCTAATCCTTGAGTTTGTGGTCCTTCTTGGTTTTATTATTCAGTTCTGTCGGGGTTGGATAATAAATAGAAAGGTACAAACCGGGCTGTACAATAAATAAACGTCACAACGGACCGCAAAATCCTTGAACATATCTGTGACGTATCAAGGTCAGCTGACGGTCAGTATAAACACTTTTCCTTTTCTTTTTTTAAACACACAAAATATAATAACCATCCCAACACAACCCTGAACTAAGGGACACCATGGAAAGCTTTCTGATGAATGGGTTTTCTCTCTGATCTCACTGAGGGTGGTTCCCATGCAGTGAGGTGGGAGATATTAAATGCATCTCACACAGTGGATTGCTTGCTGTCTGAGTACTGAGTCAGTTAATCTGTGTTTTGTGGAAAACACAGTATCAGGACGGTGTTTAGATTGTGTGGGTTTCCTCGGGGCACACCGGTTTCCTCCCACAGTCCACAGGCATGCGCATTAGGCTGATTGGCTGTTCTGAATGGCTCCTAGGGGTGAGTGTGAGTGGGTTGTTTGTGTGTTGGCCCTGGGATGGTATGGTGAGCTGTTCAAGATCTGGACCTTCTCTGGGTGTCACCTTCCCTGCGTGCAACCTTAGTAAAGATTAAGCCATTTGACAAATGAATGAATGAATCTGCTTAGTGGAATATTTATGTAATTTCTTGGTATGCTTTTGCTGAATCACTGAACTTATCTCTACGTGCTTGGCATTAATCAGTATATAATGTGCTTGTGGAGTCATTTAACCTGCAGAATTGTGTCATGTAATCATCTCAATGAGTTCAGTAAAATAAAACATTTATTTAATGTGTCTGATTATCTTCATCCTCAAAACATCTTATCCCAGAACTGACTGGTGATACTACTCTCCTGTAGAGATCCCATATCATAAGGACATTGTGACTTTTGTGTAGCAGCTGCAGGTTGGAGTGCATGTGGGTGTGGTACCTGCATGAAGCTCTCACTGTATGAATAGCACCTGGTTGTATTGAGGGTCTGAATGGCTTGAAAATGACACAAACAGGCCCTTTTCTTCCTTTCATTCATGACTAATAACACACCTGTGTGGCTCAGACATGCTCTCTACAGCCCAGCCTGTTCTAAAGGTCTGGCATCACCAATACAAAATTTGACTCACATGGTTTTATTAAATTCAAGAATGTTAAATGAATCATTACTGATGTCAGGTAAAGTAAATAAAGTACACTGAAATAAGAACAGGGCATGGTTTATTAACAAGTGCTTTTTGTCCCATTCAGAAAAAAATATCTACCAGTTTATGTTGTCATTCATTCATTTAGATGATCCAGTAGTGCATGTCATGTTTATGCAGAGATATAAAAAGGGTTCACAAACTTTCAAGCACCACTGTAATGTGTAATAATTCCAAAAAGTGTAGCTAAAATTATCTGATGACTTTCCCGAGGTGGATAAAGTTTTACCAGGACGAGGACGACGACAACGATGATGATGACAAGTAGTCGTAGGGCAGTGGTGGCTTAGTGGTTAAGGCGATGGGTTAATATTCTGAAGGTCAGCGGTTCAATCCCCACTATCACCACTGTAGGGCCCTTAACGCTCAGTTGTATAAAAATGATTATTGTAAGTTGCTCTGGAAAACAGTATGCCTAAAATGTAAATGTAGTAGTAAATAACAACACTTTCTTTTTTTAATCTGGTTGATATGAAGCATTGCTATTATCAGATGAACCGAAAATTAATCAACTCCTTCTGACCAATCAGATTTGAGAATTGTGGTATATCCTATAAAATAAACTGGTTTTAAACAAAATGATGCCTGTTTGAATGTCATTTTTAAAAATCAGTGTTAAGAAATGTGCATAAAATAAACTTACGCCATGTTACTCCCAGAGAGCGCAAACCTCCACCAAGGCCAGGAATCTGATCAAAATGTTAAAAATCATTTCACAACCTTAAAATCATCTCATATTGTTAAAGCTTCCTTTAAAAATTCCAGGATCCAAAATTTAACCCAGATCACCACCAAAATTGAACGGGGTCTTCCTTGTCTAAAACCCCGCTTCTGATAGAAATTTGATAAAAAAATCCACATAGAACATTTTTATAATACTGCTAATAAACAAACAGATCAACTGAAAGTAAAACGTAACCTCCTTGGTGAAGGTAATGAGAACTTTGTATGGAAACTTGTTATATAATATATATATGTGTGTGTGTGTGTGTGTGTGTGTGTGTGTGTGTGTGTAGTTCATATTGTATTCACTGCACTGATGGTCTGGACTCCAGTTAATACAAGATTTTGGTTTACTTGATTTATTACACTCCATGTTACATTTAAAGTTAGTTATAGTGCATTAATGCCAAAGTTCATTATTCACTCATATTAATGAATGTATTAAATAATAAACGCATTACCTGTACATTACTATAAAAGCATATAGTTATACTGTATGTGCTGTAGACTACATGAAAAAGACCAGTTCAGTATAAAAATATCAACACTACAGTATATGATAGATATAATTTTAAACCACTGCATCTTCTGCATTAATGATTTATGATATATACATTTTATTCTGACCATGTGTTCACATAGGAAGCTGTTTTGTAAAAGAGTGCCATCTAGTGATACATACAAACAGTAAAGGGTTAAATTAATTTGTGCTTGAGATCATCAGCAAAACCGAAAGTCATATTTCACACCATCAGCAACAAAAAGATGGAATATTAATAAACCATAAGATACTGAAACACAATCCCGTGTGTGTGTGTGTGTGTGTGTGTGTGTGTGTGTGTGTGAGAGAGAGAGAGAGAGAGAGAAAAAGAGTGTGTGTGGTTTTAGAACAGACAGTTCATGCATTTGACCGCTTTGCTGCCGTAGTCCACACACTCAGGCCCGACACACTCACAGCACGCATTGTGGAACCAGCGGTACTTCGATGCTCCCATTGACTCACAGTACTGCTTACACTGGCGTATAGACAAACACTCGTCAAAATACACCACTGTGCACAGGTTATCTGTTAGACACAAGAGAAGAGCAAGAGGAAGTAATATATAGAGAAGACCATGAAAGAGAGGAGAGGGAAAATAAATAATAATTTAAAAAAATGTTAAAATAATAATAATAGCAAGACAAAAAGAAAAAAGAAAAACGGAAAAGAAAACAAGAAGAACAACGCGAACAAAAAAATATAAATGGGAAGGACAAACAGCATAAAAGCATGCTAACCTCATAGAGCTCACTGATGCTAACTAGTCAGCTAGCAACATGCAATATGACTGTCTACCCAAAAACAATTTAGAATTTTGAATAAACAATAAAACTAATACAGAATTCGGCTCATATGGTACAGTGAATTATTTAATCTTGGAAGGTATTAACTCTGATATAACACATGTATATATATATATATACAGTAGTGTGTAGTGAAGATTATACTCCACCACTTTTGTCTAAAACGGCTCCTAATAAAAAGAAGTAAAAAATTACTTCTCTATAATTGTGAAAATGTATTGAATGCGATTGTAGGCAGTGAGAACCAAAAATAATCATTCCAACAAGTATACTGAGGTAAAAGTATGGATAATAAACAAAAATACTGAAAATACCAATTTTTCAGAATTGAAAGAAATTAAATTTTTTTGACTTTCGAACAGCAAGAATAAACTTCAAACCATATGGGATGGGTTAGTGGAACGAAGAAATTAAAAATATGTGAACTCTATCACTTAGAAAGGTTGAATGCTGTAATCAGAGTAAAGGGTGTTCACACTAAATATTCCCTTTTTTTTCCCTCAAAAAAGAGACTGTTATTTTTGTTTACGATATACTGTTGTTTGTTTACTTATTCTCATCAATATGATCCAACATTACATGAAATAAATACCTGCTTTAGCTTCATTTTGTTAAGTGTAGAATCATCACATCATCTCTGTATTTTTAATTTCTTTACTCGCTAAACCGTTCCATGTGGTCTGAAGTTCATTCATGATATGCAAAAGTCAAAAAATAAGAATTTTTTTTAATTTTCAGAAAAATTGGTATTTTCTGTGTTTTTGTCATAATTTTTTTTTTTTTGGACCTCATTGCCTACAATAGCATTTTTACCAAAAAATGATAGAGAAGTAATTTTTTACTTCTTTTTATTATGAGCCCTTTTAGACAAAAGTGGTGGAGTATAATCTTCACTACACACTACTGTAAATAAAATATTATACATCCACTTATATAACAACCTCGCAATGGAGTAATTCGCCATATCATACACTGCCTTGTTCAATAAGTGCTTAACATCCTGGTGGTGCCCATCTCAGCCAACACGGGGTGAAGGTAGGGTACACCCTGAACAGCACCCCAGGCAATCACAGGGGAAAACACACACAACCATTTACACTCACACTCACCCCTAGGGGCAATTTGGAACAGCCAATAAGCACACTGTGCACATCTTTGGACTGTCGGAGGAAACCAGAGTACCCGGAGAAAACCCAGACAAGCATGTGGAGAACATGCACACTCTGCACAGAAACGCAAGTACTATGGGGAACTGAACCCAGGACCTTCTTCCTGTGAGGTGGATGAACTACCCACTACACCACCTTGCTGCCCCAATATCCAGTATCAATTTCAGTTGAAAGTTTGGTCCCAAATTACAGGCAGAGAGTTTAATAATTCTATCATGAAACTATGCAAGCAGAAGAGAGAGCTGTAATATAAATATAAAATAGAATAAACCACAATGTCTCTCTTTATTCTATGGCGACTATGAGGGATATAAAAGGGACAAAAACATCATGCCATCAGATGCTCTATCAAGTCTATATATTAAAAAAGCACCTTTATCATAGGTGTCATGAATGCTTGGCTCAGGCAGTGAGATATTTTGATGTTCTTGCTCCAGCGACTCCAGGAAGGACACGAGGTTCTCGTGGTGCGAGAGCTCCTCAGCCACAGGGAACGACACCACCATCATGTTAATGGGAGTGTCTCCATCAGTGAGGGCCCTGAAGAGTGACGGAATTGGTGCATGGAGGTCCTCAACCGTGCTCTTGGAAGTGGGCGGGGTCTCGCTGTAGTTCCTCGGGTTACACATGCCTACAACAAGACATGACAGATCGACACAGATTATCTGATACGGATAATAAAAATAAAACCTTACCCTGATGTCTTTTATCAGGGAAGCTTATCCGTGATACTAGGAATCATGTCCTCACCACCTCTGCCACGTCTCCAACAGTTCCGGTCACCGGATTTCATTTTCCCCCAGTGTTTGTGTGTTCCCGTTTACAATAAACCCTACTGTCATTGACACCTGCATCTGCGTCATCTCCACACTTGACACTAGGTCATTTATGGAGGCATTTCAAAAAGTTCTTTGTCCCGTCCTGAAACAAGGGCTGTAACTCCCATTTTGGGGCACCACTTTTTTGTCCACCAAACCTCAAACGTTTAACACGATCCAAAAAAGAAAGATTCGACTTGGTATGCTGTTGCTCCAGGATAAAACATTTGTTCTCACAATGCAGGTGGCAGTGGTAGAAGCGGATAAAAGGTTGCCGTATGCACCCTAATCACCCGAACTGGCACCATCTGACCATCTCTGTTTCCCAAACAAATCCCACTGGCATGGTCACTGGTTTTCGGATGGGATAAAGAAACCACCCATGCTTGGTGGCTCAAGATGTGACCTTCTTCTGCAAAGGCATGGTGAAGCTTGAACGTCAGTAGACCAAGTGCACTGGCAATAACGGAGACTATGTTGAATTTGAAGCTTGGATCATCCTCTATATTTACTTTTGCCCTCAATATTGTATATAATTTAGAAGGTTTTCTACACTCTACACTCCATTTTTACTTACTTTGCCCCAATATCACAAGAATACTCTCAAACCTGGGGCTGAAGAAAGCATCTATTTTTTTCTTGATCAAACTGTTATAAGGAGAACATGTTGTGTCTGGTTCATTTCAGTTCACACCCTCTTCCCTGTCAAAGTCTAAGCCAGCAGTCATCTGAATCAGCTAACGCGCTCTACCCTAGCACACGAAGCACGCAGAATTATGGAATGTGCTGGAAATATTCACATGGTTTAGACATATTTAGAAGGCTTTGGTTGTTTTCATTTTGTATTTCAGCACACTGGATTCACAAAGAAGTAACAACTCTGTATTTCAGGGATACGTAAATACTGTGGGGTCCAAAAGCCTGAAGCAGCTAGTGAAAATACTTTTATTTTGACTTCATTTCTAATCTAATACAATTTTCATTAGAAAAGCTGTTACTTGGGCGGTACTGTGGCGCAGTAGTTAGCACGTTCACCTCACAGCAAGAAGGTGCTGGATTCGATTCCCGGGCTCAGGGTGTTTCTATGTGTGGAGTTTGCATGTTTTCCCAGCGGTTGCGTGGGTTTCCTCCGGGTTCTCCGGTTTCCTCCCACAGTCCAAAAACATGCACAGTAGGCTAATTATCTGTTCCAAATCGGCCCTAGATGTTGAGTGTGTGTCTGGGTGAGAGTGGCTGTGTGTGTGTTGCCCCGCGATGGCCTGGCAAGCTGTCCAGGGTGTCCCCCGCTTTCGCACAGAGTCGGCTGAGATGGGCGCCAGCCTCCCCGCGACCCTAATCAGGAATAAGCGGCTTAGAAAATGAATAAATGAATGAATGAATGCTATTACTAACCACTACTGACACAGTTTTTTGTTTATCCCTTTTGGCTTCCATGATAGCATGCATTCCAGCTAGCATGGACAGCACATATTTGTACAAAACCTAGAAATCTATTTTAGATCAAATCCAATCAGTGTGTCATCTTCAGAAGAGATTAGGCATTAAAACAGTTTGTCTTTTTGTACAAAGTGAATAACAAGGCTAACCGAGCCTTTAACAGCTAGCTTGACATCAACCAAGCTGCAAATGGACAATAGCTTTTGTTAGCTAGCTTGACAGGCCCCAAACTGCAGACACAGGCTCATTGTCCACAACAAGGCTGTGTCTGTGTTCAGTAGTATGTGAAGGACTATAGGTGTTGTTTGTTACTTGTGGTATTTAGGAAATGATGTCACAGGGAGGGATTGGGATCTGTAACATCTTCACAGATTTACTGTACAAATTCGACCAATCAGAATTGAGTATTCAAATGAGCTATGTAATGTTAGAAAGTGTTTCAGGGTGGATTTTTACTTCTGATGTGTGCTGTACTGATGACTGATTAATATCGACTCACCCACACAGTCACAGCATTCTTCCCATAGTGTGCTCAGACACAGCATACACTCTTTACAGCAGGAACAGTTTCCTTCTGATGGTCGACACTGACACAGGCCCTGCACACACACACACACACACACAAAGTTGCACTTTTGCAATATGCCTAAAATGTGAACCGGTTTTAGGATTTTCTGAGTAGCAGCCTTTAAAATGAACCTCCACACAGCGAAATAAGGTCTGAGTCACTTGGAATTACACGCTGAAAGGAAAAACAAACATCAGCATGTCCAAGATTCGCCACGAATGAATAAAACTATATAAGGAAGCCTGGAATAGTCAGACACATGGATAAATGCCGGAGTAGTGAAAAAAAAAAAAAAAACAGCAAATAATGAAGAACTGGAAATATTAATGGAACTCTAGCGTCTTTACACAAAGATCATGTATGATGGAAAAACAAAAAAGTATCAGACAGCTGAAAATAAACCGGGGAGGAAAATGTGCGGAGTTCTAGACATATTTAGAGGTAATTACAGGTTGGAAGTGAGGAAGAAAGAGGTGGTTCAAGGAGAAAGTAGCTTCCAGATGTGTGTGTGAGAGAGAGAAAGAGTAGAGAAATGTCCCATTTTAGGACTGTTTATAACATGCCCTCACTGACTTGCCCTTGCTGTTGCGTCTTGGAGGAATTCAGGTCAAGAGAAGTTTATTAGGTGTGGTCTAGTCAGGGATGCAGTCAACGCAGACTTGCCCAGAAATCCTTTCGATCTGTTTCTCTGAGATTCCTGGTACAAGCATGCAGTTCAGCTATCATTTCACGTACGTATTTCTGTACTTATAACAAACATCAAGTGCATTCCTGTTTTAAAATCCACCCCTCGGTGACCCCTCCCTCCCCCTGTTCTGCACGTGGGCACTTGTTTGATGGGGGGTTTGGCGGGGCTTGTGTGCTTTAGAAGTGCTGGTTGTTCGGTAACTTTCATTATCATCAGTATGCGAGTATCTGATGAAATCTTCATGAATATAGTTTGTGCGGTTTTATAAAGAAATGAGCTGCAAGTTTAACCAGCCTGGATTCTTCTGGAGACATTGACTGTCGCAGTTGCTTCTTATTTTTGCATGCAAAACCCTTAATTATGTTTTTGTTTTTTTGGCTGAAAAGTGGTCTCTTCTGCTTTCTTTACTGTCCCCCAACAATTTTTCTGTAACATTTAATTTTGTGTTGTTTAGAAGTGAAAATTTTTTTTGCACTAACTAAATAATGCAGAAGTCATTTACTTAAAATCTACAGTAAAACTTCCACAGTGCTCTCTCTCTCTCTCTCTCTCTCGCTCTCTCACTCACTTGTTTGCCAAACCGCTTACTTTGGTCGCAGGGAGGCCTGAGCCTATTTCAGCCAATACTGGGCTAACTAGACTGCTCACCATACCATACACACAACACACACACAACCATTCACACTCACACCTGGGTAGAATTTGGAACAGCCAATTAGCCAATAGATAATGTCTCTGTACTTCGGGAGGAAACCAGAGTACCCTGCTGAGAGGCAGACATGCCACCCACTACACCACCATACGGCCCTTGCCCAGTACTGTATATTCAAAAAGGTTACCACACTGTAATAAACCAAGCCTTACTTCTTACTGCGACAGTATATAGTGTTTGAGAGGTTATATACCACCGATCCATATAGCATCTAATAAAAATAGGTAGAGTTAGTATGTTAAGCTGTTGCATGTGAACTTAACAGATATTTTCTACTAGCCTAACTGATCTCTCTTCAGGTGAAATAGCACGTGCCTTGGGCGACATGACCTCAGTTTCAAGCTGTGTCCCATGTTATTCTTGGGTCTGCAGGCAGTTGAAAGATTTTCCGCTGCCCTCCTTGGGTTTTCTTCATTAGATGTCTTCCGGGGAACTTCCATTGTCTCTCATGGATCATATCAATGAATTTTCATTTGGTGTTAACGTGCTGAAAGACAGACTTGTTGGTCTCGTGATCTGTCCACAAGACTCTTAGCATTCTTCTGTAAAACCACATTTCTGCTGCTTGAAGGAGGCCTGTTATTTTAGCATTCAGAGTCCAGGTTTCACTTCCATACAATAGAATGGACCACACAAAACATGGGAGAAGACGGCATCGCAACTGTATATCCAGATATACACATGCACTCACTGCAGATGCAATGCGAGGTAAGTTAAATTGAGATTAATGATTAAAAATATTAACCATGCATGCACAGGGCTGTTACCAGTTCTCTATCACTTTCACATTGGTAAATACAGATAAACCTTATGGGATGCATATGAATCACTACAAGGTTTTAATCTCTTGGAAAAACTACTAAAAAGTAAAGTTCTCCAAGTTTTGTACTACTATAGTGGTATAGTGGTTATGTAACCTAGTTATGTATAGTGGTAAGTGGTTATGTATGGTGGAAAGATATAGTGGTATAGTGGTTATGTATAGTGGTATAGTGGTTATGTATAGTGGTGTAGTTGTTACGTATAGTAGCATAGTGATTATATATAGTGGTATAGTGGTCAGGTATAGTGGTAAGTGGTTATGTATGGTGGAAAGATATAGTGGTATAGTGGTTATGTATAGTGGTATAGTGGTTATGT
>JAQMYF010000008.1:3817700-3831241 GCA_030014195.1 Neosilurus mollespiculum
GGGTTTCCTCCAGGTACTCCGGTTTCCTCCCACAGTCCAAAAACATGCATGGTAGGCTAATTGGCTGTTCCAAATCAGCCCTAGGTGTGAGTGTGAGTGCGAATGGTTGTGTGACTGTTGACTGCGATGGCCTGGCGAGCTGTCCAGGGTGTACCCCGCCCTCGCCCAGAGTCAGCTGAGATGGGTGCCATCCTCCCCGCGACCCTAATTAGGAATAAGCGGTTCAGAAGATGAATGAATAATAATAATAATAATGTGGCCGTTTTGCCAACCACTGGAGTTTATTATTATTATTCAGTTTATTTTATTACTTCTTTATTTCAGTAAGTTCTCCAAATGTTCTTCATGCACAAGCACAGAATTCAAACAGAACCAAAAATATAGAGATGATGATGATGATGAAGATGATGAAGATGATACTTTCTTGCTTTTATAATTGATTGTAATCCTCATCTCAGTAGGTTTGTTCCCTTCATCAGTACATGTCGGGTTATATATGAGTTTAGAACAAAGTCGCAAATTTTACGGCATGTTATAGGATTAAATAAGTTCTACACTAACTATAAAGTTAAAAGCACATCTGCCTCCCATGTTTAAAGATCCATCCACTCCTAATGCTTTATAAGGTATTTTTTAATCCTACATACTCATACTTTTAGCCTTTACTTTTAAAACAAAAGAAAGAAGCAGAGTCGGGTCTTACCGTGTGGATCACAAAGCAGCTGTCGATGTTGAGACACACACACACACACTTTCCGCCCCACCCGACTGAAGGACTGACCGCCATCAGGCTTCTTAAAGACACCGCGACTCTCAATAAACACACCGTGTTTTAAATACATCAATCAGCCATAATATTAAGACCACCTGACTGGTCTGCTGCTGGTCACCCATACAGGGCACACCCTGAACTATCGCAGACATACACTTAGGGGCAATTTGGAACACCCAGTTAGCCTAATGTGCATGTCTTTTGACTGGGGGAGGAAACTGGAGTACCCAGAGGAAACCCAAGCAAGCACGAGGAGAACATGCAACACAGAAACGCCCAGGACTCGAACCCAGAACCTTCTTACTGTGAGGCAGATGTGCTAACCACTACCCCACCATGCGGCTGAAATCTAAAAATGGTATTTAGAAAAGGTAGGATGGTATCTGTGTGTTTGGTATTAGTGTTATACCTTGGGAATTATAAATACTTACATAAACATGAAGATAATGTTCTCTTAAACATGATAGTCTAAGCAAACACAAGCACTCCACGTATCACATGGTGGTGCAATTCAGCATGTTACCTCAATTAGTTACATGAATAAATTATATGGGTGGCACAGTGGCATAGGGGTTAGCATATCCATATCAATATACATTACACCGAGAAGGTCCTGGGTTCGAGTCCTGGGCTCAGGCGTTTCTGTGTGGAGTTTGCATGTTCTCCCTGTGCTTGTATTGTTCAGGGTGTGCCCTGCCTTCGTCCAGTATTGGCTGAGATAGGCTCTAGCGTCCCAGCGACCCTAATAAGATTAAGCAGTTCAATAAATGAGTGAATGAGTGAACTGAACCCAAAGAGCCTATAAAGGACAGACCACAGACTTGAGGTGTGTGTGTGTGAAACCCAGCAGTCGCGGAGTGTCCAGCAGCACACACTTAATTTTTTTGGTGACTTTTTTACATCATCCAGGTCTTGGAAGTACAATACATCTCCAAACCTCTCAGTGTGATCACACCACTCGCACTTGTCACAGCAGAACCATTTTATGTAAACACAACCAAGGATAACGATGTACACTCAGAAGCACGTGTTTTTAGAGACGTGTGGAACGTGGCTAGTGACATGCCTTCTAGCTATACCCAAAACCACATACCACCCACTTAATTACTACATGTTTCCGTTTACTGGTTTTCAAAAACAGTAGTAGTACGTGCATTCAAACAACGGCTTTGTAGAATATCCTGAAAAGAAAGTGACACAATAACATGAGCGGTACGATACCAGACAGTTAGAGAGATAACTGGGAAAATACGTTCTATAGTAGTGAGTAACTGGTGAAAGGTTGTTCAACATCTGTTGAGCAGAGTGCTCACAAGGAAGTCTGCACAGGCAAGGTGAAAACATAATGCCTCTGGCACCACCACGATGAGCGGACGCATAAGAAATAGACCGACAGCTAGAAGACAGTACGGTGGTGCAGTGGTGAGGTTCTCCACTTAAAGGTATTAATATTAGAGTGAATGGGGATTTCGCAATAAATTGGGAACCTGCTCAGTGTGTATGCCCTGGGACTGGCTCCATCTTCCCCACAACCCTGATGGGTAAGCAGTATAGACACTTCAGTTCAATTGTACAACCCTTTTCATAATAAACATAGGAAAACCTATTAGGATAAAAATTTACACTAATGATTTTAAATATTTTTCTATAAATCCTACACATTAATAATGAGCAAGCCTGTGGTGACGGTGACAAGGAAAACCATAAATTAATAACAAAGTAATGATGGATAGGGCAGATGTGGCCTGATGCTTAGAGAAGCTGCTGAATTTCCGTACCAGCAGAAAATGTGTGGTGGTGGGGTAGTGAGCTGCACCTTCCCTTCCTCCACATTCATGGCAGAAGTGCCCTTGAGCAAAGCACCTAACCTCCAACTGCTCTTCGGGTGCCACAGTGTGTTGCAGCCCACTGCTCCGACTGTGTGCTCACTTTGGATGGGTTAAATGCAGAAGCCAAAGTATCCCTTGCAGAATTAATACAGTATAAAATAATAATGAAAAAAATAGCTGGATAAATAAATAAATTTGCTACGAACATTTTCCAGCTGTCCATTCAGAGGGCAGCATGATGGCATAATCGTTAGTACATCCGCCACGCAGCAAGGTCCTGGGTTCGATCCCGAGCTCGGGCGTCTCCTCGTGCTTGTGTGGGTTTCCTTTGGGTACTCTGGTTTCCTCTCCCAGTACAAAGACATGCACATTAAGCTAACTGGCTGTTCCAAATTGCCCCTAGGTGTGAGTGTGAATGGTTGTGTGTGTGTTAGCAGTGTGGGCTGTCCAGGGTGTACCCCACTTTCATCCAAGGCTGGCTGAGATAGGCACCAGCCTCCCTGCGACCGTACTAGGATGTAGCAGTTTGGCAAATGAATGAATTGTCCATACCACTCATGTGCTATTGTGTAACAGCTGATAATGAAGTTCTTATAAGAACAAAGTCACAACATCAAAAAAAATTCACAACCAATAAAATTTATTCAGGTATATATTACAATTATGTACATTATCCTGTAACAAGTAAATATTAAAATAGACATATTTTAGAACCATCGTTCAAAAGGTGTTGTAAAAAATAGGTTTCGTTTTGTTGTGATCTCACATTAAAACTGTAAAAGTAAGTTTCCTTTTTTTTAATCCTAACAAGACGACACATCGATCTTGTTTTCTCTTAATGTGCGCAAGACACGACGGGCAACACAGAGGAAATGAGCGTTACTAAGAGACGACAAAAAGCAAGGGGGTGGGGCAGGACCACTTACAGAAACCTCACCACAACACAGCTTTCAGAAGAAGTACAAACCTGCAACGCATGCACAGCATAGAAATCACGAGGCAAAAACACCTGCTGTGATGAAACTAGGAGGAAACATGTAGTAGAAGAAGAAACATAAAACTGAACAAACAGAATTCAGAAGCACATGCTTAAAGAGGTAAGCCAATACCAACGACAGAGAGAGGACACTCAATATAAAACCAACTTTGGTCCATTAAACATTTGACAAAAAAAAAAAAAAAGTGTACAATCAAAATATCTATTAACTTCTTTTGTTATTTTCTCTTTTTACAAGTTAAAAATAATAATAATTACATGGCTATTTACAAATGCACAATCAGTATGTATAAAATAAGTTAAAAAAGAATGAAGAGCACAATCTATACATAATGAACACTCACTTTTGAAACGAGTTGGAACGAGACCTCTCGGTTCTACCAGAGGAGAGGTAAAGTGTTTGCTGCATCCCTCTCCCATATTCTCCCTCTGATTACTGAGGGAATGCATCGCCCTCTGCTGGCTGGATCTCCTTGGTGCAGCTCTACCTGCCTGCCTGTCTGCCTGCGGTTCGACTGCTCTGCAACAGGGACTTTGAAGTTTAAGTGCATTCTAGTTCGGACCTAAAGCCAGCAGCTGTCAGAATCTGTGTTCAGTTTTTGTTTGCACTGGACTCTTAGGACAGAAGTGCATCTGAAGCAGGTAAGTGAAGGCAAATGAGAGCTGATAAAGAGAAAAGTAATTGGACCTTCGTGGACGCAGTGCTGAGCCTTGGACCTGGTACAGAAGTGTGGCATGCGCGTTTAGTCAGAATAACTTACGGAAAGAAAGGAAAAATAAAATACACTGCAGATGTTCTAATCCGCAACGATGAAGGACTGATACTCAATTCTGTGTCACCTGTATTATTATTATTTTCCTCTGGAGTGTCTGGTCATACGGTGCGAGACTGCACCCGACACCCTCCCACCCACACATACCCACACACTGTAGCCTGCCCAAACAAGTGCTTTGTGTTTCTCTACTCCTCTCAAATCCAGGAGAGATGAGCCTCGTCAGTTTTTATTTTTTAATTTTTTTTATCTTGTCCAAGTGCTGGCTCAGTGCTGTTATATCGGGGTGAGGTCAAAGTCATCGTTGACCTCGACGAGGGGGATGTGAAACTCGGGTATTTCAAAGATGCTGGTTGATTTATAAGTGGCAGGGTCCAGCTCCTGCAGCTTCAGCTGCCACTCCAATCGTTGAACGGCATTAAGAGCTGCTGCCTCGTGCTGCTGCCTCATCAGGAGACACGTCTGTAACACAAAGCCGGGGTAATGCAAACCGTTATAATACAAAGGCCTTAAAGACAACATTCAACATTACACATGAGAGCTGGGACGGTAGACTGATTCATTATCGTATCACTAAACAGAAAAGCGTCACAGAAATATATCTTTCACTGGAAGCAATACACTTTCCCAAGAGTGAACAGGTAGCTGCAGTGTCGTCCTTCCTCCCCCCACATGCCCACAGTGGATATACAACCTCTACTCAACCGGGTTAAGGGGGAATTAAGGGGCGCAATTATTATCTTTAGGCAATTCTGCCCAGACCTATTACACATTACTTCTGTGTGAAGTTTGCATGTTCTCCCCGTACTTGCATGGGTTTCCTCCCACAGTCTAAAACCATGCACACTGGCTGTTCCAAATTGCCTGTAAGTATGAGTGTGAATAGTTGGTTGTGTATTGGCCTTGTGATGGTATGGTGAGCTGTTCAGGGTGCACCCTGCCTTCGCTCAGTATCGGCTGAGATAGGCTCCAGCCTCCCCACGACCCTAATAGAATTAAGCGATCTGGCAAACAGGCGAGTGAGATAGAGTAGTTTTTACACCGGTGGCATCCGATGTCAAACTCTTTTTGTTGGTGGTGGCAGTGTTGTTGTGGAGAGTTGGCTCCAAAAGTCCTACTCCTCTGCTATTAGCAATCAGAATCACATGAACCTTGGCAGGCTTGTTCTTGTGAACAATAGCTAGTATAGCATAGAGACCAATTTTGGATTTCGGACCCGCTCCACGATGCGTAGACAGAATCAAACTAAATTTGGCAACATTATACTATGCAACAATGCCGGGGCAGATTTTTAACTTTTCGACCCGGATGTAGAGTCATGACATCACAGACATGAAATGTCCAAGTCCTACTTCTCTGTTATTACTGACCAGAATAATGTGTCACAGATATACCTCCAGTGTGTAGCTCAGTTGAGGTTATCCTTATAACCGGTCGTTTAAACTTCACACAGAAAACAAACAAATACATAAAGTGCGTCAGCCAAAACGTACACCAGAAATAGAACACTGGTTACCTTTAACTTGTCAAATTTGTCATCCACGTCCTGAAGCCAAGACATGAATTGTCTTGCATTAAAACGATCTCTCACTGAAGTTTTCCCGTCATCTCCCTGCCATGCAAGTAAAAAATACACATGGGAATTAAACTAAAAATCGATCACACATTAACATGGAATTTCTTGCTACTGTACAAGTCTACAGGACTGGCAAAAATAAATGTCTGGATTGCATTTTCAATACGATTAATGTTCTGAAAATCTGAAGCGACACTATTAGGCATTTTCAGCCACGTGTCCCATGTATCAAGTTACTGTATCTAACTGGGGTTAAATGTACCCCAATCAGCCATAACACTAAGACCATTGAGTACGGACGATAAAGTGAATAACTGATTATCTTGTTACAGTGGCACCTGAAACAGAGTGGGATGTATTGTATTAGGCAGAAACACTACAGTACATCAGTTCTCAAAGTTAATGTGTTGGAAGCAGGAAAAATGAGCCCGCATAAGGATCTGAGTGACTTCGACATGGATTACACTGTGATCACTACACCACTGGGTCTATTCATCTTTAATACCGCAGGTCATATGACGTGTTCCTGGTATGCAGTGGTGGTCAAACATGGACTAGTACGCCTGGTCTGATCACTACTGTAGCACAAACGGCTAAAAGGTCAATGCTGGATACTATAGAAAGGCATCACAGTGTATTGCAGCCTGCTGCATATGGGGATGCCTAGCAGCAGACCACTCAGGTGGTCAATGTTATGGCTGATCGGTGTATATTTCCAGAGTAAGCCATGTGTAACTGATGCATCATTAACATACAAAAGAGTCACAATAAGGACACTAAACATTATTGTAGCACCATCTGATCTAGGCAGACTTTCCAGATAGTTACCTGTACATCCTGGGGCATGTTGTATACTTCTGCGTCCAACAGCACTGTGCAAGCACTGAAGGGTAGTGCCTGATTGGCCAACGTTCTTGCAGCACGATAATGGACGCGCAGGACTTCTTGCTCGTTAGACACAATCAGCTTCTCCTACGAGGTAGAAAAATAACATTATTCATTGTTTTCCACTGTAAAACATAAATCCTGCAAACTCATTAAAAAGACAATGTAACATCATTTTTAATACGGCAGACAGTACACACAATCTGTTTGGTCGATTTGGCAATAAGTGATGTATGGCCTAATGCATGTCGCCCTGCAAGTTAGTCGTTACCTAGATGTACTAGTCACTAGCTAACTGTGAGCTATGATGTTTAGAAACTTTCAATATGAATAGACACAGGCTGAAAGCTACCTGTCACAAATGCGGTGGTAAATAAATATGCCAGATGAGGAGTTTATTGTGAACTGGCAACCCAAGAGAACCAAAACACAAACAACTTAGCTTACCATGTAACCAACTAAACTACATGTAGACAAAATGCAAAAGAGCACAGCAAAGAACACTGAATATACTGAAAACTGGAAAACAACTAAGAAAACCAAGTCTGATGCCAATCGACGACTTAAGAGGAGAGCCACCCCACTCTGGGAAACACAGTTCACCGACAAATCAATAGTGGGCTTGTGACACTACCAAGGCCCTCACAAACATGAATGAAACAGGAGAGTAACAGCATCTGAAGTGAATTTAATAATGTCGCCATTTTAAAATGCCAACTACTTAACCCAGTTTGCTCGGTCTGTACAGAGAAATCTCAGCCTGGTCTGTACTTTAAACGACCTCATTCCTGAGAATTCTTTATATAGACCTCATGCTCGAGCAAAAAGCAGTTTATACTACCACCTCCAAGATTATTCAACCTAATATAAAGATTTAGGCACTGCCTAAAAGCAGAGCTCCGAAAATTCTGATAAAAGGTTTCGATGTGAATTCGTTTGGATGAGGCCATTGATGACGTAACGTCATGTAACCATCACGTTATGACCACCTGCTCCCCAAACGTATTGATATTTTCTGAAAGATACGATTTCTTTAATAGAAACCCAATATCCCCACAGGGTAGCGAGATGATATTCTGCTGGATAGCTTTATTTCCGTAAGCACATTTTACGCAGCAGAAATGTCATGCGCTTCCTCAGTGTGACTGGGTTAAAAGCCTTTCTGTTCAAATGAGTAATGCATTGCAGTAACAGTTTATTTTGCCAGCTAAAAAACACAAAGGCACCTACTGCATATGGCACATAGAATTCTGTTCATGCGGTTAAAAAAGTGTATTTTACTTTATTATGAAAGTGTATTTTATTTTGTGGAAAACTTATGGAAACAAGTAACAGTTTAGAGGGGAAGATAGAGTACAAGAAGCTACCATCCCATTCATTCCCATTACGACAGTTATATACCGGCATGAGAAATATCTTCCATGTGTACACATAGACTGGACACACAAACGGATGGATGAACACTCTGGGTTCTTATTGACGTTCCAAAAGCAACTCGATGGTTAGACATTTTTTCCCTTATCAATGGGGCTCCACGAAGTGCTGCGCTGGAGCCCACTATAATTATTCCTCACAAGAACTACACTAAGGTATGATGTGCTAGAACCTTCTAACTTCACCTGCGTAGGTTCATCTCCGGCACTGCTAAGGAAATGCATTAAAAAATAAATAAATAAAAATAGCTACTTACCCGTTCGATGCTGTGCTGCAAGCGCAGTTTCATGCGCACAACCTCCTGCTGTTTGAACATCTCTTTTAGTGCTTCAGGTAATGATGGAGGAGGTGTTATCTAATGCAAATAAATAAATGAATGAATTCATACATTAGTTTGGCTGACATGTAAATATAAATATAAATATAAATATAAATATATATATATATATATATATATATATATATATTTACAGTCCAATAAGAAAACACAAAAGCGACTCACAGTTGGAATACAGAGCTTGCTCAGAGGATTCCCATCAAGCAAGTAGGACCCATTGAAGGTCACATACTCATCATAGTATTGTGGTGCTTGTGGAATGACGCTACACAACACCTTCCTCTTCTCTTCAATCTTCTTGCGGATGTGGAGGAACTCGTAATAAGGATTCGCCCTTTCTGTCTGATAGGGCTGAATTTCTTCAAGCTTCAAGGAGTCCACTATTGCCGCTAAAGACTGCTGGGTTTTTTCCTTAATCTGCTGGGCTGAAAGACTTGATTGGGTTGAATGAGAAACTCTGGGCATCTTTCGTTTTCTTGGATGAGTGACCTGGTTGTCGACTTCAACATCCAAAGGTTTCACTTTTATCCTGGCACCAGTTGGATCAGTCTCTCTGTCTGCCACGGACGATGGAGAAGAACTGCCAGATGTTGCTCCACTGGCTAGTTCTGATTGGGAATCAAGCTGAACCCCAGTGCAGCCCAGATTGTGATCTCCATCTGACAGATTACCTGGTTTTGCAAGTTTCTCTTCATTAGCAAGCTGGTCTGGCATCTCCACATCAACATCTGCTTTAGTGTCTGGGAGAGACTGGGTCTGAGCCGCATCATCTGCAGCCACCGCTTTATCCACTTGCGTCTCAGCCAAGACCTGGCCATTGTCTGGCTCTTCTCCTGAGACTTCCATTGGCTCTTCAGACATCTGTTCAGGACTAGTACAGCGAGGGACATTTGAAATTGAAGGTGCATATAAACTAGGCTCACTCTTTTCCAGCTGTGCATCAGCAGCACCTGGATTCTCATCGGAGAGACTTGACTTGCAGTCATCTTGTGAAATCTTTTCTGTAATCTGCTGAAAATCTTTGACCACACTGGCTGTACAGGGCAGTGTTTTAATCGACTCTTCAGAGCTTATCCTACCAGAGCTAATGGGTGGAGTTTGGCTACTTGTCCAATCCATTCTGCTTCCACCAAAAACATTCTCCACGCACGTGTGCTCCGTTACGTTTTCAGGACCCGTTGACAGACTTTTGGCTTTTTGCTCTAATCTTGGTTCAACCTCTGTCCTTAGTGGGTGGTCAATATTAGGCTCTGAGACAGACTCCCCCTTCAGGTTAACAGAATGCATAGGTGGTGTTTTAGTAGTGAAGCTTTGCTCTGGCTGCAATGACACAGCTGATGCAACCTGGGACACAGGCATTAACAAGGAGCTCTCCGTCATTTCTGTGGCAGAGCTGTCTTGTTGATTTTGTCCACCTTGCTCTGATAAAGTGTCAGTGGTTAGCTTGCTGACCTCTAGTGTCGTTGGCAGGAAACTGCTAGGTTGTTGCCCTGCAAGATCCTTTACTGGAACATCTCGACAGTTCAATACACCTGCAGTCTGGCTGCCTGAATTGCCATTCACATCATCAACACTGATAGAATGTTCAAGTTCATGTACAGAGCAAGGGAGATGCACAGATAGCGAGTTGTGACTGCTAGGGCTTTCCTGTGTGACTGCGCAACTGGCTTCAGTCTGGGGTATCTTAGGAGGCTCCCCACATGACAATGCTACATCGCCAACTTTCTGAGTTTCTTCATTCAGTCTGTCTGGATCGCATGGACCGGCTTTAACATCCTCGTCCAGGACAGCTCTTAAGTACGGGGATGCAAGTCTGCTGGACAGAGGCGTTCGACTGCCAGGAGCAGTGTCAGGAAGACTGTTGGTATCTTTCTCGATGACTACTGGTGATCTGGCGGATTGAACTATAAGGGAAGACTGGAGGAAAGGTTGCAGGGAGTCGGACACTTCCAAATTTTGGTCCGAGTCATACTCGGTGGGCCTGGGTGTTAACATGGTAGCCTGGCAGGAATCCTCTGAACTGGCCACTGAGATCAAGGACACTGATCTTGACATGATACCAGATCGTTCACTGTCAGGTCTTGGAGACCGGCTAAGGCTGTTTTCCATTACTGGACCGGTTTTTGCAAAACAGGGGACACTCTTCGCATCTAGTGAAAGTGTCCTTCCACTGGTCGCATCCTTTAAGATCTTCTCACGACTGGAAGCCTCTGGGATTTCTGAGCTCTTGGAGCGCAAGAGTTCTTTGTTTGCACACGATTCGTTGGAAGTGGAAATTTTTGCTTTATCTTTGTTTTTCTGCTTCCCAGAGTCGGCTCCTGGCCGCTGTTTCAGCCTTTCCCTCTCTTTCTGCTTGATCTTTTCTAAGTGCTTCTTGTGCCACTGCTCAATCTCCTGGTCCTTCAGACTGAGCATTCGTTCAAAACTGGTCTGCATGAGGTCATCGTTAACCAGCCTTTTCTCTTTAGGACGGGTTTCCTTTTGCGCAGGTGAGGCTTTGGATTTCGACTTGTCTGACTCAGACTCAACAGGTCTCGCTTTATTGAGCTTGCTGTCCCTGTTCTGCTGTGACCTCTCCTTATCCTTGTGCCGCTCTCGGTCACGGTCGCGATGCCTTTCCAAATCTCGATCCCTCTCCCGTCTGTCCCGGTCTTTATCAGGGGTTTTCATAACCTCTTCTTTTAATTTTGAGGTCGGTGTTTTATTGCTCTCGGATATGTACCCCTTTTTCTCTTCTAAAAGAAATTTGAGATTTGAACTCGAGGAGGAAAGAGTGGCTTCTTTTGATTTTTCTTTTTTCTTCTTGTCAGAGTCTTTGTCTTTTTCTCTTTCCTTCTCTTTGATTCGATCAAGTTTGCTATGATCACTGTTCTTCTCAGGAGCTTTCCCTTTCTTTTCAGAACTCATTTTATCTTTGTCCCGGTGATCACCTATGGAATGCTCCTTCTCTTGCCGTTCTCTTTCGCCCCTTCTGTCAAGCTTGTCTTTACTCTTTTTGTTTTCTTCATGTTTTTTTGGAACAGCCACAGGTTTCAGTTTTTCACTTTCCTTGTGGCCTTTCTCACCAGACAAATTAGAAATGGCTGTTAACCTGTCCCTCTCTTTCCATCGATCTGTAGAGTTGTGGAGATCAGATTTATCTAACAAATGCTCTAATTTGGTTTTCTTTTCTTTTTCCGGCAGCTTTTTCTCACATTTATCAGATTCTCTGTCCTTCGTGGGTAGCTGTTTATCATTTTTCTCTCGGGAGGTCTTCTCTACACTCTCCAGCTGATTGTGATCAACCAAGTTTCCAGTAAGAGGCTTGTCCTCTACCTCTTCTTTTACACAAGGACTTGGAAGAGAGTCTTCAAGCTTTCGTAACAAGTTAAGACCGTCTGACTGGTCATCATTTTCAGCCCCTTTCCCATCCTTTCCTCCTCTTTCATCTTTATACGCCATGTCCTTCTTTTCTTTTTTGACAAGTTTTTCTTTCTCTCGCTCATCTTTTTGTTTTCTTTCCTTAGTGCTGTTGCAGACCAAATGCTTGTCCTTTAATGTTACCTTTTCCTCTTTAATTGGTGACGAGTCAAAAGACTTCTGTGGAGAACAACTGTCTGGTGTCTCACATTTTCCTTTCAGTTCTTCATTCTCGTCACTTTTGAAGAAATTCTCTTTCCAAAATTCTCGGTCAAATTCCATGTTCCTATGTCCATCTTTCCGTAGTTCTTTCTGCCGATGGCGATTCCTCTCAGATTCGTAGTCTTTCCTGTACTTATCCTTCTCCTTGTGTTTTAGCTTGTGCTTCTTGACAACCTTTCCATCTTTGTCAGACTTCCTGAAAGCTGCTTCAGAACCATCCATGCTATTGCTTAAGCTGGCATCTTTAAACGGACTGGAGCTTCGGTCATCTCCATCCAAGCTGTGGTCCTTATAGTGATGTTTGCTTTTGTCCTTGTGTTTACAGCTCTTACTGCTAGATCCTTCTGTGTAGTCAGAATCTGTGTAGTGGTTGTACTTGACACCTTCCACAGTGCAGGGTCCATCTGCAGTGGAGATGAAGGTCTTAGCATTTTCCTGTTTTAACGGAGTCACCTGCTTGTCAGTTTGGCTGTAACTGAGTTTTGGTGATTTCACAGCCGACAAGTGAAAGAGGTGCACTGACGAATCATCCTTTGGGCTGAAGGACATTTTGAAAGAGTCTTCCTCTCGAACACTTTTATCAGAGTTGTCAGACACTGTTGCTGTGGAAAACATTAGAGACTTGCTGTTTTCTTTTCCGTCCTCTTGAACCTCTTGATTTTCCTTGTTTTTGCTCTGGCTCTTGTTCTTCTTCTTGTTAGCCTTGCCTTTTTCTGATGGTGTTAAGGTTAGGCTTTCTCTTTTCGTCCTGCTTTCTGTTTTGTGAGTATCCGTGCAGAGTGACCTGGTTGGTGAACACTTTCGTTCCGACGGAGCGTCCATTTCATCGTCTGAACTAGCTGAACTGCAGTAGAGGACTCGGGATGATTTGGGCTTTTTTAATTTGCAGGATGACAGAGTCTGGTCGCTCTTGTTGGACTGCTTGGGCGTGTAATGGTTTTGCTCCTGTTCCTCCTTCTGACGTACTTCCCGTCTCAGGATGTGTCTGTTGTTCAGTGCCTTGCTCAAATCATCCTCCTCATCGTCATCCTTGAACTCATACTCATCCACACCAGAAGTGGAAGACGTAGCCTTTGCTGTGGTCGATTTGCCATCAGAGTCCTTCTCAGTGTCCGAGTACTCCATATTCGTATCTACACTGGAGGGGTTTACAGATGGAGGGTCCTCAGAGTCTAAAACACACACAAAAAAACAGCAAAGACATAAGCGCAAATAAAGTGTTTAAGATAAAAATTAAGATGAAAAAAACAAAATTTAATAAAATCCACAGTTGAAAGGGCAAACAGGGGTGTGACTGAGGTACGTGTGTGTGTGTGT
>JAQMYF010000008.1:3837106-3866782 GCA_030014195.1 Neosilurus mollespiculum
CTTGAAAATTTGGATCAATTCAGAATGCTAATAAATAAGAATCGCGATTCAGACGTGAATCGATTTTTTTCCGGCACCCCTAATAATAACAATAACAAACTATGTATTATAATAATAATAATAACAATATAATTTTAATAACAATATAAATTATTTCCCTTTTTTCCCTAAATTTTTTTCCCCTGACTTCTGATTTCTCTCCATGCCTGTGTGGGTTTTCTCTGGGACCACCAGTTTCCTCCCACAGTCCAAATACATGCACATTAGGCTAACTGGATATTCTCAATTGCCCCTATGTGTACATGTGAATGTAAGTGGTTATATGTTGACTGGTGAGCTTCTCGGAGTATATCCTGCCTTGGCACAGAGTTGGCTAGGATGGGCACTAGCCACTCCTCTCCCCCCAACTTTTCTAAAAGATGCTTCCCTGGTCACACAGGATCACCACCAACCAGGGACGGCGAGAGCAACATAGAAATGGACCACCCTAGAATAGCCCTCCTTACACTCACAATGGAAATCTCAGCTGATATCTTGAAATAAGGACGTTTGTGGAAGCTGAGCTTTATTTTCTACAGGAAAGCAATGATAATTTTACAAAATCCTAAACCTAAATAATAGTCAAAGTGACCTGCTTGGCTGATCTGCTGACTGAACTAGTCTAAAGCGTGTTGCTGAAGCTCCTGATAGGTGTACAACCCTACGTTTGCTTTTTCCTGCAAGCACATGGTTCCTCTGAGGCACATGAATGTCAGCCGACCTTATTTTATTCAAACTGCTGCTTCGTCGGTTTTACCCACCGATTATTTTAGCAAATAGACACAACCACTCTCTCACTGCTTGCTCCTACTAGGGTCGTGGGGAGACTATGCCTGTCTCAGCCCACGCTGGGCAAAGGGGGGGATACACCCTGAACAGCTCGCCAGATCACTAAAGGGCCAACACACACACACTCATCCACACCTAGGGGAAGTTTGAAACTGCCAGTTAGCCTACTGTGAATGTCTTTGGACTGAGGGAAGAAAACCAGAGTACGAAGAAGAAACTCATGCAAGCACAGGGAGAACATGCGTACTCCACACGAACCAAGGACCTTCTTGCTGTGAGATGGGCGTGATAACCACCATGCCACCGTGCCACCAAGGATAGACGTTACAATCACCTGCCGTCCTGTTTCCCCCGACTGAGGTACCGAATGCAGCTAGACACAATCAGATTAATCCAAAATAAATATCTGAGGCCTATCCTCACTAAACTGGTTCATGAAACTGTTTAACTGCTCATACTAATCATTTGAGACCAGGCTCAGTCATTACCAATTCATCGAGGTGTCTCACCATTTATCGATGTTTATGAGATAATGTTTTCTGATAGGGCAGGAAAGATGGATCAACATGACCATATATGTGACCCAGTCTGGCAAAATGAGTCACAGTGACTAAAAATTCAAAATTGAGTTAGCCATACCATTTAAAAGAGGAGACTCTAAGCTTTAAAATGGTATGGCTAACTCAATTTTTAATTTTTGGTCACTGTGACTCATTTTGCCAGAATGGGTCACATACGTGCAATGCAGCGAGAAAAACTAAAAAGAATACACAGAGGTTAACAAGTATGACCCAAACCCGGGATGGCGGGCTTCCATGGTTTCTCACATTCCCACAAATTAGCGAAATATTACACACATTAGAACAAGAATTGTACTGTGGCCTACAGTGTGTTCTGCCATTTCCAGCCCCATTTCAATCCAATACCATAACATGCTTCATAATATAATCCAAATCACCCAATAATACAATTCTTTGTTAGCTTATTACAGTTTCTACCAAGCTTCAGCCACGTCACTGATTCGTTACTGCAGCCCTACTTTATGTTGCATAGCGTCACCTGGTAAACGCACACAAGATCGGAGGTGATGTTGGTGTAGCGACACTTAAGCCGACGACACGCTGCTAAGACTCATAGCTCAGGGGAAAAACTCTTCCCCGTATTTCTATACTGAAGCACGCAAAAGGAGTAGAAGCGCTGAGTCATTCTCTCGTAGCGGAGAGCCGAGAGGAGGTGGGGGAAATAGGCAAGTACACTACTCAGCCGCCAAACGACGGTGTGGGACAAAATCAGCTCAGAGGATTTCCTGTTTGAAGAGAAAAAGCCTTCTCATGCACACAATATGTCTCTACGTCATATGAGATCGAAAGCTGTTTACGCTCTCGAAAGCCTGAGTTCACCAAGCCAGCAGAAATGACAATCATATCATCAGAGAACAAGATAAAGTAAATCCCATTCTATTCCTGTACATAATGTAATGCCAGTGTGATATTAGATAGTTATTATATCAAGTGTTTAATTAAAGGGGGCCACTAATTCAAACAGGAATACTAAATTAATATTAAATACAGTGGAAGCACTTGGAAATAAAATGGAATCAGCCACAATGTCTTTCTGAAACCATTTGCTTTCTCCTGTATGCGAGTATCATACACCTGCTTTTTCCCAACACTCGATCTCGGACTTTTACCCTTTCTATGAATCTGTTGTGCACTGCCAAGCTATTACACATGTGCAAAATAATTCAGACAGAATAATTACAACATGATAAGATAATTCAGACATACACAGAACTAAAACAAGTGAATAAGCGATACTAAGGCTGTGAGCTGGGGTGGTTTCACCAGGAAACCTTCATATTCAGTCGGAAAGAACTGATAACAGAAGGCAAAACTCAGACTAGTGAACAGGCCCCTCAAGCTAACTATTGTCAAGTCTCCATGTTGTTGCATTGGAAGATATATATTTAATAGTGACAAGAAAATAAGTGGCCCAGGAAAATCTGTCCAATCAACAATAAATACTTCAGAACTTCAAAACACGCACACCTACACAGACAGAGGCGCGCACAAACGCAGTCCCAGACTGAGACGTGCATGTGCACATATCTGGCGTGTGAATGGAAACAAAAACATTTCCAGCCCGTGCAGCGCGACTGTGGTCTGTCATTTCCTCTGGGAACGTGTCACATACATCTCTATGTGACAATCGGGGGTTTAAATCGTCTCGGGGTATTTAGGAAGAACGTGCAAGAAACAAGTGCTTTGAAATATTGAATTTCAGCCTAGCCATCTGTAACACAAGACTGCTTTAATGCATTTGGCATGCTTTTTCCGTCGCACGTGGTGTTTACGGCTGGACAATATATCGGTAAATTATTGTATCACGATATAAGCGTTCATATCATCAGCCAACTGAATACCCTCGGCATGTGTACACTTCAAACAATCTGCCTGTCTGGTCAAGTTTTTTTCCCTGATCATTACTTTGCTAGCATAATATAAATCGGTAAATATTCTTATTGTTAAAAAGTCCGAAACTATCACAGTATAATTTTTTATTTTTAAGCCCTAGCATTGTTTGAAGCAAACCCTGATCTGCTTGCCGGAATGTGTTTCTTGAAGGTAGACCTCATGCCGCCGAACCACTGAGATAGTTCCTTGTTACCAATCAAGTTACCTGCCCTCCATGGTAAGCTTTTATCTTTTAACACTCGTCCCTCTGTGCTTTAATGAATCAACCGTTCCTGCTGAAAATCTGTTCACAAGCTGCACCTGCAACAGCTTCTTATTTAAAGAACGAGTGATTTTTGTAAAATCGAAATGTTAAACATTATAAAAGTTTCATAATTAGTATACTATAAACAATGTCAGATTTTGGCATCACTGTATTGCTTATTTTTATTTTTTTTTAAACAAAGGAGATGTTTAAAATGGCTACTGACAACCCCATCCCCAAAATAACGAGTCCAATCTGAAACTCCCTGTTTTCATTTATGTAAAGGTATTAGATCTGGCTAGTACAATTAGCCTCTTTTTAAAACCCGTAGCCTCCCCCGAGTCGAAATAAAGAGGAAGCTACTTTTAAGAGAAAGGTATGTTGGGTAATAACATCAGAATTTTACAACAGACTCGAGAACTGAGAGCCTCATATCAAATAATCGTTACACCACTCATACCGTGCATTTCCTTTCACATGTAACTGATATGAAAAAAGAAAAAGCAACATGCTGATGTTGAAATCTTAACACTGCAGTCAGTCAGGGTCTGATGTCTATTAGCTGCTTTACAAACAAGACTGATGGAAATACAGATTCGGTTTATATAAACGCCTTTCCATCGGAGATGAGGACCAGTGATGAATGATCATTCATTCATTCGACAAGCCTACTACTCTCAGCCGACTCTATGCGAAGTCGGGGTACACCCCGGACCGGCTGGAAGTCCATCACGGTGCTAACCCACACACACACACACAACCATTTACACTCACACCTAGGGGCAACTTGGTATGTCGTGGGTTCGGGTCCCGGGCGTTTCTGTGTGTAGTTTGCGTGTTCTCTCCATGCTTACGTGGGTTTCCCCCGGGTACTCCGGTTCCCTCTGACAGTCCAAAGACATGCACGGTTGTGTGTTGCGCTGCAATGGTCTAGCAAGCTGTTCAGGGTGTACCCTGCCTTCACCTGGTGTCGGCTGAGATAGGCTCAAGCCTCCCCACTACCCTAATAGGATTAAGTGGTGCTGCAAATGATTGAGTGCAAGAAGCATGTTTATTTCATCGTGAACCATTTATTTTTGGCACATAAATACAAATTTGAAACCAAACAGATGCTCCGTACTGCTGCCTTGTGTTTCGCCTGCACAGGTTTTTGGAACACAGATCAAAATAAAGATCTGGGGTTTCTGTTAGTGATGTACAGAATGATGAAGCTACATCACAGTACAGCAGCCAATCAGAGGGTCTTATCTACAAGCACGAAAACGGCAAACCTGTTAAAAAGGGGGGCGGAAACTGAGAAGTGGTGTTATGACTGACAGAACGCAGGTGGCAACTCAGCGCTCGGCCGCTCAAACATCTGGGTTTCTGCTTTACAATAGACCAGAAACGGGGGGTGGGGTGCTGAAACATGACCGAAAATAAGGGGGGTTTTGTCCTGCCTGTGATTCTACAGGGACAAAGTACAAAATGCTGTCTTTTAAAAGAATAATACAGGGGAATCCATTCCAGTCTGACCAGAGACATGAGCTAACAAGCTAAAACAATAAAAAGCAGGTTTAAAGAGAAAGATGCAAATCTACCACTTTCAGTTAATTAAAAACATTTAAAAAAACACATAAAAAGATATCAAAGTATCCCTGACATCTAAGGATTAAGAGAAAGAAAGAATGAGTGACAGAGAGAGAAAACAAAAATAAACAGGTGGACAAGACAGACAGATAAATAAAGACCATCACAGGGCAACATAATCACAACCATTCACACTCCCAGAAAGGGGGTTTTTAAGAGCCAATTAGCCTAACGTGCATGTAATTGAACTGTGGGAGAAAACTGGAGTGCCCGGAGGGAGCCCACGCAAGCACACGGAGAACATGCAAACTCCACGCAGAAATGCTTTTGCCGAGCCAAGGACTTGAACCCAGAACCTTTGCCCAAC
The DNA here is from genome assembly GCA_030014195.1 of Neosilurus mollespiculum. Taxonomy (NCBI): domain Eukaryota; kingdom Metazoa; phylum Chordata; class Actinopteri; order Siluriformes; family Plotosidae; genus Neosilurus; species Neosilurus mollespiculum. The sequence continues at coordinate 3,842,589 of JAQMYF010000008.1, forward strand.
CAGCACTATATCATCATGATCGTCTATCCTTGTACACCACAGCATGTGTCAGACAGTGTGTGGAAGAACAATCTCATTAGTCTACAGTAAACATTCAAACGCAAGACTTGTGGGAGTTCCACGCGGCTTATTTTCGGTTTCGTATCATCACCTACATCACTCACACATCAGACACATTTCATAAGACGCAATCAGAACCAGAGCTTTCTGGAGATCATGTAACAAAAGGTTAATGAGTAATCCCTTCGTCACTGATCTCAAAACCCAAAGGCGACAAATTCTCATGACTGATAAATAACCCAGTGTTCGACCTGAGACGCGTTTCCCATGAGGGACGCAAACCTTTGCGGCTTTCCATAGCTCCATGTATTTCATTGACCGGTGCGGCGTTCCGTAACTCACAGCCAGGTATACGCATATAACGTTACGGTTGCATGCGTGATAACACAAACTTAAAACTTTTAGAGCAACAAACCTTACACACTTTAAACACCAACACCCAGATATTTACATCCTGTTTCAAGACACTAACTACAGAGTGGGTAACAACTAATACCTCTGATGGAGTTGGTTCAGAGAAGGTTCAGATTCGGGGCCAGTTCCATAACCTACCATTACAATATAATAATAAAAACAATAATAATATTAACAACAACAATAAAAAAATAATAACAAGAAACAGGAAAAAGGTAAAAACTGAACACATGCCAAAAAAAGTCACATTTTAATAGAGTGCATTTATCCTTGATCACAGCATGTAATCTCCATGGCATTGCACCAATCAGCAACATTGACGTGGCAATAAAATGAAGTCGGTTGATGATCTGAATGTTCTGAATGAGCAGGTTATCACATCAATGCACTTTTTCTTCCCTGATGGCACGGATATAAAATGGGGACTCGAATAATGTGCGAGTGGTTCAAGCAGCACGAGGAATCATTTTCACATATGTATCGGCACCCCAGAGTCCTTAACCCTATTGAAAGTTTTCGGGATGTGCTGGAGAAGACTTTATGGAGTGGTTCAGTTTTTCCCTGACCAGTTCAAGGCGTCGGTGAGAAATGAACCCGACACCGGATGGAAATAAATGTTATGTTGCTTAAATCTGTTCAAACAATGGCATGACGATTACGTGCTGTAAGCACACCTAAAGGCAGAACAACATCACATTCACGGATGTGACTTTTTTGGCCAGGCAGTGTAATTATATTTACATGTATACATACATATACATATTTATTCATTCATTCATTCATCTTCTTCCGCTTGTTCCGGGGTCGGGTTGCGGGGCAGCAGCCTAAGCAGTGAGGTCCAGACATCCCTCTCCCCAGCCACTTCCTTCAGCAGGGACGCCAAGGCGTTCCCAGACCAGCCGAGAGACATAGTCCATATATACACACACATTCATATATATGTATATTATTGTGCCAATGTGTTTAGTTTACAATCCTATAAAAGAGCAGACTAACCTTCCATAAGGTCAAAAATAAAGTGCAAATGTGCAGTGCCACCAAACAGTAACTGTGTTACACTATGACAGACATTCACCTGTGCGCATGGTAAAACTCAGATTTTTTTTTGAAACGCCCACTTTCGAGAGGATCTGTGGCCATTTTGACCCACGCTGAAAAATTCCTTGATCGAACCCTGACACCCTTCTCAAACATACCAAAATTACAGATTTAATTAGATTCAGACATAGAAATCCATTCAGGTTAATATTTCCCTTTGAACTGAATGATCATTTGCTTGTGTTGGATCTACAGTGCTATTTATTCCAGATCTCCTGAACTAAATCTAATTCATTTAACCACAAAATGATACTCCTCTACCCCCCCACTCCCCCGGCTGCGTTTTATATAGACAGGGTAATCCCAACTTGATAAGAAGCAGTATACATTGCTTTAAGAAGCTTTTACTCTGCAGCTCAGAAAGTAGGTTAATGGTCACACGTACCCACACAAGCGCAGATCGACACACTACATCGATACTGCAGATCACAGTGTGTGGAAATGTGCACCACATTCCACCTGCATGTTTCTGTATATATGGGAGATGCTTACACTTCTCCTTGTTTTGCTAGCAGTGCTGCTTTCTTATTGTAAATCTAGTAGACATGGGCAATGCTAATATCTACATGGTTACTCTGGCTTATCTTAACTGACCATTAAAACAGAAGTGAGAAAGGAAGGCAGAATGGTGAACTGACAAGCAACGAGCATGCCAGTACATAGGGTGGGGAAGAAAAAGAAAAAGGGTGAGTAAGAGCAGTGTGGAGGGGAAGAGGAGGAGGTGGACGGGCATTAGTCAAGGTCAACAGATGAGTGCAGGTCTGGCTGAAGAAGCACAAGTGTAATTAACCTCCTACGCGTCCTCCTTATGAGTCGACCCGAGATCATACAAAGGTTAACAAACTGACAGTGTTCGGACTGTTGGTTCACGCAGTTAATACTATCCTTAACCATACTTTTTTTTTTTTGGAGATGAAATGCCATGTGATCCATCTACACTGACCAATCCACACCATGTTCTTTGAAAAGAAAACTATGAAAATAAGAGTGTGACTCAAACCCATCTCATCCTGTGTTTGCAGAAAAAGTGAAACAGCAGCAGGGCTACAAGCACCATTTGGGGATATTATTTACTCTTTGTGGTAGGAGGCATCGCTGCTAAAGTGTTCGGCACGGTCACCTCACTCGCAGCTAGAAATTTCCAGGTTTGAATCTCAGCCAAGAGACTTTCTGTGTGGAGTGTTCGGGTTTGCCGAATGTTTCTTAGGTTACCTCCAGGTGCTCTGCCTTCCTTTCACAATCCAAAGACATGCACGTTAGATCACCTTGCTGCTGTAAACTGCCTGTAGGTGTGGTCGGTTGTTCGTGTCTGAATCGATTCACGTCTGAATTCTTATTTATTAGCATTCTGAATCGCTCCAAATTTTCAAGAATCGATGTTTAAGAACGTTTCCAACCTTACTCACAGCGCGTACCGTTTGTCCACACACGGCCTCCGTCGTGAATTGTTCCAGTGAGTGGCGGGTCCAGAACTAGCTTTTAGCCGACTTTTTACATGGATGAGGAAAAAGAATTACAGCCAGCGCCGTCTTCGCTGAAGGCAAATGCTTGCACTTCGGATTTTACAATTTCCGGGTAAGAAGGAGCTTGACATGACATATGCGGTGTGCAAAATAAAAGTCACTTCAACACTTCAAATCCCCGAACCCACATCTTACACCATCACCTGGAGCTAAAAGAACTGGAGCGGCACTATGACCAACTCCTGACCAACGCACCTCCATCACTTCACTAAACTCCCAACTGACTCTGAACCAGCAAAGCGGATCAGTGCATCTACAAAACCAGTCATCTAGTAATATCATTTCTTTCTTTCTTATAGATTTGTTCCTAGTTTCTATAGAAGAATGTAGTTCCTCGTGAAATTAGCTCCCTTTGTTTGTAATGGTTATGAATCAAACATCGGTTTGAATCGAGAATCGATTCTGAATCGAATTGTCACCCCAAAAATCGGAATCTAATTAAATCGTGAGCTGTTGTTAGATTCACATCCCTATTTATTTCCTCCAGGACTGAAGCTGATTCAATCATTAAACGATCCACGCTACTCTTATAACACCAGCCTCGGACACCCATCAACAGATCTATCTATCGGAAGCTCTGCGTCTAAGCGGTGCCTAAATCTATGCAATATGATCACAGTTATAAATATAACAGAGTACCGTGTTTGTCTAGTAGCTGATCTGATCCAAACTAATTTGAATGTTTGTTCGCAGTGTGCATGGCCAAATTCATTTTACATTTGTACAGAAACAAAGCTGATGTGTTGAAACTATAAATCACAAGTTCTTTATTATTTATGACTGGTTACAGGTGAAAAATTATAAGTTATGAAAAGAAACTTATATTCCTTGCTTCAGTTTTCAGATTTTAGTCTAAATGTAACATTCTCACTTATTTTTTTTGTAGAGTTGGAAGTCTATGACTACATTTAATTTCCTATATTTACATAGAAATCTTTAATGTCAGGGTACGGCGACTTCTGCTGTGCATTTCAGGTGAAATTCGGGTCTGAAACTGCTTAAAAACAACATCATAAAGACCATGCGCTGTTTGAGAGAAGCACGTGGTTGCCAAACAACTCAGCAACCGTTAAAGCAGGGCTACTTGTTTGAGGAGAGAAAGAGAGCGAGAGCAAGAGAGCAAGAGAGCAAGAGAGAGAGAGAGAGAGAGAGAGAGAGAGAGAACAATCCAAACAACAACCAGCCAAGTGTGTTGTGCAACCATGTGCCCGCCCTCGCACACACACGTGCGTACAAGCATGTACTTTCTTTGGTGTATGTACTCATTGTTTACTGCACACAACTGGCTCTAAGGCATGTAGCCGAGTTTCGTTTTCACATCCTCTTTAAAAGCAGCGTGCCAGAGGGGTCAGTTTACAGACAGCAATTCACTTGCTTTTAAAATGCACCATGTTTTCAAAATACCTTAAATCAAACCAATTTGTGGATTAAAAAAAAAAATTAGTGTTATCGGATTTGGTTTGAGTGTATGAATCACACGATGTCACATTTGGGTTAAAAATGTTTGTTCCACCAGACAGAGAGAAGATGTGAATGCTCAGGACCCAGTGTTTTATTTTCATCAGTCAAACAGCTGCTTTAAATTTGACATGGGTCTGATGTTCTTTTCTGCCAAACGTTTAACTGGGGATGTTCCACACAAATTTTAGATCCCATTAAAAAAAATAAAAATAAAAAAAATGAGGAAAGAGGAATGGAAGTTGGCCAGAAGGAACCACAAACCTAACAAGACTGTTTCCTGGTTCTTTACTTATCAATCTAAATACCCTTCCACTCTACAGGAACGTCTGGTAGTGTGATGAAGCGTTTACAGGTAGACCACCTGAAATGTTATTAACAAGTTAAACCCGGGACGTATTAACTCTGGAGCACTAAAGCCAGGAAGGAATAAACTTTGCTCAGCTGTAACGCCAAACGCATACAATAACGTCAATAAATCCCTGCGTTGAACAGCCTGTATTACGTTCTCAGCTAACAGAGAAGAAAGATTTCATTCATTCATAATAAAAATTTTGGGTAAGCTATAAGTCACTCACTGTCTCATTTGCTGATACAATTACTAGCATCGCGGGGAAGCTGATCACAATGCAACACACACAACCAAATCCATTCACACTCACATCCACATCAAAGGGCAATTTGGAACAGCTAATTAGCCTAACGTGTATGTCTTTGGACCGAAGGAGAAAACCGGAGTACCCAGAGGAAACCCATGCAAGCAGTGGGAGAACATGCAAACTCTACAAAGAAACGCGCTCGCCAAGCCCAGTAACTGAACCCTGGACCCTCTAGGCCATGAGGAAGACATGCTAACCACCACGTCACCGTGTCGCGCAGCAAGAGGCATTCATTCATTTTCATTCATTTTCTGAACCGCTTAATCCTAATTAGGGTCGTGGGGAGGATGGCGCCCATCCCAGCCGACCTTGGGCAAGGGCAGAGTACACTTGCATCATACAGTCACCCGCATCATCCGCCTCACAGCAAGAAGGTCCTGTTAGAAACAATAATCTAAAATTATTATTCACTGTTTTTATTTGAGTACATCAATTTATTCCTGAATCGCCCCTTTGTACATTGACGTGGTACTGTACATCTTGGTTTCAGTACCGCTAACAATATTTTTTTGTAATGCTGTAGGGGAGCAGCTCTTTGCAAATTGGGCTGCTGCAGCAGTTGCTTTTCAACATTCCTGTGTTTCTGTAAGTGTGTGAGGTTTGTGTGTTTTAAGTTGTGCACAAACCAGAAGTAGTACTAGCAGTACTCTGGACTTCCTGCTAAGATCTGTTGACACTTAGGAGGCTCGCTCATACTTGCTCTCTGTTGAATACGTGTATGAAATGCTGAGAGCGCACCAATTTGCAGCAGCAGGCTCGGATTTTCAGCATTTCCTGTTTCAGTATGAACCAGGTCTAGGCTTGTAAACTGCTCCGGTGATATTGGTGAATGCTGGACTATTTTAATCAGTTTCACTTTTAGACATCAATATGTACACTTGTACTTTACAGGTGAAAATATTACCTGATAACACATTAATAATAAGGACAACAAGCAGATCTTATGTGTTTGAATTTTCATGAATTTTGATAAACTGACCTCAATAAGACCTTCAAAAAATAGGTCAAGGTCACAGTCCTTAAAACTGACACGAGAGGGCATTGAGGTGGACATGTTGAAAATAGGATGGTTCTGCAACAAAACTGATGACCAGCAATCGCATGGCAAAGGTGCATGACGGACAGACGGATGGACAGACGCGCACCATCATCATCTCCATGTCTCAACCCTCCATGTTGGTGGGGGATAATATTATTAAATGATTTTCAGGCATCAGATCAGAGAACAAGTCAATCGCACTGATACAAGATGAGTAAAGGATCAACAAGGTCAGCTGGTCCCCCGCAGCCATTCCCAAATTCTTACTACTGACACTAGAAACCTAGAAGCACCACAGACATGTTCTCGTCCCAAGACCAGAAGATGAGAATGCACAGCACGATCTTCTCAAACACCAACTGCGCAGAAGATCACAGGAGTTTGAGACACAGGAAATGATGAGAATGGGACAACTAGTGACTTTAAAAGTTGTGAATGTGGTTCCAGAGACCTGGTTCTTAGCTGTATCAAAGCCAGCCTTATATTCCATGTAGACAGCCAAACCAGACCAGACCTGACCAGACCTCCTGGATGAAAACAGACGATAAGATGTCCCTACTGACTGCGTCTTCCAACAATAAATCAATAAATCACCTGTGGGATGTCTTTTGTTGTCAGGCAGGTGCTACAGCCCAAGTCTCCTCATCCACTCACCCCCAGCTGGGACATGGATTTATAGATTTATGGATAAGTGTAGCATGCAGAGGTGCCCACCTCCACCAGGGTGTTGTTCTTATCTAAAGTACTGTGTGTTGCCCACCCTTCAGACGAATACTGGTGTCCAGCAGCGTACCCAGAATAGTTATTAACATTTCCGTGAGTTTCAATAACTACCAAAAACTACCACTACTGTACAGCTTAAGTGTAACAGACACACACAAAAAAAATCTTTCAGTCCCCGTGACACTGAGGTCATCTCCCCACTATTTTAATGTTACTGGTTTCTTACTGAAAACACACTTTGTTCAAAACCTTATATTTAATAGCTTGTGAGGAAAAATGAATAAAAACTGCTTTCTAAAAAAGCCTTTCCTTTATCCCAGTTCATTCTGTTTCACAGGGTGGTATCAGTAATAAGTGCCGCCGCTGTAATAAAACGCTCACATCCTGACGAAGAGCATGTTTCTTTTCCTGTGCTTCATATTTTTGTCACACATGGTGCTATGGTCACAATAATGCATCAGGTATTTAGTTACATAAAACTGCAATCATGATGTGAAATACATGAATATAAAGTGAGGCTTTATGCCAGCCGTTCCTGTCAATATAACGGCGGATAGTTATCTTCCTAAGAATCAGTGCAGGGTTGCATTCAAACACTCGTTACATTACAATTTTCGGAATAGTTTGAAACAAACTGAAAAAACTGAAAGGCCCTCAGTACATACCAACCTCGGCCCAGTACCCACACACAAAAACAAACAAGCGGTAAGGCCGCAGCAATCCTGACCTTTGACCTCCAAAATCTAATCAATTCATTCTTGTGTCAAGGTGGATATTTGTGCGAAGAATTGCCTCAAAACATGAGGCTGCACTGAGCTTTCACTTTGACCTCCAAAATATTACCAGTTTGCTCTTGAACCAGAAAGAAACTCCCTCAAAGTGATCACGATATCATGTTGTCAGGAATGGTACATATGAGGCTGCAGTGACCCTGACCTTTGACCTCCAAAAGCTAATGAGTTCATCCTTGAGTCGGTTCAAGTTGGTAATTTGTGTAAACTAAAGAAATCCCTCAAAGCTTTCTTGAGATGTCATATTCACAACAACGGCTTGGACGGACGGATGCAAGGACAGATGGACGAACAAAAAAAAAACACGTCTCTGGTCATGCTAACCGCCAGCACAGAGGCGTAAAAACACTTTACATATTCATTCTGATGATTAAAACCAACAACTGCATTATTCTGCATTCTAAGTCTTCTCTAACTTTTATCCCGCTGTAAACTTTGGCTTGTCTCTTGCATGCCACCCCTAAGTGTGATGAACATAATCAGACAGACATGTATGCCATCGTCGTAGCACAACACCATGCTGGGTGTCCCATGAGGCAATTTCAGACCAAGCAATTCTAAGGATGTTTTGAGAGGAACCACCACGGTCCAAAAAAGTCACCACTGTTTGCACTGGCACTGCCAGTAGGAATGCTAAAGCAATGGAAAGCAGACTGCGGTGTTTGTTGTTGTGTCATGAGTTTCACGAAGCATGAAGCAGTCCGAATTGAGACGCGTGAATAATGCTAATGAAGGAGCACGTAGTAGAGCTAGAAGTCAAAAACATTTCAGTGGTGAATGCTCAATTTACAAAGCTGAAAGGGCACGCTGGCAAAGATTTTTACATTTTGCATAGACACGTCAGAACCTCTTGTCGCATACAAGCTTAGTAAAATCTGCACTTCACTGTCTGTCCATTTTGTCCGTGATTCTTCCTTTGTTTCTTGTTTACTACTGAGGCTAACCCAAGAGCTGTTGGTTTGGGGGATTTTAAACACGGCGACTGCTGGTGCTGCACTGACCCAATTACCGTATGCGTACGTCAATCATGGTTCCTGCCCTGAAAAAGGAACTAATAAAGTCCCGTGAAATGGTGCAATAAGATTTAAAACCGTTTGCACCTCCTGCAGTGAAAACACCCCCCAAAAAATGGGGGAACCTCCTCCAACAGTCACAAGAACTACGAGTCGTCCCTCTGATCTGAAAGTGCCTATACCCAGTCAGAGAAGTACAGTGGAACATTTGTGTTACTTTTGACATTGAAAATGTAACTGTTCCGTACAATTCAATGTACTTGTTAGACTTAATATGGTTAAAAAAAGATCAGGTGATCAGTTCAGGTTTTGCAAGCAAACCTCTTAATAATACAGGACAAAGAAGAAGAAAAAAGCCAACTGGGGACCTACCGGCGACTGTGTGATTTAATGTGTTCCATGTCACCGTGGAAGGCCAGGCTAACAGCCAACAGTTCAAGATTTATCCATGTTTATAGTCCAGTAGCGGGTACATGGGTGCGACCAGGAGGGCATTAAGATAACACTGCACCAAGGCTCCCGAGTCGCGCATCGTCAAGGTGCGTGACTATCAACCTGGAGATCACAGGTTCGCTATCACAGGTTCGCGGCTAACTGGTCGAGCTCTCACGCAAGGAAGGGATGGTTTACGCTTGCCTCCACGATGCTCACAGTGACCACCTGTCAATCATGGGTGTCAGTGAGCTCATTCATACAGGGCATATAACACTTTCCTTCCGAGTGTGTTAGTGCATGAACAGCAATTTGTAAAGATGCAAGTGGCAGCATCGCGCGTCACAGAGGGTACATCTCTTCCTGGTTAGCTCGAGCAACGGTCTTAACTCTCAACTGCTCAATTGTATAAATGAGATGAAAAGGTAAGTCGTTCTGCGTAAGGGCGTCTGCCGAACTCCATAAAAGGAATGGAACCAAAACAAGCCTGAGGACCGAACCTTCCCGTGAAGCAAAATCAAATATTCATAATTGTAATTCAGACTGTGACAAACCATGAGTGTTTGTCCATGGTTATGAAAGCGATGAGTTTAAAAAGACGATGTAATGGAGGGTGCAGAAGCATCGTCAGGCTTTAGAAATTTTAAAATGAATAAACCACAAATATCTTGTTCAACTTGCATATACTAAAGCAAATATTTTAATTATAATTATTCAACACAAAACAGCAAACCAATCAGACCGCACTATTTCCGTGCATATACACAAAAGTAACTTGTATGACAATCTAAAATTATGTACATAAGAAAAAAATATACATAATTAGAAAAAAGTATAATAAAAGTCCAGCTCTGACCGTAAAGAAGCCTCCAGTACACTGTCGCAGCTTTATATTAACGTGTTTAGTCCTGTAATGTGCGAATACATGAAGGTAAGAATTTTATTTTTAGAAATGATTGAGGAGTATTGTGTGTATGCATCAAATGTAAAGCTATTAATTACCATCTTATTAACTTTTATTACGATTCTACAGCCTTTTTGTCGTCAACACTGTTGAACCTGCTCTGCATCCGTTCCACAACATGAAATACAACCATAAACAGAAAAAGTAAAAAATATGCAAAATTCTCTGAGATAAGAGAAATAGTTTAACTTTATTGTTAATGGAAAATGATCAACATTTAGCTGGTAAAGGCATCAGTCCAAACTGTTACTGATTATTTTCCTATAACAGCAGGCCCTGACGAATTATAACCACTTTTTTATATATTATTTGAAACGTTAGGGACCATTATGCTTTTTTTTTAATCTAGGTGATAATCTTACATCATCAGGAAACCATACCTTCAAGACACTTCTAAAAAATACTTTTCAAATCCAAAAATTGCACTTACACTAATCAGTAGCTCTAAATTTGTTTATAATGGAAGTGCAAGGAAGATCTTGCACAACAACCCGTCAAAAGCTTTGGGCATCGTTCTCGTAAAGTAAACAGTTATGAGAGCTGAGCAAAGTGAAAACCATCTTCCTGAACTTTATAATTGCGTACTCTCCGTGGCTTTGGCTTAGTCGTCATGTTTGCACTCGGCAGTACTGCAGGTGACAGAAATAATAACGAAAAACAAATTACCAACAAATTCCCTACTATGCATTTTATCTAACAAAAAAGAAAAAGAAAAGAAAAAAAACCCAACCATCTGGGTCATAAATACATAATCAACCTAAAACAGACAGAAAGATCACTCAGCAAGCGCAAACCCCAGGCAAGGCCAGCAGACCCATATGAACCTAAAAGGCCAAACATTTTATTTATATTTATATATATATAAATATACAAACCCCCGCGCCCACATCTTACACCATCACCCGGAGCTAAAAGAACCAGAGCAGCAGCATGAACAACTCCTCACCAACTCTGAACCAGCACATCTACAAGTACATGTGTACATCTACAAAACGTCACCCCAAAAATTGGAATCAAATTGAATCGTGAGCTGTTGTTTGATTTACTTCCCTAATATATATATATATATACACACACACACACACACACACACACACACACACACACACACACACACACATATACACATATGTGTGTGTGTGTGTGTGTGTGTGTATTTATGTATGTATACACACACATACACATAAAATGATGAAAATCCGCACATAAAAAAGATCCACAATTTGACCAGGATCATCTCCAAAATCTAATGTGGGTGTCCTCGGTCCAAAGCTTCACCTCTGGGAAGAATTTTATTAAAATTCACACACAACGTTTTGTGCAGACCTGCTCTCAAACACACAAAGCTAACCAAAAATGCCATGTTATATATGCTTGTTGAGGTGTATGATGTTCAGTTTTTCGTATAAGAAACTTGCTGTCTTATTTAAGTATTTACAATACAAACATAAATGATCCTGTAATGAATATCAGGAAGTCCCTGCACTAGAAAAACCCAAGAAAATTCTCAAAGTTTATTTATTTTTTCTGTTGAGCATTTCACTACTCTTGTCGATTCATTCAGCTTTGAGAAATAAACACAAAATAATTAAGTGATTCAATGTGTACCTTTACAAGTCATTCTTTTTCCCCCAACCACAGCCACGGACAATTCGCCACATCAGCTGGCTGCATTACAACAGTGTTCCTACGCAGACTGCTCTTTCAGACTGGATTCGACTTGTTTCAGGGATTTTTCCCCTGGAAATGTTTTCCTTTATTTATTTACTTAACCCTTCTCATTCTCATAAAACTTTGCCTGTTACAGAATCACAGAAAATAAACACGGCATGGTTTCTAAGCATACTTTCTATTTTTGAGTACACATTTCCCCTGAAGGTCACTAGTGATAACCTCTTCATTGAGTTGACACACAACTTCACCAAGCAAAGATCAGTAACGAAATAGAATGCAAAGCTTTGGCAGTGAGCAATCTTGGTTCTTAAACTTGCAACTTTTTAATGAGTTTGAAAGAAGCCAAAGTTGGACAAAATGCCTTTTTTTTTTTTTTTTTTTTAGAAGAATAAGCAGAATGAGCATAAGCTGTTATCAGATCCCATCACCTCTAATAATGCAGAGAAAGAACTGCATGAACCCCAAGTGACACAAACCCAAAAACACCATCCCCTTAGTGAAACATGGTGGTGGCAGCATCAAGCTGTGGGGATGTTTTTCAGCAGCAGGGACTGGGAAACTGATCCGAGTCGAAGGAAAGATGGATGGTGCTAAATACAAGGAAATTCTTCAGCAAAACCTGTTTAGCACACTGCTAAAGCAACACTCGAGTGATTTAAGGAGAATCTATGGTCAGACTTGAAGATTGCTGTTCACAAGCGGAAACCATCCAACATGAAGGAGCTGGAGCGGTTTTTACTTGAGGAACGGACAAAAATCCCAGAGGCAAGATGTGGCCAGCTCGTAGAGACTCATCCAAAGACTTCCACCTGTAATTGCCGCAAAAGGTGGCTCTACAAAGTACTGACTTTAGGGGTGTGAATAGTTATGCACGCTGAAGATTTCTGCTATTTTGTTCTTTTTGTTGTCCGCTTCACAAAATAAACAAACAAACAAACAAACAAAGTCTTCATGCTCTGTAAATTTAATAATGCAAAACTTCAAACAGTCCATTTTAATTCCAGGTTGTGAGGCAACAAAACATGAAAAATGCCAAGGGGGGTGAATACTTGCAAGACGCCATGTGTGTGTGTGTGTGTGTGTATGTATATATATATCTCGCAGTGCATTATAATGCAGAACACCTCCTTGTTCGCAGCTGCTTCTACGTTAGGAACATCCCACTATTTGTAGCACAATGGTGCCCCTGTGAGATATATTACTCATTTATTTTTTACACAAAAAAGATTTTATGAAGCATAGCACATTATGATAGGAATGGACAAACTATGCATGCAAGCTTTTAATAAGTTTGGGTTTAATTCTCCTTTAATACATAAGCACTGATGTGTTCATTATACTGTAATTTCATTAACCTGGAATTAAAGAACATAAGATCTTCGGGAACGTATCTTGGGGGGAAAAAGGCATTTCATACTATCCGTACAAGATTTTAATTAAAATGCACACAATTTTAACACGAATGGTGAATAAAAAATACATAAGTCCCCCTCTTCACACACACACAAAAAACCCTTCTAGAATGTTGTGGGGAAAAAAGAAAAAAAAAAAAAAGAACAGCAGCAAGGCAAAAAATAAAACTGGTATCCAGCTCGAATGTGAAACAGAGCGAGGGGTCTCTCACGGGAACAGCTTTGAACACAAAGGGCAACGTCTAATGGGTAAGAGGGTGAGTCAGTGTGCTCTTACGCATGCCTGTTTCTGTCTCTCTCTGCTACGCTAACAGGCCCTACTCACATGACGAACACCATGGAACTGCTTTTCTTTATCGCCCAATGGCGCTGACTGCAGACTGTAAATCAACTCCACAGTTGTACATCAATCCATTCAAAGCTGCATGTTGTGCAGGAAATCATTAATATGCTATCAAAATTGAACCGATCATTTATTAATGTTTTATATCAGACTTTAGTCTTTTTGTCAGTCAATGAACACATTTACCCTTCAATTTTCCCACCGTTCTTATTATTCTAGCAACCAGGCAGGAGGATGTCTAACATAAGGCTTCCTGCGAGACACATGATGCCAGCCAAGTGCATATATTTTCCCTAATCCGTTGCTTATACTGTAACATGGAAGGATTCAATATCAATATCAATCAGCAGCATGATTCATTGCAAAGGATGTCTACAACGTCACTTCGGCCAATCTCAGACAGACTGACCTTTTTGTGTGTGTGTGTGTGTGTGTGTGTGTGTGTGTGTGTGTGTGTGTGTTGGGGGGGGGCTTACTACTTGGGAGCTTAATTTGTCGGCTAATAGTCTAAGACTTCTAGGAATACTCCACTCTGAGAACATCATGAGAAGTCACGGTGATTATATAATATAATCATTACATTATTAATTGTCTTGAAGATATTTTCAAGATCACAACACGACTGTCCTCGAATCAGTGGGACTAAACCTCCATATCAGTTTATATCCCTACCGAAGTCTGGCTCCGAATAAACTAGCCACAGACTCTGAAAGCATGACGACGAAACTAAAACTACTAATACACTTTAAAGTACCTTTCAGACCAAGATAATCTCAGTCTTCCTTTCCATGTATGTAAATCCATTTTTTTTTTTTTTTTTTTTGCATTTACTTACTAGAGTACGTCACTTCATAGAAATTAACATAAGCTGCTTCTTCTCACTATTGCTTATTAGTGACAGTCTTGTGTCTTGGCACGTAGCTCACCGAGCAAGAATTCTCAGTTCCAATTCTCAAAATCCCTGGTCCCGCACAGAGTTCCTCCTACCCTCAACACACCTGCCCCCTGCCTTGTAAAAGCCTTAATAATCAACCGATCACCTGGATTGGGTGTGTTGGCAGTAAGGAAAACTTTAAACTGCAGAAGACAGGAGGTCCCCAGGTCTGGAGGCTGTTGTGTGCACTGTTAAAAAAAAAACAATATCTGTATTGTGCTTTCTTGGCCACTTGTGCTTTTTATTTCTGTACTGGGGTATGGAATGAGTTTATAGTATTCATCGTGGTTATTTGACATCAATAAACCTTAAACAGAGTAAGATCGTGCCGTGATCCCATAAATACATATCTGCAAAGCTACGTAACAGTACAAAATATACACTAATTAGCCATAACATTAAAAAAGTGACACTGCACTGAGAGCTGAAGGTAATAACACTGGTTATCTTCTTATCTCTTAGTTCGTGCCAAGTAGTGGAAGGTATTAGGGAGAAACTGAAGAGTCAGTTCTCAAAGTTGATGTGATGGAAGCAGGAAAAATAACAAATCTTCTATCAAGTATTTTGAGTGATTTTGGCAAGGACCACACCGTGACGGCTAAACGACTGGGTCTACCCATCATCGCCAAAACAGCAGGTCTTGTGGGGTGCTTGTGATGTGCAGTGGTAAGTGGTAATAATAATGATGGTCCAAGAAGTGTCATGGGCACCCAAGGCTCATCTGATGCGTGCGTGGAGTGACTGCTGGTACGTCTGGTCTGGTCTGATCTGAGAGAAGAGCTACTGTAGCACAAAAAGCTGAAACTGCTAATGCTGGCTATGATAAAAAGGAGTCAGGACACACAGCTTACTGCAGCCTGATGAGTATGGGGCTGCCTAGCCACAGGCCAATCAGGTAATGTTAATGTTTTGGCTGATTAGTGTATAAAGAAGTCTTGCATTTATATTTGTATATAAATATCTGGTCACGTGCATGACCCAGCGAAAATAAAGTTGGATATTTTTTCACCATACACTCGTCACGTCACCCTCCCTCGTTCTAACGTCAGGACTGATTACTGGGCCATTCATTGTCCCACTCAGAGGATTACGTTCCAACACCTGTAGTACAGGGGGTGGGATACACTTAAATACCGTGAGGAGAGAAGCATTTGTTCGCTAGCTGAAACAAAACAGCGATGAAACGCAAAAATTTGGGAAAGCTGAACAGTATCACTACGCCGTGGTGCACACGGAAAAGCTGAAATTAGCTGGAGCTGGCTAACCCAAGCAGACGTGTTTCTGCTAATGTCTTCTGCTACCGAGTCAACAGCTAAACCGGATACAAGATAAACGAATACAAGTTAATGATAATATAAGCTGTTAGTGAACTAGCTTGATACAGCTTGTGGGGCTTACTACATTTCCTGTAGGGAACTATCCAGATGAGGTTCACAGTTTAACAAACATGCAAGAGGGTTACCTAGGCGACCAGAGTGACTGGCTTGTCACTCATTGCTTCTAAACATCAACTTTCCCAACAGGTCATAACCCAACAATTAAAACATGACAAAAAGTGACTCCATTTCAATACTCTAAACATCTACAAAACAATTATTTTCAAGAAAAAAAACGTCTCTCTAACCCTGAATTTTTCTGAGGTTGTGACAAAAAAACAAACACATCATTTGTGAAGGCCCAAGCCCACCACCATGTCGGCCTGCTCTACCTCGTCTTATTGATCTTTACTTTTGACTGCATGCCAATATCACAGGAAATTAGGCCTGATTAATCGTGGACGCCAAAAATCCTAACACTGACTAAAATATGATTAACCATGCAGTCCTAGACAAGATACATAGAACCACTTTATAAATAAAAACCCTTAATGCTACTAAATCTGTTTCACAGCTGAGCAAGAACAAGAATCACAGACGTGCGTTAATGCAAATTGTCGGTGACGTTATACTGCGTCAGGTAACACTGCAGGATTCTCAATTTAAATTAAAAAAGAAAGAAAGGAAAAGAAAAAAAGAAAACAGAACTCCCAATAATGTGACAATTTTAAACCATAACAGCAAATTATTTTCCTACTGAACTTCGATTCTTCTGGATTTTCCCCCGGTTTAAATTAAGCTGTACGGGACGTAATCTAACAAAACCCTGACTATCGAATAAACCACAGACGATGCACAGTTTGGGAGCAATCAGACACTAGAAAAGCTGTAAAAGAACCCACACCTCTCTCTCAAATTCGTCCTGCTGAAACGGGACCAATTCTCATACGGGACCTTGAGCATGTGGCTAAACGTCTGAAAAGGGGGTCAATGGAAAAACGAGCGACCACAAGCTCCTGTTGGCCAGCCGCCCAGTGGAGAGGCGGGAGCTTCGGATAATCCCTAATATGTCATTTTGCGAGTGCGCGAGTGCAGGACTGCTGGAGTGGGTGTAGGGAACTGATTTACAGACCAGAATAAAGCCCAGGGGATATATCTTATCCAAAACACACAGAGTCAAAGCTAAAATATTAACATGGCCGTGCTATTAGAGTACTTAAACGAGAAGACACAGACACACACACACTGCATTAAGAAAACAAACCTATAGTGTTGTGTGTTATGTAATCAGCCAGTAAGATCTTTCTTTATGTTACTGTACAACAGCGACCTAATTACAGTATTTTTAATTGTAAAGGTTTTATTGTCTACAAGCTCCAGGTTCAGTCAGTCAGTCGCAATCTTCTTGGGTAGAAGTTATGCTTTCCACCAACAGCCATCTCGATCGTGTGCTCTCTCTGACATCCCCTCCTGCTTTACACCAGTCCGTCTCCTGATGTTGTCCAGTTTACTAGTTAGCTCTTCGTTACTGCACGAAATTACACATCAGACTCCTGTGTGTCTTACATTAGTACAGCAGAGCCTTCGACACACAGCTCATATGTTTCGTAAGTAAATCAAATAAAAATAGTGAAAATTCAATCAAAGAGACTACTAGGTCATACGAGAATGTGTGTGTGTGTGTGTGTGTGTGTGTGTGTGTGTGTGGTGTTACATTTATTTATTACGCAGTAAATTGTTTCAGTATTTGATACTGATTGGTCAATAACATTCCGCTATGTAAAAAGGACTGCTGCAATTGCAAAAGCTATAGACAGTCTAATAAAATTCAAATAATTTCTAATCAATATTTTGTGTCAAATTATTAATTTCTTTAGAACACTGTGGAGTAATAAGCGGGGCAAACGTACAAAAACAAAACAAATAAACATCATTGCAAATTAAACCTCTTCAGGGTAAGGGGAGACTGCTCTGGTTTACATCAGGTTCATCACCACCCTTGTCTGGGCTTCATTCCTAGTAATAAGCGGTTTCCTTCAGTACATGCTGTATGTTATTATACCTCCTCTCCAGGACTCAAGGGTCATCCTCACAGGAAGTGATTAGCAACAAACGACCATGTAACATCAACAAAAGCCAGAGAAACGAGCGATTGTAGGCTAAATTTTCTCAAGCGACAAGTGGGCGGGTACGGCGATTAACACAGCTGAACTTAGCAACACGAGTCAAGCGATTACCAATCAGAGTTTTAAAATTCTGTTGATTGACAGCTGTTGACTGGACAAGGAAACACGATGTAAGGAAACCACAAACGGAGCTACACTTCATGTACGGAAGTAGCGAGATGCTACTCACGGTTTCACTCTAAAACAATTGGAGGCGGGAAACACATGAAAGGGTCACCTAGGCAACCAGAGCTGGCCAGGAGGGAGATTTGCTTGTGTCACAGAGTGATTCGCATGTCGCTCGGATGCTTATTGCTCATTGTTTCCTGTGTGGACGCTGCTCATACGTTACATGCTAATTATAAAATATGCAGCATACTTGCTAATTGCTTGTTAAATCAGTGTTTTAAAAAAAATTAAATACTAGTAAATACCAGTAATACTTTTATTGATGTGTATATACATACTACAGGAGAATGGCTCAATCTGATTGGCTAGTTATGTTACTGATTGAAACCCCTCCCCCACACACACACACAATATTCTGAGTGAATAATGCTTGAAGCAAAACGAAAAAGACACTTTACAGTCAGTCTCGTCCCCTTAGAACAGGAGGCAATGTCATTGTCACGCTCTAAAATGATAAAAATACATGAAAACACAATTTTTGTTTCTTGTTTGTGTCGACTAGTACGTACCTAATGCTTCTGTGTAGTATGTACTAAACTCTGGATGAGTGGGCTATAACAGACACTGTTAGCGACGCAGCATTTATTTCTGCTCACAGCACGCAGAAGACATCTGACCTGCCTCCGTAATGGTTAAAACACTATACTTAGAGGCATCAAAAACGCAACATTGAAATAATGCCATCATTTTATTAGGTTTTACCAAATCAGGTAAATTATATACAAATAAAGAATAGAGATTTCAGACACGGACAGTGGCGAGTAAAAACACATTTCAGTGTTCTTCAGTGCCTGCACTGAACGAACGGATACCTTCTTCACTGAGCCTTCTGCGCACTGTATGAGAACTGATGTGGCTGCGGCGAGTACCAGGAACCTCAGGCGCCGTCAGTTTTGCTGGACGGAAACGGTCCCTCAGATGCATCACCCGGATACGACGGTCTTGTGCACGTGTAGTGACACGTGGCTGGCCAGGTCTTGGTCGGTCTCGGGTGGCTCCCGTCCCGTCTGTCTGAAGGCGAACTACAGTTGAACGATGCACCCCAAAGTGGGTAGAGTAATTCCAGGCCACTTGTGTCCATTGCCACTTGACAACAAGTTTTGATCTCACGCTCCACTTTGTGGATTAATCAAAGAGTGGTTAAGGTATCAGATTTGTGATTGTGCCACGTGCACGCGCTAACGTGGGCATTCACTTTTACTCGTGAGAAATTAGTAACTATGCCACACTTGAGTACTTAAATGTTTTCAAATCTTCATGTTTATATACATGTAGTACATTTGTGCTTGTTGTGTGTTTAATGCCTCTCAGTACATAATAATCTTGCTTGTTTTCTTTTATGTTTATGAATAATATATACTAAAGTCTTGAACAGGGTTAGAGACCCCGTTACGCTTCTCTTATGTAACGGCTCGTGGGTGCATTTTTTAAAAAGCCGGCCAAAACCCCTCAGCACACGCGTCACATTAAAAAAAGAAAAAGGTATGCCCAGTCCCAAGATGGACACCGACAATGGTGATGATCGGTGATGGCATTTTTGAGTTAACGTACAGAATGCAAATTCAATATCCCAGCTGTGTCGGCCATATCGTTATCGCACCACGACGAAAATGAATAGACTGTCCCAACACCCACACCAAAAATGTTGTTGATCAGTGGTGGCGTTTTTGAGCTGGTGCACAAATTGCAAAATCTAGGTGGCAGTTGCGGCGGCCATATTGGATGTCGGACCGCAACAAAAAACGATAAGTATTTGTAGTTACCCAGTCCCAACATCGACACCGAAAATGTTGACGATTGGAGATGGCACTTTTTTTGGTGAGTGGAACCGCGTGTGACAATACACCTCACCCATCAGGATGAGAGGCACAAAGTCTAGTTTGCATGCTTTTTTTTTTTTTTTTTTTTTTTGCTTTGGTTCCGGTGTTGCATATTACAAAAACAATTACATGCCTCACTCTCGCTGGATGATATGGAACTCTATTCAGTGACACCATCCTCTCCTTCAGTGAATAATTGTTAATTATTTTAAGAGGGGGGGAAGAACACAGCACATCAACCCATGTGCTTCCAATCATCTTAGCTGTCATAAATTGTCTTAAAGGAGGTTATGACATCACCCAAAAAAAAAAAAAAAAAAAAAAGTGTATCGTGACAGAAATGACCTCAATATCAAGATTATAAAATCAAAACACCCAGCATTGATTACGGGCTAGTTTTCCTAAACAACAAAAAAAAATCCTGGCATCGAGGAACCCGCTGGATACTGAGGTCGAGCGAAACTGCTGGACATGAGTCATCAGGTACGTCTAGGATTTTATGTCACGTTTCTAAAGAGAGAGAAAAATGGATTGCTGGAAGTAAATGCTCAGAGTGATTTCTAATAAGGCGTATAATAATAATAATAATAATAATAATAATAATAATAAGTTCCTGATGATGATAACACATCCTGGTGGTGTGTGAAATGTGTGGGGGTCTCGTGGGGTAGAGACTGATCTGTGTCTATTCAAATAGCAGAGCTAGTAAATAACGTAGTACAGAGATGGGGGAGTGTGTGTGTGTGTTAAAGAAGGAAAAACACGGGTAAGGCATTCAGGAACGTGGGAACACACACACACACAGAGAGAGAGAGAGAGAGAGAGAGAAGGTGTGAGAGAGTGAGAGAAGGTGTGAGAGAGTGAGAGAAGGTGTGAGAGAGTGAGAGAAAGGTGAGAGAGACGCCTTCTCGATAGCAAGCCACGTCCTTTAGACAAAAGGACGCTCACAGGATCCAGCTCTGTGACACACACACACACACACACACACACACACACACACACACACGCACGAAAGACAGTGCCTGGGTTTATCATCAATGCAGTCGCGTGGCGCAGATACAACCACTACAGCTGTAATGCAATCATACAGACGTTACACACGCGCGCGCGCTCTCTCTCTCGCGCGCGCGTTCTCTCTCTCTCACACGCTGACAGGAAAAAGCTACCCGAATGTCCACGATATATAAAAACAGATCGCCGGATGTAAACGCTACACTAACGCAGAAGTGAAGTGTGTCGGCTGAGGGCAGAGCCCTGAAAGCTGATCGTCTTGCAGACTGCGCCACCCTTCCACCCGCAGACAAAAGCGCACAGGAACGCTAGCGACGGCTCTCCTCTCCTCTCCTCTCCTCTCCTCGGCGCTAGCTGCGAGCTAAAAGCAGCTCCCCGTTCCCTCCAAGTCCTGAAACAGCGACTCGACCTCCCTGCCCCTGCCCCTCTCTCTCTCTCTCTGCCCGCTTGTCACTGGCTCTTTTATCCCCCCCGTCGTCGACACACCACATCTCGAACACTCGAGAACGTCCGTGTGGTGCACCACAGCAAAGAAAACACCTCGTTCGGTGTGTCCGGACGGCTGTATAGAACCTCCAAGCAGCGGTACCACACCGCCTCGCGCGCACGCTCACACAAACACACGTCAAAGCTAGCGTTACACAAACAACCCCGTGTGTTGAAGTTAGCACGCTAGCTCGTAGCCGCGCTAGCTAGCCAAGTTGCTGGTCTGTTATCAAAGGAAGACTTTCGTGCTTACCGTAAAAGCGACGCCTTTCGGGTTCCACCTCAGCCCGAGCGCGAGGGAACGGGCTCGTCGCGAAGCCGTTTAACCGTCGCTGTTGCTCACGAGAAGGCGGGCGGCTGAATAAACTGCTCGAAAACGGCCGCTGACCTACGACTGCGTGACGTCTGTCTCCAGTTCACGGCTGCTCGGTTTGAAAACATCGCTGGTCGTCGCTAAGAAAAGCCGAGCGAAAACACGCCGAACCTCGCGCTCATTGGCACGAGCTGGCCCACGTGACCGCGCGCGCGCAGGGCTCCTCCGTGCCGCGCTTGAAAAGGGCTCGCGTGCGCGCAGGCTCGGGCGCGAGGACATGGCTTAAGACTAATAGCTTTGCCTCCATTTTGTACTAAAAATCCCGCGAGCTCTTACAGGTGTGTACGTGTTTCTGTTTTTAAAGTGATTCGCGCCATGTTGCCGCCGTTTCTCTTTTCCTTTTGACTGAAATTCCACGCACACGACTTGAGGGAGGGGGGGGTGTGTGGTGGTGGTGGTGACGCTCGGGCGCCTGACGTCATCTTTTCCGCTCGGCGCGAGCTGCAGCTACGGGGGAACGTTCTCGAAGCGTCCGAGGCTCGCGGGGTGAGCTTTTCACACACAAGAGGAGTAAATATGCCTTCTCTTTTTAATCTGATTCAATTCACACGTGTATCAAAAGCAGCAGGCTGGTTCTGCCGCTGAGTGGACCGAGATTTTGGGTCTCCGTCGTGTGTGTGTGTGTGTGTGGCGCAGTGCTATTTGCATGAAGGAGAATGGGTCCGCGCATGCGCAGTGGCCGCCATTATGTTGCAGAACGGGCGCGAGGGAGAAATGTGAGTGGGGGGGAAGGGCGCTGGCGAGACAAACAGGAGCATGGCTGAGAGAATGTGCTGGCTGACAGACACGAAGGGTTATTATTACACGTGAGCGGTGGTTTATGGTGTGAAAGAAGGCGTTCGGGGGGTGCGGGGGGCTGGTTTTGAGATTTTCATGCTTTGCATGGACACGTGACGAGCGTCTGCAGTGTGCGTCACCACGCAGGCGATCAGAGTCTGGGACAAAAGTTCAGATCAGTGACATTCCCTTGTGTATGTGATGCAAAGAAAAGAAAACAACCGTCAGATAATGTGAAAACCTCGGCTGTGTAAATAAATCCAGGCCAACACGAGCTTTCCAACAGGGCTGTAAGCCTTCAAGCGGCTAAACCGGGGCGTCAGACTCATTCTCGCTGAGGGCCACATCGCTAAACTTAAAGGTGATCGAGGGCCGAATAACCACGCAACACCCTTTTATAAATTCTTCCTTTATTTAGTCGAATATCCTTACAAAAACAACGGCGATGAGCCAGCGTGCAGTCTTCCGTGAGGCACGAATGACGCGCTGTTTACTTGAAATAGGTTTGCTGCCACCTAGTGGAAGGATGATGAAGTGGGTTGCGTGGTAACGGTTGAAGCAAGAATGTGCGATAATCATATTGTTTGAAAGCTCTTGCGGGCCGCGTTAAATGAGTTGGCGGGCCGGATTTAGCCCGGGGGCCTTGAGTTTGACGCCTGTGGGCTAAACTGTCAGACTGAAAGGAGGGCCAGGGGTTTCAGTGTGATTAGATCTGGACTGCTGCCCCAAACACACATTCCTTAAGCAGATCTTACAAGGTTTAAAATCCACAAAAAAAAAAAAAATGGAGGTTTATCTTGTTAACAGCAAGCTATGCTATGTTCAGGCTTTCCCTTTGTCTTTGGATTAAAGGGGTCCATTCACTTCCCAGGCATATTAAATAAACATGAAATACAGTGCTATCTTTGGTGGAAAAAAAAAAAAGAAATCAAAGTCTTTCTGAAACCATTTGTTTACTCCTGTACACAAGTATCAGTGGCCTCGGCATGGAGCGCCATGCTATTTGTGAACATCACCGTCTTTTCAGTTTGTCTGTAAATCCTATGCTGCCTTCCACTTCTTAACCTGGGGCCACGGTGTCCACCATCTCCACAATACAAAAAAAGTGCAGGGCTCCACGATTTATGAGCGCGCTTTGAGCACAGTGGGAGTATAAAAAGGAGGCAGGGTGCATACAAGAGGTGAAACTTGAAGGAGTTGTGTTTCCAAGTTCATCAAGATCCTGATCTATGAGGGCACATCAAGGTCTGTTACACTCTTAAGATCTACTACGCTCTACTACGATTCCCACGTTCTGTCAAGATTGGTGTCAAATCATGAAAAACCTTTTGTGTCACCACATTCATCCATCAGGTTCCCTTCAAGATCATAACGGTTCCACCAGGTTCCCTTCAAGATCATAACGGTTCCACCAGGTTCCCTTCAAGATCATAACGGTTCCACCAGGTTCCCTTCAAGATCATAACGGTTCCACCAGGTTCCCTTCAAGATCATAACGGTTCCACCAGGTTCCCTTCAAG
>JAQMYF010000008.1:3879466-3889809 GCA_030014195.1 Neosilurus mollespiculum
ATGGCATGCCCTTTTTTTTTATAAGCCATGTATGAAATATGTGTCCTTCATGAGAAGGTGATTAAAATGTTAAGTTTGAACATGTGGCCTCTTGTCTTACTGATTATTAATACTTTGTAGAAGCATCAGGGATTCATTCCAAAACCCGTCTCTATTTAAATTCTATTTAATTAAAATATTTAATACCAGTAACAGCCGACTGATCCATCCTACTGATATATCAGGAATAAAAATAAGAGGCATATTGTATGTCATATCCTGTATTTAAGACAAAACACTTCTACCTACTACTAGGGTCGTGGAGAGGCTGTGCCTATCTCAGCCGACACTGGGCGAAGGCAGGGTACACCCTGAACAGCTTGCCAGTCCACTGCAGGGCAACACTCACCCACAACCATTCAGACTCACACACACCTAACCACCAATTATCGTAATGTGCTTGTCTTTGGATTGTGGGAGGAAACCCAAGAACAGGGAGAGCATGTAAACTCCCGAGCGTTTCTGAGGCGGACGTGCTAACCACCACGCCACCGTGCCGCCCTAATGCTAAGCTGCTTAAGAGAATTGTACTGTATATGACAGCAGTCTGGAACATCTCTTACCATCTAATACATGGTTACCAAAACTACTGCTTTGAAAGGGTGTGCGAATTTGAATGACAGATTTTGAAATAATGATGTATAGGAGCTTCGTTCATTAAAAACAAAACAGAAACATTATGTCTGAAAAGTATATTTGTATTAGTTCCTTACTTTTATTTAAAACACCATGAATTAAAAATAAATCAGCCGTGGTCTTAAATTTTCTCCCGAAAAAACATTACTTTGTGAATAAAATCATTATTTAGAGCAGATCTGTCCTGAACATCCTTCTGCACTTCTAAACCATAACATTTACTCGGGCGTAGGGTTCTGTTTAGTTTCATTAATGTTTAACGTGAACTCACTGACTCGTGCTTGACGTTCGTGAGGAATCCCAAGTGCTACTTTATACAGTGATTTGAGGTAGAGCCTCGCGATTCTAATAAACAGTATACCTGTTATTGCTTTTAACTGCCTCCTATTAAATATTACAAGACTTTTAAAAATATTTTTACGGTGCCTGAGCCTAAGACTGACCACATTACATCTGAGGCAAATTCAAACTTGAAAATGGACAGTATATGTGAATGGATATTAACTGCCTTTACATTCAGATACTAGATAAGCGTAGGTAGGTATCTGCTGCCGCCAGAGCAAGTTGATTATTAATATCTAGCGATGGCACGTCAACTACAGCGATGCTTCTGTTTCCACCTGTTTCAGAGCACCAGAGGTCAAATATTTCAATAACTTCACATTGTATTATACTTTGTGTCTATTGGACAGAGTGTGAATTTGTTAGAAATTTACGGTTAAAAAGGATTTGATTTCGAAATCATTTAGCGCCAGTTTCTAAAACTAAGTGGCGTCAAACCGTGGCAAAATCTTTGACGGTCATGATCACAATTCCACCAAGTTACCTCAAGATCGTCACAATTCCATACCGCAACCCCCTACGCTCATCACGATTCTTTCAAATCGTGGACATCGTAGCCCCGGTGTGAACCCTGGGTAACCTGTGGTGGACTAGCGTCCCATCCAGAAGGAGTTGAACTCCTAGGAAACCGGGATAAGCCCTGGTCTGATGGGCCAGTAGACTTGAGTGTGAAAAGCCCAATAGGCTTTACCCTACCTACTCGGAGTGAGTTTTATATCCCACCGTATGTGCTGAGCAGCATTAAAAAGGCGCTTATGTTTGGTATAACCTCACTGGGACGTTTCACTCCACCTGACTGTGTTCAACACAAGAAATTTTAGTTCTGGTGATAATATTGCACTGAACCCTTTATGACATGGTAAAGGAAGAGGCGAAGCCAGTGTCACCTTGAAGGATACACCTCTAACACGAATGTACACACAATATGGGGCCCAATACATATCAAGCTAACGGGAGGTCAGGGAGTCTCTGTGTTGGCATGGCAACAGGCGATGCACTACTCATCCGTGGGTTGTTTGGGATCTCTTGCACTTCTGCTAACGGAGCAAAAATAAACTAAATATCTGGCCGTATTATGTCTGACATGTCAGTTACTTGATAGTTTTATAAGCAATGAACGAACCTCATATAAAAGCAACGTCACACAGAGTATCAGCGCTGATCGGCCCAATCACACATCCTCTCAGCACCGAGGCACGCTCAACACACACAGGGCTGAACAGGTGTACTTACATAATAGTTGTCATTGATTTGGACCATTGGAGCATTAACACAAGCACCAAGACATTCGACTTCTATTAGCGTGAACAGCCCGTCTGCTGTGGTTTCGCCAACCTTGATGCCTGGATGAGAGAAAGCAATGGTGCAGACTTCATAAATAAGGAACAGATCAAATTCATCTGCTCAGACTACAGACATGCAGTAATGAAGCCTGTCTTTATCAGTGTTGTGGATCAGGTTACACGGACTCTGATATTTCGGTTTAAAAACTTATTTACTTAAAAAAAAAAAAAAAACAACAACAAAACCCAGCACTGTAAACAGAACACAAACTGAATGTGCATTCCTTATGTCTGGGTGAAAGGTTGGCAAGAAATCTGATCCCACACTAACTCAGGGTTAGCTTGCAGTTCTTCCTCGACACACATCCAGGGTAGCAACATACTGTGAAAAATTCTTAATGAAAACACTCTGCTGGTAAAGCGGTGAATTAATTTATTCTTTTTATTTTAGTAATTAAATCATCCATGCATAACTGACCAGGTTGTAGTGACAGCAGTGAACTTGAGCTTTAATCTATGACCACCCACAAAACTACTTAGTTCCTCCTTGAGTCAGAATGGACATGAATGCAACGTTTGAAGAAAACCCCCTCAAAGTAGTTCTCGAGATAGTGTTCACATGAATGGTACATATGAGGCTGCCGTGACCTTGACCTTTGACCTTCCAAATCTAATCAGTTCATCCTCGAGTTAAGGTGGAAATTTGGGCAAAAGTTAAAAAATAAATAAATAAATGTTTTCTCCTAAAAGCATTCTGGAGATCATGTTCACAAGAATGGCACACAAGGCACTAAATGATCTTGACCTTTGACCTCAAAAGTCTAATCAGTTCATTCTTGAGTCAGTGTGAACCTTTACGCAGAGTATGATGAAAACCTCTCAAAGCGTTTGCGATATTATACTCGCAAGAATGGCACACTAGGGGCTGCACTGACCCTGACCTTTGACCTCCAAAATCTAATCAGTTCGTCCTTGAGTCAAGGTGGACATTTGTGCAAAGTTTGAACAAAAATCCCTCAAAACGTTCTTGAGATATCGCGCTCACAGAAATGACCCAGACGGAGAACCTGAGCACACAAGGCTGATGGCTCTGGCTATCGCTGGCACGGAGGCATAATTACTATCCTCTTCTACCAAAGTGTATTATGTAGCACATTGTGTTTGCAGAAGGTTTATTATATAAACAGTTTATTGCTGTACATTATTTTCCACACCTGTTATCGGTGCACGCTAATTAATCTACACAGAAATACTTTCACAGTCAGCCAGATGTGTCCTGCAGCAGAGCTTACGCTACACCATGCACTATCAAATAGTTCTGGTTCTGTTGCAAATGAAAGGAAGCGTTACATGGTCATGTGTGTGCAGTAACTCTCGTGAGTCAGTATGCCATGTCACTTTGCACTGTAAACATTGGGACCTGTTTATACACGTTTTTCGAAAGAATGCACATTCGTGATTTGTGCAATGCATCATTAAAGATAAGCAGCAGAGACCCTTGAAATACTTCAGCAGGCCTGTGGCAATGAATTAAAGCATCAGGTAAGACGTTCTGAGTGGAATTAGTGCTCTCAAAGGGGCAGGATATCACTGGAGGACAACATTCTGCCCCTAGCACACGACTGCCATTCAAATCGGCTTACCTAGAAAATGACTCCATTAATGTAGGGTTGATGAAGCATTTCAAGGGTCTCTGCAGCTGATTTCTCAAACCTGACAGAATCTGATGTGTGGTCTTGAGTCCATAGTAAAATTGTAGATACATATAAACCAACAGGTTCTGAGGTTGACTCACTAGGGTTCTCTCTAGCTCCTGCTGCATGCGCATTACTGTGCCATGCTCCATTTGTTCACTACAGGAAAAATGTAGTAGCTTCCTGTTCATGTACATTCCTCATGAATTAATAATACTCATAATAATAATAATAATAAAAATATAAAAAGGAGACGACGACTGTTTTTCACAAGTGTCCTGGACAGCACTTTCTCCACTGCCTTTCAACCGCAAAGGCAGTTGTATACAGTATGGTCATCAGTGCGTCCCTTTTTCTGACACTTCCTCAGTGAGCTGATGAACCTACTGTCCTACAGAGACATCAGCCTACAAAACACCCTGTGCTACATTTGATCATCCACCACTGTGACCCCAATGAAGCCTGAAAGAAAGCAAGTGGTTAAATACAGCCTGAGCCCCCCCCCCCCCCGATGCTTACCCAGTTTTTTCTGGATGGACTGCAGGATGCTGTCTGAATCACACAGCATGCAGGGTGTAGTGGTGCACACCTGGATGTGGTACTTCCCCACTGGCTGACGGTTGAACATGGTGTAGAACGTGGCTACCTCATACACTCTCATGGGGGAGACATCTAAGATCTCAGCTACCTGGGAAATTTAAAAACGCCACATGTGGATGACTGTTTGAGGGCGTTACCAAAAAAAAAAAAAAAAGTACCTCAGAAATTTAGTCAGGAGACTCCCAACTGTAGCCCCTCCACCTCAAATTGATTATATGAGATACCTTGGAGTTCCTGTCCCACAGCTCACTCAAATCTGGACCAACGAGGTGTTTTCACCTGCAGTGCTGCTCACAATGTTTTTTTTTTTGTATCTGTTTCTTTTTTCTTGTAAAATCCCAGGAGATCAACAATTTTTTTCTTCCGAGGTTTTCAACAAGAAGGCTAATCGGATAATTGCAAGTGGTCTGTGCATGTAACACTTCATATATATTAGTGTATACTACGGGAATCTGATCCGGTTCGCTTGTTGGGGTTAATAAGCAATTATTGAATGAGGCGAACTATGACTGAGAATTATTCTGCCGAGGGATTGTTATCCACTAAGAGATGGAATAATTCCCTGTATCATACGAAAGTGTTTTTAGTAGACAATCGTGTTATTGTGTTGCGTCTGCCAAATCGTGCAATAATCATATAACTTATCCAATGGCAATGATGCAATAATTAGTACCAAGATGGACCCCCCCCCCCGATTTTTTTTTAATAAGACAGTATTATTCATTCAAGAGTTTTCCTCGTTTCTGATTGGTGGAAAACGGTGGTGTAGTGGTTAGCACTTCCACCTCACAGCAAGAAGGTCCTGGGTTCGAGTTCTGGGCTCGGCTGTTTCTGTGTGGAGTTTGCATGTTCTCTCCATGCTTGTGTGGGTTTCCTCTGCGTACTCCAGTTTCCTCCCACAGTCCAAAGACATACATATTAGGCTAACTGACTGTTCCAAGTTGCCCGTGAGTGTGAATGGTTGTGTGTGTTTTGGCCCTGCATTGGTCTGGCGGGCTCTTCAGGGTGTATTATGGATAATAATATCTGGTATTGCATCGTTGCTATGAGATAACAGAATTATTCCACTGTTGCCATCAAATAAGTTGAATGATTATCGCACGCTGATGATTATCTCAATGATATTTGCATATGCGAGACAGTAACATGAATGTCTATTTTAAAATCATTTTGAATGAATAATAAAACGTTTATAGAATTCCGTTTTCATATGATAGAGAATTATTCTTGTTATCTACCTTGGAATTTGGCCTCAGCGGATAACCCCTCGACTGAATAATTCTCCATATTATACTTTGCTTCATTTGATAGTTGCTTATTATTCACTCAGGATAATGCTTCAATCAGTTAAGCATCATGATAGAGCAGGCGTGTGATCAGTGTCATGCTTTAAAAATAATACTATAAAAACTATAAATAGAATAAACTATAAAAATCTCATTTTAGTTTGTGTTTATGTTCCCATGTAGTAAATACTAAAAAAAATTATTCACCACAAGCTCAGTGGATGTCGGTGAATTGTATGATCCCTTCAACGATCCCTCTCAGCGACTATTCAGCGACATCCACCTCACCTTCAACGCATCATTGTTAATTAATGCCAAAATAAGTTTTAACATCACAGAAATTATAAAAAGGGCAACACAAAGAAGCTTGTGTCTGAAAGCTGAAAAAAATGCCAAGCAAATTTTAGGGATTCTTTCTTCGGTTCTTTCCTCTCACATATCTGAAAGTGAGCCATGTTCTCAGCATCAATATTTAGCATCTGCTAGTCTCATATTCTAGGAAGCATGTTCAGATCTGTCCAGACCAACAGGATAAATAGAGTAATTGAAACCCTGAGCATAACAGATGACCTGTATCAACTGATCTAGACATGTTACTGATCCCTGAATATGATCTCATCTTGTAATCATTACGTTTAAGTCATGAGAACATTTTATTTTTCCTGTATTGTTCAAGTTACCTGAAGATAACATGACCAAAAATAAAGGCATGTTCCTCCTGCCAATCATTTGATGGATATTCTCACTACGGGGCCTGTGGGCAGAGCTTTATATACATGATAGGAATCGTTCAAATGCCAAACATGACTGTCTGCCTCACCCTCTCTCACTTATCTGCCAAACCGCGTAATCCTACTATTAGGGTTGCGGGGAGGCTGGAGCCTCTCTCACCCAACGCTTGGCGAAGACGGAATACATCCTGAACAGCTCGCCAGACCACGACAGGGCAACACCCACAACCATTCACACTCACACCTAGAGAGGTCTTTGGACAGTGGGAGGAAACCTGCACGAGCACAGGGAGAACATGCAAAGCCCACACAGAAACTCCCAACCCTGGGACTCGAACCCAGGACTTTCCTGCTGTGAGGCAGCCGTGCTAACCACTATGCCACCGAATGCACTTTTAACTACTAGCACTTTTTAATATAAAATTATTTATACTAAATCAGGGTGTCAAACTCATTTTCTCTGAGGGCCACGTCACAAAATTTCTAGGTCACCAAGGGCCGGATAATCACCGGACATGCAAATTAAATCTGCAGGGCAAAATCATTAGTTTAGATATTTGTTCTCTTTTCTCTTTCCTTTTCTGATGACACAATCATTTACGAATGACTGTTTATTTGAAATAGGTTGCCGCCACCTAGTGGAAGGATGATGAATTAGGTTTCATGCTAATGGTCGATGCAAAGAACATAAGATAATCATATTCTTTGAAAGCTCTCGTGGGGCACATCGAATGAGCTGGCGGGCCGGATTTGGGTCACGGGCCTGGAGTTTGAAACCTGCATACTACATGTACATTTTTTTTCTTTGATAAATTCTTTTAAATGATGGAATAAAAGTGTTCTTAGCATTTATTAGAGAAATATTAGGTATCCTGTTAAAACTGCAATTGTTTTTATGTAATAGTCTTCATTATTATACACCCTTTTTTAATGCATGTGTACTTTTTAAATTTATTTTTATTTAATAAATGATCACCATAAACATGTGTTGTCCTCCCCTCAAGCTCTTTTACCTTGTTCATTGCTGAGATGGGAAGCCAGCCATGCTGCCTCTGAGCCAGGTCCAGGACAGGGATGGTGGCAGACTGCTTGTGACCCTCAGGGTAGTTTTGTATTATGGCTTCAACTCGCTGTTACAGATAGAGAGAGAGATATATATATATATATATAAAGCCTAGCTAAAAAAACATGCAACCACATGCTACAGCACTGAAAATCTGAAAATCATGACGAAGACTAAATTCACATTCTCGATTTTACCACTCTTTTCTCGGAGGACTTTTTTCAGATGACTCATGTTCCCCCTTAACGCCTGAAAACAACTGTATGTGACATATTTGCATATTCCACCACATCTACGCTGCCCTCCTCTAAATTAGCCTTGGACTAAAATAGCATCTTTTGATTATACACCCTGCCGTGCTGATACGTCTTAAAACGCACGACATTATGCATTTTATCACCAAACATTAATTTTTCAACACAGGCACAGAAAACATCTCTGGAGCTAATTATGGCTTCTCAGAGTGCTTACATATCAAAGCATACTCGGAGATCAGTATAATGAACGATGGGATATATTGTACAGCAAGCCGATGTGATTTCAGATAAAGTGAAAGAAATCTAGATCGACTCTCACCTTCATGTTCTCGGGTGTGAACTCAAACGGAGTATCGGGATTATTTTCTGGTGTATCTCTGTGCTGGGGGAAGAAAAGTTAATACATTTAAATAATTGTCTTTTCAGGTTGATCTGTGTTTAAAACCTTGCTTTTAAGGAAAAGTGAGCTCTGTAATGTATAGCCGTTAACTCAGCCATATGCTTTCTGGTATCGGCCATTACGGTACAGCCAGACATCCTCTTCACATTGTGCGTGCTCTTTTAAATAAACCACTGTGACTCTGATCACAGGATGCTGCCCCCTGGTGAATATCATCATGGACAATTGATAAACATAAAAAGTGCAACACTGCAGAACTGATCTGAACCCCCCCCCAAAAAAAAATAAAACAAAAAACTGGCTCCAATACTTTGTATCTTATTTACTAGATCCTAAAGATGCTTTTACCTGCAGTACATCAAACATCAAGAGCACACCCTACACTGCTGTAGGAAAGTATTTGCCCCCTTGCACTCCTTGTTGAGACTTTTTTCTTGAATGGCTGTGATATTGTCAGCAATCAAGGTGTGATCAATCTAATTTAACCCTTTGTCAGCTACATATTGGTTCACTGAGTGACTAGGCGGCAATTACTTTTTCAGAAGTTCGGTCCAGGGTTTGAGTCCTGGGGTCAGCGACAGAGTTTGCATGTTCTCCCCGTGCTTGTGTGGGTTTCGTTCCGGGTACTCCGGTTTCCTCCCACACTCCAAAGACATGCCGATTAGGTTAATTGGCTGTTCCAAAACTGCCACTAGGTGTGGATGTGAGTGTGAGTGGTTGCGTGTGTTGGCCCTGCGATGGTCTGATG
This sequence comes from Neosilurus mollespiculum, assembly GCA_030014195.1. NCBI lineage: Eukaryota > Metazoa > Chordata > Actinopteri > Siluriformes > Plotosidae > Neosilurus > Neosilurus mollespiculum. The sequence goes on from JAQMYF010000008.1 coordinate 3,888,546, forward strand.
AGCTGTTTAGGGTGTACCCCACCTTCGCCCCATGTCGGCTGAGAAAGGTCTAAGCCTCCTTGTGACCCTAGTAGGATTAAGCGGTTCAGCGAGTGAGTGAGTGAGTGAGCAAGGAAAGGAGTCAAAATTTTTTCACAGCACTGAATGTACAGAAATAAATTTATTTACGCAACTGTTTGTTTAAAGAACCACAAAACCAAGCAAGTATTTATTCATGTTATATTTATTTATATTTCTATGGTTTCAGACTCGTTAATTATTATGAAAGCAGGACACGGTGATGTCCATGTAAACATGTAAGTCATCCCTGGATTTATTCCGGTCTATGTAAAAAGAACCTATAAATCATTTAATTTCCGTGCGTTTCTTTGTGCTGAGTAGTTACTATGTAGTATATACTAAAACAATTATGCGCCTCAGGCTTGGAGGACGTCGCTGAATTGAGTAGTCCCCTTAACATCCCATCTCAGGGATTATTCCACGACATCCACCTCATTTTCAGTGCATAATTGTTAGGCATAACTAATTACAGACTAAATTTTGTCTTTTTTTTTTTAATAAATGAATATCAGGTGTTTATAAAGAATCATCATCAAAAAAAAGGGCAAAATTCTTACCACGAAGATTCCTCCTGCGCCAGCACGGGCGGCGGATCCGTGCAGGCTCCGTATCTGCCTGCTCTGAAACGCAGCAGAAACACATAATATCAATACAGTGGTGATAGACAAGAACAAATAGTACTGTGGTACTACTGCTGTGAGTCCTGGAGACCACACCCACATAATGACATCACCACAGCTGTAGGCTGTTCATCCCATCAGATCAAACAAATCACAAAACAACTTATTTAGAGCTGATCATCGTGGCCTTGTGAGACATCTGTTTCCAGATAGAGGGGGAATACTCAATTACTCAATGTTGAGGAAAAACATTATGGAATCTCCTTCTCTGTCACTTTTAAACAAATACTGGCACAAGTCTAAAAACGTGAATTAGTCTGCAGCGGTTAAAGAATGGGGGGAAGAGTGTCTTAATGATTAGCACATCTGCCTCACAGCTAGAAGGTCCTGGGTTCGAGTTTGCATGTTCTCCCTGTGCTTGTGTGCATTTCCTCCGGCTACTCCGGTTTCCTCCCACAGTCCAAGGACGTGCAGATTAAGCTATCTGTGTATCACTCAGCATGTGTGTTGGCCCTGCGATAGACTGGCGAGCCATTCATTTATAGTCTTTCCATTGTTTCAGTTGACATCTCATGTTGTGTGTT
>JAQMYF010000008.1:3932711-3971260 GCA_030014195.1 Neosilurus mollespiculum
TGTGTGTGTGTGGGGGGGTGTGTGTGTGTGGGAGAGAGAGAGAGAGAGAGAGAGAGAGAGAGAGAGAGAGACAGAGACAGAGAGAGAGAGAGAGAGAGAGAGTGAGTGAATGGTGGTGGTACAGAGGAGTACCAGTTTTCACGCTGTCAATGTGAAGACATCTGGTAAAGCCTGCAATGTCAGCAACACCTTTAAAGCAGCAGGCAAAACACACACACACACACACACACACACACACACACTATACTCACAGCAGAGGTGTTTGATGATACAAATATGCACTCTTGGTGTGTAGATGCTTTAATTATACTGCAAAAAGCTGTAAATCATTCACTTATTTGCCGAACAGCTTTGTCCTATTCGGGTTGCGGGGAGACTGGAGCCTATCTCAGCCAACACTGAAGGCAGTGTACACCCAGGATAGCTCACCAGCCCATCACAGGGCAACACACACACAACCATTCACACTCACTCTCACACCTAAGGGTGATTTGGAACAGCCATTTCATCTACTATGCACGTTTTTGGACTGTGGGAGGAAACCGGAGTACCTGGAGGAAACATGCAAACTCCACACAGAAATGCTCAAGCCCGGGACTCGAACCCAGGACATTCTTGCTGTGAGGCGGACTTGCTTACCACTACGCCACTGTGCCGCCCTTGTTCCTGAACATGATCTACTAATTCAGATCAGTGTGTCACTATGGCAGGTTGCTCTCCACCAAAAAAATAAATAAATAATAAAAATTAAATGACTTCTTGGACAAATCAATCCATCTTTAGATTCTCTTGAGCGCTTCAACACTGACTGTCAATTCAATTTAATTTGCTTTTCTGAAAAATTCAGCTAAAACGACATTTTTCTTCGTGACCCACAGGGGGCTCCTGGTAACACGCCACAAAGCAAAGCGTTCCATCAGTAACACGGGGAGGAAATCACCGTACAACTCACACACAACTCTCAGTTCTCTTGGGTATAGTTCCACACACACACACACACACACACACACACACACACACACACACACACACTAGAGTCAAACCTGTCTTGTCTCATCAGTAATTTTTCCCAAGACTTTAAGCATCACATGAATTATTAAGCTGCATCTCAGAGAAACACTTTCCCTTCACTCTGACTTACAGCTTCACCTACAGACCGTCGACGTTACAGTTCTGCTCTGATATCACATTTAATCTGGAAAAACGGGTTACAGGGGGGTTGGAATGAGGGCATCTGAGAGGAACCACACTACGAGAAATTTACGGTATAAACACTGTATCAAAGTCCTGGATATAAAAATAAACCTTTATAAATGATCTGTTTGATTCTTCTTTCTTTCTTCTTTCTCCCGCCGTCATTTAATATCATTTAAACACAATATCTCACATGTGACTCATTTAGCACAGTGGATGTCATATCTGCTTCTTCTCCTAAATCAAATCCAAGACGGGGATAAAATTGCTTTGAGTAGTTTTATAGCACTTTCATATTTTACATCTGAAATTTCGACAGTGAAAAATTGCAGACAGACACGAGTGAGTGCAAGCAATAAACCCACCTCACATGCTGTGGGCTTTCTGTGGCTTGAGTTATGGATTATAAACTTTTAAACGAACCTGAAACCTTCCCTCCTCACTCACTCCCTCAGCACTCACTCATCCGCTTAATCCTATCAGGGTCGTGGGGAGGCTGAGCCCATCTTAGCCGATACTACGCAAAGGCAGTGTACACCCTGGACAGACCATCGCAGGGCCAACACACACATACAATCATTCACACCCACACCTAGGGGCAATTTGGAACTGCCAATTAGCCTTATGTGCATGTCTTTGGACTGTCGGAGGAAACCAGATTACCTGGAGGAAACCCAGGTAAGCAAATGCTACACAGAAAAGCCAGAAACCCAGGATCTTCTTGCTGTGAGGCAGACGTGATAACCACTACGCCACCATGCTGCCCATCTCGGGAGGGGATAACGCCGTCGGGGTTTATTCTGCAGTAATGACAGGCTTACTCGACATTATTCCTGATTTCTCAGAATTTTTTAAAGCCCATTGTTTTTTATTCCTTGTTTCACTGATCCGCTGATGTTACTAATCGCAATTTGTAAAATATATATATATATATATATATATATATATAAAATTGTGAAAAGCGTATTTTTTTTTATTCCCGCCGGTCTGCTGAGAGTACACTGAATTTTAACACCAGAACACTGTTTTTTGTGCCAAGCCGGTCCTTTCGTCGCCCTCTCACGGCAGCTATTGTAACTACATCGTGTACATCTGCACGTGCGTACTTGCCCGTCGGGTCACCCAAGTCTCACCCAGTCTGTTTCGAGCCCAGTAATCTACACAGTGCGTGCACGTACGTACGTCTGGTGCCCGAGACGATCAGAAGTGATACTATTGACACATTGCTCTCACGGCTTTTCACGCTTTTGCATGTTTGGATTTGTGGTGTTTCTTGTGCCTTTTGTATGTAAGTGATATTTTTGCCTATTTGCCATCCACGGAAGACCCCAGCGTGGTAGGCTTAATGCGTGAACAGGCCATTGGCCACAGGTCTGTGAGAGTACATTTAGGGCAACCTCCTTTTTGAATGTTATGGAAAACATTGTGACGGTATGAGTCACAGGTCTGCTTAAAGCAGAAGTTTCAACAGAATATACCAAGTACAAAAACTACATGTCCACCATCAGCTCAGGACAGACTCCTGTATTCAAATTATTACATCTTTAAATCAAAGCACCAGTTCAGTTTTCTGTAAGAATACAAGAAAGGACAAAATAAAATATGTCTTGTTCTTTTGTGTTGGTAAAGAAAAAAATAAAATCCCTGTTCTTAAACTGAATTTCTAGCTCCAGCCCCTCGGGATCTACAGGAATGGGTTCTGTCTGTCCGTCTATCCGTCACACTTTAGTTTCTGGACATTTACTTGCCGCCTGCTGAAGCTGGGACTTTCAAACTTGCTATGCTGGATCACTACAATGAGTGTTTGGATGAGTTTGTAAGCGTGTGAGTGACCTTGACCTACTTTTCAAGGTTCACAGAGGCAAAACTGTGTATTAGGTTTCCGGACATTTACTTGCTGCTCGCTTAAGCTGGGGCTTTCAAACTTGCTATGCTTGTTCTCTGTTGGCATATTATGAAATGTCCTTTTGGCAGGAGTGCCTGGACCCTGTGGTCTATTTTTTTTTTTCCCAGTCTTGGGTTTACATAATAGAAATCTGACAAACAAAGAATAAAAAAATGAATGGCCTAAATTAAAATAGAACAGAAGTGGAACCAGGCAGGGGATAGCAAGAATTTTTTGTAAATACACATTAATTTTTATTACCAATTAAACAGACTTTATATCATTAGACTGTAGACACTGACTTAATTTAAAACATTCATATTTTTTTTTTTTTTTTTTTTTACAATCCCATTTTTATCCTTTAAATAAAATAAATAATTTAAATATAATAATAACAGCTTTACAAAGACAGGGCAGTAGGTACAACAAGCGACTTAAAAAGTGTTGTCTAACTCATGTAAGTCTGATGGCAAGAAAATGACTGACCGTAGACTGTGGTTTATGTGGGTTTGTGTGTGAGTATGTGTCCGTATCGTATATACGGTGGTCTTATATTAAAGAGATATAGCACAAGGTACAACAGTATTAACATCATGCACTAAAGTGCTAGGGTTTAAAAGGCATGCAGATCAAATTATGCAGGAAAATATGCATAAGGATAATCAGGTGCCTGTTACCTTCCCTACCTTGTTGTGGGCCATTAAATATTCGACGTTACATTAGGAGGAATAAATACGTCAGTGTTGTTGACATCATTTTTCATGTTTCCCTGACTCAGGTTTCTGTTCTTCTGTTGCATTTTCTTTTTTTTCTTTTTTTTTTGGTTTAAAAAATAAATAAAATGTAATTTTTTTTTTACTCAAATAAATTTAAACCACAAGCAAAAAAACAAAAACAAAATAAAATTAAACTTAAAAAAAATCATGCTGAAAAATAAGAAAATAATTGGATCTGGTATTTACATGAGAGAGATAACACACACACACATACACACACACACACACACACACACACACACACACACACACACACATATCCTAAATGAATAAAATCAACAACATGTAAACATTTAGACAAATCAATTTATCCATTTCCCCCAATATATAAGAAAAACACTCTGAATCGGACCATCAACTAGAAATTCCTATGTATTGCATATACACAGAGACACACACATATGGGACCATTGAGATATCAAGTGTGTTTAGGCACCTCTGATGGAGTAGGTTGCGTTGTTTCGCTTCAGTACATTCGAGGTCCTTGAATTCTCAGAAATTACAAGACGGTTGTTGCTTGTCGGCTGGTGCTCGAGTTACTGCGTCCTTCAGGCCCTCATCCCCTGTGCTGAGGATGTGGAGGGTGTGAGAAGGGCTAGAAATTTTCCAACACTCTGGTGGTGCTTGTGTGGTCAGGCTGGATTAAAGGAGACGAGACGGAAGAGGAAGAAGAAAAGAGATGGGAAGATGAGAAGGGCAAATGGAGGGGGGGTAAAAGGGGAAAGGAGAAGGCTTGGGAGTGAATGATGAAGGACGAGATACTAGAGAAGAGGACAGGAGACAAAGACGAGGGTGAAGAGAACAAGCAGAGGATAGGTAGGGAAAAATAAAAGGATGATAAGGAAGAAAGGATGGGTAGGATAGAAGCATGACAAAGAAGATGAGAAGAAAAAAAGAGGGTAAAAGGAAACGGTAGAGGGAGGATAACGAGTAGGGGAGAGGTGAAAAGAGAGAAAGCAAACACCAAAGGTGAGAAAAGAAAGAGAATTATTATAGGAGAAAAAAATGAGGGAGGATGAAAGGAAGAAAGAAAAGGACAGGAATGAGACAGGGGAAGGAGACTAGATATCAGGACAGATGAAGACAGCATTCCAAGTCTACAAGTCTAGAGGTAATTTTTCGGCGAGGTGAGGACGGAAAGAGGAGGAGAAGAAGAAGAGAGGAGAGGACAGTGAGCAGGCTTGGCTGGTGCAGGATGTCCTCAGGCTGGGTGCTGAGGTAGTTCCTGACTGGACTCGTCCGTCTCTGGCATCGTTCGAGCAGGTCTGATGGGCGACGGGAAGCAGAACCTCTTGGAGTGGTCTTTGCAGTTGGGTGAAGGTGAAGGAGAGCGTGTGGCCCAGCGTGAGGGAGGGCGGCGATTGGCAGGACGCGCCGGTCGCAGGAAACAGGAGTCCAGTGGTGGGGCTACTGGTGATCGGGGGAGGTCCTTCAGGAAGGAGACAGATTAATGTAGACACAGGTAAAGGATTTATAATAGAAAAATAGCTCGAGAGCAGGGCTGCGTTTGTCTGTTGCAATTGTAATACAGTTTACAATATGCAAATGAGGGCGGCACGGCGGCATCGTGGTTAATAGATCAACCTCACAGTAAGAAAGTCCTGGGTCCGAGTTCCGAGCTCGGTGAGGGTGTTACTGTATGTTCTCCCCGAGCTTGTATGGGTTCACTCTGGGTACTCCAGTTTCCTCCCACAGTCAAAAGTCATGCTCATTAGGCTAACTTGCCCCTAGGTGTGAGTGTATATGGTTGTGTGTGTGTGTTTGTGTTGGCCCTTTGACGGGCTGGCAAGCTGTTCAGGCTGAGATAGTCCCCAGCCTCCCCATGACCCCAATAAGATTCAGCAAACGAGTGATGAGTGAGTGAAAAGTAATGCAGGGCAGCATGGTGGCGTAATGGTTAGCACGTCCACCTCACAGTAAGAAGGTCCAAGTCCCGGCATTGTGAGGGCGTTTCTACCCCGTGTTTGGTGGGTTTCCTCTGTGTACTCCAGTTTCCTCCCACAGTCCAAAGACATGCACATTAAGCTAAGTGACTGTTCCAAATTGCCCCTAGGTGTGAGTGTGTATAGACCCTGTGGTGAGCTGTTCAGGGTGTGCCGTGCTATTGCCCAGAGTGGGCTGAAATAGGCTTCAGCCTCCACGTGATCATCCCGAGTAGGATTAATCAGTTCGGCAAATGAATGAATGAATAAATGAAAAGTAACGCAGGCTTGTCTTTAACTGTGATACATCCCAAGTTCACCAGTCAAATGAAATTTAAGACATGAAGCAATATGCTCGGCGAATCCTTCCTCGTGCAGCCCTACTCAGGACTCAAGACTCTTCAGTGTAAAATTAGTATATAAAAAGATACTGTTAGAACCCAAACCACAGAAACAGTGTCGTTGTTCAAATCATTTTGGAAGTTTCACACAGAAAGTCCCATTCTGGGTGAAGAAAGGCACTCTCTCTGTCTCACTCTGACGTTATTATCACGTTCAGATCAAGGATGGAGAAATCTAATACACAACACAAACTACTTCTTAAAATAAACAGTGGAGAGAGAGAGAGAGAGAGAGAGAGAGAGACACTTCATCTGACCCGATAAAGTGTGTCAAAGCAAACCGCCTTCATTACACAAGACGAGCCTGACACCGTAGCGGCTGACGCTGTATTAATAACCCTGTACGCCTGGGAGACTGATGACATGCCACTTATTATATTTATAATATTCATTAAAAATACATGTGTTATTATTTTACTGTATAATTTTCTTCTGAAATCTAAGGTGCATGCTGCATCTGTTATAAATGTGTGTGAGTGCATGGTACTTGATGGCTAAAGCTTTAAAATGTCATTTCTGAATACCCAAATCCAGATTCAGATTAAAGACATTGCACTCCACAATTATTGGCCTCTTATAAAAAATGTGCCAACATGACTGCATAAAATAAACATACAATACACTGCGTAATTAAACATATGCAATCAAATAATAGTGAAAGATAAAGTCTGTTGTGCCTTTTACAACCAAGCCTAAGAGTTCAACCCCTCCTGGATGGGACGCTATTCCATCGCAGGTTACCTTCCCAGTATTTTTACTGGTACTCATTTATACTGCTGGGTGGACAGAGGCACACTCTCGGTTAAAACCCTGTGCAGGGGTCTTAGCACAGTGGGGGTCTAACAGGGATATGAACCCATAACCTCTCGATCATGAGCCCTGCCACTACACCTCCAGCCCAAATCAAACAATAGTAGAAAAATCTTTCTTGTTAATTGTTGACTGTATCCTGAAAGATCTACAGGCGGCACAGTAGTTAGCACGTCTGTCTCACAGCAGGAAGGTCTTGGGTTGAGTTCCGGCGTTGTGAGGGCGTTTCTGTATGGAGTTTGCATGTTCTCTCCGTGCTTGCGTGGGTTTCCTCCAGGTAATCTAGTTTCCTCCCACACTCCAAAGACATGCACATTAGGCTAATTGGCTCTTCCAAATTGCCCCTTGGTGTGAGTGTGACTGCTTGTGTTTGTTGCCCTGCAATGGTCTGGCAATCTGTTCATGGTGTACCCTGCCTTCGCCCAATGTTGGCTGAGAAAGGCACCAGGACAGACCCCCCCTCCCCCAATGATTGACAGCCCTGTAATAAATGAAGACAACGTGTCATTCTTGAAAATCTTTGCACACATGCAGCCTCCGTTTATCATCGATTACCACAGGGAAGAAAAAGGGAACGTTTAGTGAGGGATGGTTGTTGATCTGCACAAAGCAGCACCCCCGCGCAGAAAGGCAGATGTTTGGAAGCATTGCCAAGAAACATGCTCCTTCCTGAGAGCATCTCAGTACAATTAAAAAACACCACAGAGTGAAAAATATTGTGATGTGATCAGATCTGAAAAAAACAACAACACCACAACCAAACTTGTTGTCATAATTAGCACCATTAGTCTTGGCAACACAAAACAGCAAACGAGGGGGAAGACACCTGATACTCTAGTGTAAAATATGGAAGTCTCTCACTCACTCGTCAAATCGCTTAATCCCATTCGGGTCGGGGGGAGGTTGGAGCCTATCTCAGCCGACAGGAGGCAAAGGCAGGGTGCACCCTGAACACCTCACCAGACCATCACAGGCCCAATTCACATCTAGGGGCAATTTGGAACAGCCATTTAGCCTAATGTGCATGTCTTCGGATTGTGGGAGGAAACCGGAGTACCTTCAGGAAACCCACACAGGAATGAGGAGAACATGCACAAACTCCACACAGAGATACCTGAGCCTGGGACTCAAACCCAGGACCCTCTTGCTGTGAGGTGACATGCTAACCACACTATGCCACCGTGCCACCCAATATGGAAGTCGAGAAGTGCTAATTAGGTGCCCCTGCATGGACTGATGGCATCATGAGCTCTTTTAAAAATTAGCCCAAATCCGTGGTTGTCCTCGCCTCTATCTTGGCCATGGATAAATTAAAACACAAAGAAAACACACAGGCTTCCAAATAAACACAGAAACGGTGAAAGAAACACAAAACTGATGTTTAGCAATAACGATCTCAGTCACTGTATTCAAGCTGGCCTCTCAGCAAGAAGGTCCTGGGTTCAAGTCCCGGCCTCGGGCATTTCGGTGTGGAGTTTGCATGTTCTCCCCATGCTTGCATGGGTTTCCTTCGGGTTTCCTCGCACAGTCCAAAGCCATGCACGTACGGTTAAGTGTATTCAATATTGCCCCTAGGTGTGAGTGAGAATAGTTGTGTGTGTGTGTGTGTGTGTGTGTGTGTGTGTGCTGCAACAACTAATGACTTCATGTCTCCTTAAAACACACAAATGTGACTTAATATCTGAATATTGCATTAGGTGATGCTAGTCGTGCCATTAGCTCTAAAACAAAAACAGATGCAGCATTAGCATTAGCGTCTGTTAACCAGCTAGACACCTTTTGAACTCACTACAGCCTACTAACACTGACATTACAGTCTCCCAAGAGTGGCCCTGTTATGCTAAAATTGTAAGTTAGGTGTTAAACTGTGAGACACAGAGAAAGCAGTTAGTGTTAGAAGTCCACTAAGTTTGTTACTCTTACAACAAATGTGCTGCGTTACAGAATCAATAGGATCGATCCAGCATGACCATGCTAGCTGTACCAGCAAAACGAGCAAGATTCTGCTAGTCAGCCAGCATTAACTAGTTTGGATCAGTATGGAATTCATGCTACATTACGCTGTCCATTGCCCCCCCCCTACCCCCGCTTTTAGCACACAATTGACCATTATCATGCAGCAATGACACGCACAGTTTAACTCTGTTAACACAACATTGAAAGAGAGAGAGAGAGAGAGAGAGAGAGAGAGAGAGGAACTGTTAGTTTGTAGTCTTCGAGGAGGTCATTTATGTAGGCATGTAAATAGTTCGCCTCTTAATATGGCCTCCACTGAAAAACTGGAAGGAAGGGAAAGAAATGGAGGAGGACAACATCATACACACAAGACGCATAGCAGAACCTACTGGAATCACAACAGGGTCATTTTAATTGCCTATGAAAATATCCACAACATCCAAAAAGCTAGCAGTATGTCCAGACGCATGTATAATGCCAGTGTAAGTGGTTGTGTTAAATGCTGTATGTTTACGCATTAGGTTAAAAGAGATTTATTTTAGAGATATAAAAAGTTATATGCTGCTAGCTTTTTCTTTTGTTTTTAGAGTAACATTCTTAGTTATTGATGGAATTAATTCATCAGACAGTGATATGCATGCTCACACCTACACACACCATATAACCCACAACATCCGCCGGCTGAAACCTGGTCTTTGTGAGAATGGTTTGGCATGCAGTGCTATAGAGTTCCATAAAACACAGTCGGACACGACACGGTGAGGTCGCTCTGAGGGTAAACGTCATAGAAGAGGAACTTACGGGACAGCTCGTGCGTGCGAGCGGCATTATAGTCCCCATGGAGCAGTGAGTAAGACAGTGTGGTTCTGGAGACGGTCCGGAAAGGGAGACAGGGCAAAAGACCAATCAGCACAAAAATACAAATCTTATAAGATACAGGAAAAGTTGGCAAAAAGAACCAAAAAAAAAAAAAAGAAAGAAAAGAAAAGAAAAGAAAAGAAAAGAAAAAAAACAGTCTGTGTGATCAGGTTCCATGAGAAACATCACTGCACGCTACAGGAAGTCCACTCCTCTTGCTGTGGGACCTGTAAAAGGGGTGAGGCGGGTTTTGGCATGACCATCCTCACTGTCCATTCAGAGAAGAAACATACCAAGTATACAGTACACCTTAGTATTTATAAATACTACGATGTACAATATGTGTACTGTACACCACTGTACACAAAGACTCTTATGTTTTAACAGTTAGCCCTCACTATTTGCTAAACATCCCTCTACCTTAAAACACCCGTGTCTTTTCAATCATTTTTTTTCTTTTTATGATTTGAATTTATAATAAGCCATGTGCATTCTTAGGAACTCTAACATAGACGAAAGGTACCCAGCTTGCTAAATGTCAGCTAGCTATTTAGTAAACGTGGAACCATCCTTTTTTAAATAATTAAAACAAGTTTTTAGGTTAAACTTTACAGTTTTTGATTTTTAAATTTAAACAGCTCAAAGAAGGAGGCCATCTGACGGACATGGCGTATGATCAAAGCAAGACCTTGTCCTGTTTGTGATTATCTTGTATACAACTTGACCACGTAGTTTAAAACAAAAGTCGTGTGCATTAGTGAAGGAAGGGGGACCGGGTTGTAGCCTCCTTGTGGCGGCTAAAGAGTGTAGCGTCTTGAGGGGCATCCGCACAGGAAGTAGTGAGTATCAAGCGACCATGTAAAGCCAGCGAAAGGAGTGATGAGAGACACAAAGTGGGCAGGTACGGAATGAAACTGAGCTGGACTTTCATGTACATGATTTCAGTGATTCCTTGTCAGCTCTTTTGATTGACAGATGCTAACAAACACTGAGTTCCCCCAAAACATTTTTTGGGGAAACAATGAACATGAGTTTATGAGAGAACACAATTTCTTCTACATCAACATGGAAGAGCAACTCATTATAAATATCCTGTGCTTTATGGCTGCACATAAAAATTTCATAAGGATAATAATGATTCTTCGGCTCACATTTTCAAGATGGTTGACATTTCCTGTGAGTCCACATTTATACACCTTAAACTCTTCCCAGTTCTTGATGCACAAGAGTCCGTTCTATACTTGCCAATAATAATAATGATGATGCTAAGCTATTTATTATGATAATATAAGCTAACATAAGCTAAAATAATATTTTTTGATTTGGATATACTGTATTTATTCCGCACGGGAAATTTGACTTCTGCATTTAACCCATCTACAGTGAGGACACACCCGTAAACAGGGAGCACACACACTCGGAGCAGTGGGCTGCCACACACTGCAGCACCCAGAGAGCAGTTGAGGGATAGATGCCTTGCTCAAGGGCACTTCAGCAGTGAAGGTGGAGGAAGGGAAGGTGCTGCTTATTCTCCCCGCCGCCACACATTTTTCCTGCTGGTTCGGGAATCAAACCAGCGACCTTTCGATCCCAAACTTGCTTCTCTAACCATTAGGCCACAACTGCCCCCAAAGAGCTTACACCACCTAGTATTCCCAGGCAGTCTCCCATCGAAGTATTAACCAGGCCCAACCCTGTTTAGCTTCCAAAACCAGAGGAGATCAGGCGTTCGCAGGGTGGTATGGTTGAAAGCATATATAAGCTAATGATAATATAAGCTATTAATGAGTGAATGAGCTAAATACTCCAGCTCGCGGATCTAAATTTCAGATATATTAAAAGCAGAAAACATGTGAGAGGGTTACCTAGGCAGCCAGTGGTGGCCTCGAGCACTTTGCTAAGCGATTTGATTGCGTCATGAAGTGATTCGCTTGTGGCACAATTAGCTTGCCACTCATCACTTCCTGTGCGTATGCCTTTTTACACCCAGCAGTAACTATGTACTTCAAAAAAAATAAAAAATAACAACAACATGGAAAAACAGAATGGGTTCAAAAAGAGTCATAGGAATGCGTAAAAATTTTTTAAAAATTATTTTTCATTATTTTTGAGAAGACTCCCCCTATACCCCTATACCAGGACCCACATACACAATGCTAGTAAAGTTACACACATGTTACTATGCTAAGTAGATTTATAATCACGTGCACAGTAATGTAACATAACCTCTGCTTTTTAAGTCTGTGGACACTGCCTTGCTTATCATGGGTTTGTGATTTCTGGGTGCTCTTGTTTTTACATTCAGTTGGCAGCTCCCTATCTTCCTGCATGCCTGGATATGTGTTTTCCTACACTGGTTATGACGTATGATTTATAAAAGGTCAGCTCTTTGCTACTTTATAATATTATCACTAAAACTGAACTGTGTATCTGTGTGATTTGAGCGAAGGCTCGAGCTTCATAATTGCTGTTCGCCTACAACATTGTGGACAGACATTTCTTATATTCACTCAGTGTGTTAGTCATCCAAATGGACAGTCTTTTAAGCATCCACAAAAACAGTAGCTACAACATTATGCATTAGAACAACTGTGTGGAGCTGAGCGCAAGTCTGCAGCGAGAAAACGGAAAGCAGCAGATTTTGTTAATTAATAAGCTGCAGCACAGCATCTCTGTCCCATGCTTTCTAGCCAGAGGCACACAAAAGCATGCAGTTTTGATTAATTAAACACTCTGTCCCCACCACCTGCATGATTACACCAATCCAGACTCCAGCTTAGCTAGAAGTCACTAGCATTTCACTTACAGTGCTGGAAAATATTCTTAACTCGCAAACGACGAAGGCTGTCACACATTTTTATCAATAAGAACAAATCCAACAGAGTGAGAATAAAACAGAATTTGTATCTGCATGTTTAAGAACATTGCACTTTTACCTCAATACATCCAGGTTTGTCCACTTCTCCCGTTTTGCTCGGTGCTGCCACGGGTGAACCTTGTTTCTTCTCCTCCCTGAAACCCTGCTCCAACAGTTTCTTATTCAATATCCGTGCTGCATTCTCTGCTATCGTGTAACCTGGTGGAGCTGACAAGTCCTGCCTGATGCTAATCATCTCTGGGTTCTTCTCACCCTGTAATTCCACTATGAGCTGGATAGGACTGGGTGAGCGACCCCTGGATGGCCTTTGCAAGTCCTGCGGTACTGCAAAATTGCCTGTTTTTGGGTCCGAAACACCCGCAGAGCCACTTTCCGTAGGCCTCGAGCGGCTGGGCGACTTGTTGAACTTCTGCACTTGGTCATAGCTCACTGGGGTATGGTCGATGATGTTGAAGAGGCTGGAGAGGCCATCGTTGATGGTGGTGTGGACAGGGCTGTCGCGGGTGGTGGTGGAACGTGCCCATGCTGACTCACTGTTGCCTTTGAGAGGCTGAGAAGTGGGCGTTGGAGCTCTGGATGAGGTGGCAGGGGGTTCAGGTTTGCCTTGTGCATTATTGGTGCATGAGGGTCTGCGCTGGAGCTTAGGTGATCCGTACTTTGGCGAACAGCATGACCGCTCAAACTTGGCCTGTGTGGCAGGTGAGTACTGTGCCTTCCTGAGGCTACGTGAGGGTGATGAAACAGGAGTAAGGCAGCGGCGAGGGCTGCTGGTGAGGGTCTGCAGTGCCACATTCACACTCTGTGTGGTTTGCGTGGCACGTGTTGTTGAGCCATTGGTCTGGCATGCTGCGTCACGCATTTGACGGTCTGCAGGTCCGCTTCCGGTGGATGTACTGGAGCGGATGGCATTCCGGACAGAAAATGCCACTTCCTTCATATCATCACTGAGATTCCGAGACAGTTCGAGCTCAAGTGAGGATGAGTAACCCATTGCCGTGCACAGGCTTGCATGTTCACCACCTTCCAAATGTCTCAGTTCACATGGCCACCTTCCTCCAAAATTGTCCTCCCCTTCATTTTCTTTGCTTACTCTGGAGAATGCGTACTCCTGATCTGATGGTCCTGGGTTCAACCTTTCTGCCCTAGTGGGGCTGTGGAGGACACGCACTCCAAATTGGTCAGGCACTGGGGAGCCTCTCGCAGCCAGACGCTGACATTGCTCCAGGCTGCTTGTGGTATTAGTGGTTAGTGTGGCACTGGTGGTCAAGTACCAAGCGGCTGGCTGAAACGTATCTGATGAAGAAGGGATGGATCTGTGAGTATCTGCTCTTTCAACCCATGCTTCCACAACCTGTGGGGGCAGCACAGGGCCTGGGATTGGACAGGAGGACAGTGGGGATTTGGAGAGATCCCAGCCTTTACTGTTAAACTCCTCGATATATTTGAGGTCATCAGGAGAAAGAGGTGGAGTCACGTCATCCCGCCCACATTCACCTGACTTGCTCTTGTCTGGCAGGAAAGGGGAGCTGTCCATCAAACGCTGGAAGTCACTCATAGAGCAGACTGATTTTGCCCTGTAGAGATAGTTACAAGGATAGATAAGCTACTCACAATTGTATATCTCTTAAATGAAGAACAGGAAGCCATGTTTAAAACTCTGTGGGTGGGATGTCCCAGGGTGGTAGCAACCCCATCTCTGTGACATCATCATCGCGGTAGAGAAACAGACACAGACCAAAAAAAAAAAACAGCACAAAGTCCAGACCCTGACATCTCACAACTAGAAGTGGTGCTGCCCCCTCTGTGACATCATCACAGAGTGTAGGTCAATCAGAAGGTGATGATATCACAGAGTGTGTATGTTGTGAGTGTAACATACTGGCAGGACATCGTGACAGACAGAAACGAAGTGACAGAGGGACACAGAGTCTGGTCCCTGGTGGAGCACCCTTTACATGGGACATCCCACCATCAGAGACATAGAGACACATATACACTCATACACGGTATCGGGGTACCTGAGAAGGCTGCCACTGCTCATGTCATCCTCAGCATAGAGTACAGGATCCGCTCTCTCTGAAATCTCATTTAGTGCCTATAACACATACACACAAACACATGTGGACTCATATACACACCCAGGAATGCTTATCACCAATTCCCCCGCACCCAAGGCTGTGTTGTCATGTCTTACTTCATTGAGACAGGGGAACCTCTTCTCACTGTCCAGCCTGGATGAAGGGGGAACCTCAGCCTCGTTTGGTGGATCTAGAGACAGGGCGTCCAAGAAGAGGTTCTCACTGGGTCGTGCTCTTCTCACCGAGTAAAACAAGAATAGCCCATACTTTAATTTCCATACAGATAACATGCTCTGGATATAAAGTATACATCACACCACCAAAAACACTGTATTATACATATTCACTTGTGGTATTAATTTATATTATTCAGTCAAGAGATTTAATTGTTTCTGATTGCTGGAAAGCCATCAAATAATTCTAGGTATTGCATCATTGCCATGGGATAACTGAATTATTGCATCATTGCCATGTGATAACTGAATTATTGCATCATTGCCATGTGATAACTGAATTATTGCATCATTGCCATGGGATAACTGAATTATTGCATCAATGCCATGGGATCACTGAATTATTGCATCATTGCCATAAGATAACTGAATTATTGCATCAATGCCGTGGGATAACTGAATTATTGCATCACTGCCATGGGATAACTGAATTATTGCATCACTGCCATGGGATAACTGAATTATTGCATCATTGCCATGGGATAACTGAATTATTGCATCACTGCCATGGGATAACTGAATTACTGCATCATTGCCATGGGATCACTGAATTATTGCATCACTGCCATGGGATAACTGAATTATTGCATCATTGCCATGGAATAAGTTAAATGATTATTGCACAAGTGGTACGTCCAACATAGTAAAATATTTTGAATGAATAATAAAACGATTAAAGAATTCAGCTTTTGTATGATATGGAGAATTATTCTTGGCCTTTGGCCTCGGCAGATAACAACCCCTCGCCCACAACATTCTCTATATCATACTTTGTCTCATTCGATAATTGCTTAATATTTAATTCTGTGTACTCTTTTCTACAGTAGATTTTTAATAAAAAAAATTCAGCATAAACTGTGATGTACTATATTTAGGTCAATATCAGGGAAATGTACCTCTCTTCTAGCGTGGCCTCTGAGTCCGAGTGGGAACGAGACACTGCACATGGAGCTCCTCGAGGGGAGCGTGGAGATCTGGGAGCCTTACATGGACTGTCCTGAGGGGAAAAGACACATGGTGTTCCTCCTTCAGAGTGACGGAGTGGCATATCCCTCTGCAGCTACAAGTACGGAGGCATAGGGGAAAGAGAGAGAACAGACATATATGGTGTGGAACGGTGACTTAGTGGTTAGCGTGTCTGCGTCACAGCAAAAAGGTCCCAGGTTCGATTTCCAGGCTTGGTCATTTCTGAGTGGAGTTTGCATCTTCTCCCCTGATTGTGTGAACTTCCCCTGTGCTTTCCTCCGGAGGACTCCGGGTTTCCTCCCACAGTTCAAAGACATGCACATTAGTCTAACAGGCTGTTCCAAATTGCCCCTAGGTGTGAGTGTGAATGGTTGTGTGTGTATGTGTTGGCCCTGCGATGGTCTGAAGAGCAGTTTAGGGTGTACCCCACCTTCACCCAGTGTTGGCTGAAATGGGCACCAGCCTCCCCGCCACCCTAATAGTATTAAGCAGTTCGTCAAATGAGTGAGTGAGTAAGTGTTCCCTTATCCTGGTCATTAAACCCTATGACCTCTTTGACTGACAGAAAGGCAGTTTGCATTCATAGTGTTTTCCTGCGGTAATATCTGCACGTTACCTGAATCCGTTATATTTTGTCACAACACACAAGCTTTTACATCTCAAGTATTGACTGACCTTCTCCATCTTGCGGCGAAGGTCTTGTATGCTGCGCTCACGCTCCTGTCGCTCCCTCTCGAAGCTCTCGAGGAGCTCGCTTCTCTCTCTGGTCCATCGTCGCTCTCCGTGCCGAAGCTTCCAACGCAGCTCCAGAGCCACGCTGTGACTATCAGCCAGAAGCCTCTTCTGCTCCTCACGCTCCCTCTCCTGCTCTCTCTCCCTCTCCTGCCACAAAGAGTCCATTCCTCCTACACAAGACGCGCCTCTCGATTCCTCCAGCTGATAAGATAAAGGACACACACACACACACAAAACCTGAATATTTAAAAAGGCGTTTTATTTTTAGGTAAATTTTTTTACGGTAATTGCTAATACGGTATCATTGAGAAACAGCGATTTCTTCTAACAGCAAATTAATAGTCAGCTGTTGGGGTAAGGAATATGAACAAACTTTAATTATTTAACTTTCACAAAAGATTAGGCCTGATTGTTTTTTTTGCCTGGAAGTTATTTAGTGCTCTGCCCTTTAAACCACTTAGAGACCTCTAGCCACAGGCTTTCCTGATATGAAAACAGTCATGTCTTTGTGTAGTATATACTAAAACATCTTTAAGGAACAATTGTGCTAGGGATGAGTGGGTTCAGAAGATGCTACATATCGCTTGGCGCGGCTCAAAGTGCAGACTTCACCTAATCTGCCGTTATCATGGTTAAAATATGTGAAACTTTAAAAATCACATTTTAGTTTGCTTTATGTTTCCGTGTAGTATAAACTTTAGAAGCGAGTTAAAGAGATGGTGTTACACTGCTTTGCATATGCGCTCAGCTCAACTGTGCACATCATGATTTAAAAAATAAACCACAAAAGTCTCATTTTAATGTGCTTTTTGTTTATGTTCCCATGTGTAACGCTGATGCGCCTCAGGCTCGGTGGACGGCGCTGATCCACCTTGCCGTCGACACATACAGTAAACGTTAATTATGCTTTTAAAGATGGCGGTGGGGGAGTGAGCTGCCCCTTCCCTTCCTCCACCTTCATGGCTGAAGTGCCCTTGAGCAAGGCACCTAACCCCCAACTGCTCTCTGGGTGCTGTAATGTGTGTGTGTGTGTGTGTGCTCACTGTATACGTGTGTGTGCTCACTTTGGATGGGTTAAATGCAAAGGCAATAATTTCCCTTGTGGGATTAATACAGTACAAAATAAAATAAAAAAATAGTAATAATAAATAATATTTATTATTAAACCCATATATAAATGAAATGTTATTATGAAATGCTATGGCTGACACATGGCTCAATCATTTTTTTTTGGTTTTTTTTACTGTAGTACAAATGTCTGACTAAAAATAATCAGCAGATTATGTAGAAAATAAAAAACTAATGAACATGAAGGCAGTTAAAAAATGGCTGGAGGCCCAGAGGGTGTTAAAAGGCTTTGACACGGTTTGTGAGCCAAACCTTTTAATATCTCCAGCTGTTCACAAATGGTCATTTACTGTTTATGACTAAAAGCTTGAAGAAATATCTCAAATCTAAAATAAAACGCGGTTCCTAATGACTGAAGTTGATGTCTTACAGCAGAAAGGTTACTTTAGTATTTTAACATTATCACTTGGCTTGTGTTTGGCCCCCTTATGATTTACAATAAAGCATCAGATATGATTACTGATAGTCTCAGCCTTAACCCAGGTGTGTGTCATACCTTTGCTCAGATGTTTTCACATAGAAATGTCTATCGTCATCTATGCTGTTTGTTCACATTCCGTGTGTGTGTTAATACTGCTCTGAGTCCTGACATGGGCGTGTCAGTACCTGTGCTATGTGGCTCCTCATCTCGGCACGTTGTATCTCCCATGCCGCTTTCTCATTGGCCAGCGTCTGCTGCAACTGACAGCATCTCTGGGCCTCCTCCCGTAGCTCCGCCCTCAACTCCTCCAGAAGAGAACGCAGGGCATGAAAGACCCGTCGACTGTCAACCGCCTGAGAGAAAGAGAGAGAGAGAGACAGAGAGTGAGAGAGAGAGAGAGAGAGTAGTAGATATGAAAAAGAGAAAGGAAACACCAGTATAATTACGAATTATTCATTGGTTTAGTATATACTCCTCAGGAACATAAGAAAGATTTTAATGGTGTATTTTTACATTTATAAAGCATAACAACAATTGACACCTTTTGAAAGTCTTAGTCTTGCTTTTTAACTTAAAAAATTTGAAGGCAATATCGTGTCGAAAATATACAATGGAATATATAATAATAATAAAAAAAATTTCTAGAACTTGTGTCGGTGACGGTGAGTTTTTGTCCACCATTTTGATTCAGGCATTATCTGGAGTTTTCAAGATTTTCAAAGTGAGGTAAAGCATGATATAAAGAAATCTTCTGTCAAGTGGTTGTTATGGTGGTCATATGAAAGCAGAATTCCAAAATTATTCTATTATTTATTCTAAATTTTTATGCTAAATAAGTAGACAGTCACATTACTATGCATGTGTTAGTTGTGCAATTGTCATTCAACTTATCCAGTGGCTACAATGCAATAACATAGTTATCCCATGGGAATGATGCAATACCAAGAATTATTCGATGGCTTTCCACCAATCAGAAATAAAAAAGAAAATCTCTTGAATAAATTATACATTTACAGTCACATTTATGGCATTTGGCAGACACTCTTATCCAGAGTGACTTACATTCATCAACAATTTTGAGGGTTAAGGGCCTTGCTCAAGGACCCAACAGTGGCAGCTTGGTAGTACTGGGACTAATAATAATATTGTTCATTATCCTGAGATGGGGCGGCACAGTGGCATAGTCGTTACCATGTCTGCCTCACAGCAAGAAGGTCCTGGCTTCAATTTAAGGGCCAGAATGTTTCTGTGTGAAGTTTGCATGTTCTCCCCGTGCTTGCATGGGTTTCCTCCAGATACTTAAATTTCTTCCCACAGTACAAAGACATGCACATTGAGCTAACTGGCTGTTCCAAATTGCCCCTAGGTGTGAGTGTGAATGTGAATAGTTGTGTCTGTGTGTGTGTGTGTGTGTGTGTGTGTGTGTGTGTGTGTGTGTGTTCACCCTTTGATGAGGTGTTCAGGGTGTGCCCGGCCTTCGCCCATGTGTCGGCTTAGATAAGCTCCAGCCTCCCTGTGACTCTAATAGGATTAAGTGGTTAAGTGGCAAATGAGTGAAAGAGTAAGTGATTCTCCCAAGATAATTAACCAATCAGATTGTGCCGTTCTCATGTAGCATATATAAACATTGGCTGCTCCAATTAGGTTCTACTTGGTGATTTACAGTTGTCAATCACCAGTGATTTTGGGAGGTGAAAACCAGAAAACCTAGGGTCAAAAGAAAGAGCAGGAAACTGCAGGGTCAAACAGAGAACAGAACAGAACAGAACCGGGGACCCTGGAGCATTGTTACTTGCTATATACTCCACTCTATTCACCCCACCCACTTACTAATTTATTTGCCAAGCTGCTTCATCCAATTAGGGCCACAGGGAGGCCGGAGCTTATCTCAGACAACACTGGGCAAAGGCAGGGCACACCCTGAACAGCTCGCCAGACCATTACAGGAACAACACCCACCCACACACACACAACTATTCACTCTTACATTTACATTTATCCAGAGCGACATTTATCATTTGCTTTATACAACTGAGCAATTTAGGGCTAAGGGCCTTACTCAAGGGCCCAACAATGGCAGCATAGAGGTACTGGGGATTGAACCCCCATCCTTTGGATCACTAACCCAGAAACTCAACCACTGAGCCACCACCGCCACACAAAGGGAAATTGGAACAGCCAGTTAGCCTAAAAGTGCATGTCTTTGGACTGTGGAAGGAAACAGGAGTACCCAGAGGGAACCCACACAAGCACAGGGAGAACATGCAAACTCCACACAGAAACACCCGAGCCCGGGACTCGAACCCAAGACCTTCTTGCTGTGAGGCAGACATGCTAACCACTACACCACCATGCCGCCCTATGTATTGACCCCAATTATATTGGTGTGTTTGTGTGTGTGTGTTTTTTTTTAAATGACTAAGCAGTCAGTACTCTTCACGTGTCCTTCTGGATGTGTTCTTGTTTTTTATTTCCTATTGAAAAAATTTATCAGGATACATAAAACTCTGGTAAACCATGTGAGGTAAATGGAATGGAAATGACTCATAATTGCTGAATCACTGACTAAACTGTGTGCTTTTGTACTCTGCTTGCGAGTGTATTAAAGCCAGAGAAAGTGTGGGAGATTATGCAGAACACAATTTCTAACTGAACCTCTCCTGAGGTTTTAATCAACACCACTCGAATCCCATACAGATTGCTCCGACTCACTCCATTAACTATTCACTTCCACAAGTCTAGAGTGCAAAAGAGAGCATTCAATACCACGTGAGGCCAAAGCTTCCATACACACTCACCAAGTAGTCATACTTATTAAAGACGACAGATCTAAACTAGATACTCGGATTCTATAGAAGTTTCCTTCTTCCGTAATTGTTTTATTATTAATCCTAAATAAGTAGACAGTCACTGGACAGACATTGGATAAGCGGATTGCAATAATCATTCAACTTATCCAATGGCAATGATGCAATAATTCAGTTATACCACAAAAGTGATGCAATAATTCAGTTATTCCATGGCAATGATGCAATAATTCAGTTATCCCATGGCAATGATGCAATAATTCAGTTATCCTATGGCAATGATGCAGTAATTCAGTTATCCCATGGCAGTGATGCAATAATTCAGTTATCCCATGGCCATGATGCAATAATTCAGTTATCCCATGGCAGTGATGCAATAATTAAGTTATCCCATGGCCATGATGCAATAATTCAGTTATCCCATGGCAATAATGCAGTAATTCAGTTATCCCATGGCAATGATGCAATAATTCAGTTATGCCATGGCCGTGATGCAATAATTCAGTTATCCCATGGCAGTGTTGCAGTAATTCAGTTATCCCATGGTAATAATGCAATAATTCAGTTATCACATAGAATGACTCCGGGTGAAGGCGGGGTACACCCTAAACAGCTTGTCGGACCATCACAGGGCAACAAACACACACACATACAACTATTCACACTCACACCTGGGGCAATTTTGAACAGCCAATTAGCCAATTGCTTGTCTTAGGACTGTCAGAGGAAACCAGAGAACCGGAGGAAACCCACACAAGCACGGGGAAAACATGCAAACTCCACACAAAAACGCCCAAGCCTGGGACCTTCTTGTTGTGCAGCAGACGTGCTAACCACTACACCACGGTGCACAGTAAAGCCTTTTTCACAAACAACCTGCATTGTTTGTTGTTGTACAAATTTAGCGGAGCTCTGACAGAAGCGACTTGCGTAGGTTTGGGTGAGGTGGATTTGAAAGCTGCATAGTTGTGTTCACATATTAAATACATTTTCTCGGTCTGTTGAGGGGAACACAGACACAGATACGCCCTCGCCGAGCCCGGGACTCAAACCGAGGGCTTTCTTGCTGTGTGGTGGACATGCTAACCAGCTAGAAAGTAGAAACAGCTACTGCGTTATGTTTTACTGTACCTCTTTTTGGCAGTGGGGTTTATCCGGGGACATTAAGAGTGGAACATGCTCAGGGACGTCCCCCCACATGGCCTGGGGACACACTTTGTCCTCCCGTTCAGTGTCTTCCTCAGCACGTTCCCTGACTTTTCCAACCTCAGGGATGCTTTCCAACCGTTCATACTGAACAAACAGAGCAAACAGAATGACAGTGTTTCTCATTATGTACTTCATTATGGACACATGACACACAAGCTTTACTGTTAAACTAACACTGTTGGCATTATTACGCAGATGAATTGGCGTGATCTCTTTCTGTAAATTCGTACGAGCTCACAGGGCTTTTCCCATTCGCTATCATCATAACTGCTATTCAAAATGTTCTTTCCTCATTCAGCCTGACCTCAGCTCCCTCCTCGGCTGCGTCTGTCCTGCGCCCAAGCCTCCAGTGCATGAGGATCCAGCGCAGCTTCATGTAGACGATTATCGCATTCTGACGGAACAGGCGCACTTCCTGTTGCAGTAGAGCTCTTTCCTGTGGACATGCGGGCTCATGCGACTGCAAACCATGCAGCTCTAGACCTCGACGTGCCTCCTGATGTCTCAGCTCTTCTTCCTGTAAGAAAAGACAGAGGATGAGAGGGTTAAAAGGCGACGAAATGTATTTATTATGATTCAGAGGAGCTGAAAACGCTTTACAGTGCAGATAAAAGTGCTGAGTAAGCAGAAGAAAAAATATGCCTAGTGGAAACTGCTATATATTCATTAGTTCCTATGTAAGTGGGGTTGTTTCTGTAACCGGGTGAAAAAAAAAAAGTTTTATTACAATTTTGTGGTGATTATGTTTGCAACATTCCTTTAAAATGAGTCACTCACTCATTTGACGATCCACTTAATCCCATTAGGGTCGCAGGGAGGCTGGCGCATATCTCGGTGGACAGTTGGCGAAGGCGGGGTACACAAAGTGATTGCTGCTGTTCCTGACGGATGGTGATTTGTCTAGACTTAATCTTTAATCTAGACTTCAGTTTTATAGTCTTTTAAATGTTGTAAGTCAGTAACTGATGAAAAGCAAAATGTAGTACCATAACAACCTAAATCAACAACTGCATTATTGAAGGTTTATTGTTTAAGCCCGCAAGCCAATAATTATGTCTGCACGATTCTAAATATGCAAAGTCGATATCGGGGCCATGGTGGCATAGTGATTAGCATGTCTGCCTCACGGCAAGAAGGTCCTGGGTTCGGGTTCTGGGCTTGGCGAGGGCTCTCCCTGTGCTTGTGTGGGTTTCCCCCGGGTACCTTGGTTTCCTCCCACAGTCCAAAAGCATGCTCATTAGGCTCACTGGCTGTTCCAAATTGCCTCAAGGTGTGAGTGTGTTTATGTGTGTTGCCCTGCAATGATTTGGCAAGCTGTTCAGGGTGTACCCCACCTTCACCCAGTTTTGGCTGAGATAGACACAGCCTTCCCATATGCCTAATAAGATTAAGGATCAGTGAGTGATAAATGAATGAAAGTCGATGTCAGTACATCATACGTGACATGATTATTTATTTCACTTATTGTTTACACAGATAAACTCATTCTCTAACTTTACACACACACACACACACACACACACACACACATATTTCACACTTTTTCTGAGCTCTGCTTTCATTCATACATTTCTAAGCCGCTTAATTCTAATTAGGGTCGCGGGGAGGCTGGCGCCCATCTCAGCCGACTCTGGGCGAGGGTGGGGTACACCCTGTTCAGCTCGCCGGGCCATCGCAGGGCAGAAACACGCACAACCATTCACACTCACACCTAGAGGGAACAGACCGATCAGCACTGTGGATGTTTTTGGACTGTGGGAGGAAACCCACACAAGCACAGGCAGAATGGAGGACTCCACACAGAAACACTCCGAGCCCGGAAATAGAACCCGGGACTAACCACTGCTCCACCGTTCCGCCCCCTAAATATTTATATTATATTTTATTTCATGTTGTGTAACAATTACTCAAACACGTTAGTTACTCGTTGTTGCAGCTGTAAACAGGTGTTCCGTCATCACAGCTTCACATGGTACTACTCTGTTGGCAAGACCTTCCTGTGTTTGAAATCCTGTTGTTTTAACCTCTGACCTCCGAGGTCGCAAAAATGCCGAGACACATAAGAGTAAACAGATCAAAAGTATAAAGTGTTATTTTTAATAAAGAAAAGATCGCCGTGGTGGACGAACTGCTGTGTATAAGAGATATAAAGCACTTCACATCACGCTGTTATGGGAAAACCATCAACCTTGGGGTGGTAATTGCATCTCATCACCCTGCTGTTTATTATTTCCTAAAGCATGATGCCCTGTCATGTTTTATTCCATAAGTATCATTTATCTCTAAGCACCCTGCGAAAAACCAAGAGCATTACGGGTGATGTAATAGACAGTACAGGACGCTGTGACACACTACAAATGAAGTCTGATCTGAGATTCAGCCTGGTGTATTATAAAACATCAGCAAAGATTTGTGTTGCAAAAATGTAAAGAATACTCTGACGAATCCTGTTCCAGGAAAAACAGTTTGGAACATGAACACTTTGGATATCGCACACATCCCATCTTTAACGGGATGTTCACCCGAGCAAAGTGAGCTCAACACAGGAGACGATCCAGGGCTATGTGAATTTTAAACGCTTATAAATCCAAGAAATCTTAATGTAAAATGATAGCATTCTGGAAATTCTTTAAAGGAGTAATTATTGAAAGTTTGATTAAAATTAGCAAAATACTTTTTAAGATATTGCGGCATGGTGGTATAGTGGTTACAGCAAGAAGGTCCTAGGTCCGCACAGTAGGCTGACTGGCTGTTCCAAATCACCCCTAGTTGTGAGTGTGAATGGTTGTGTGTGTGTGTTGGCCCTGCGATGAGCTGTTCAGGGAGTACCCCACCCTCGCCCAGGGTCGGCTGAGATGGGCGCCAGCCTCCCTGCAACCCTAGTTAGGATTAAGCGGCTTCGAAAAGGAATGAATGAATTGACTGGAAATTGTTGGGTAGAAAGCGTACGCAGAGAGCGCAAACCTCCACCGAATTCATCAATCCCCCATGTGAACCAAAATGTTCAAAATCAGTCCATCTTACAATTTTGAAGAATCCCTAAAAAGGTTTCTCAATCCTTAAAGATGCCCATCAACTATATATATAGGGCTCAAGAGGATACTATGACACTCGGTCATCAAATACAGCAGCTGAGCGATAGCATTAGTAACAAGCGCACTCAGAGAGCGCAAACCTTCATCTAGCTGAAAAAATAAAATAAGTGAAAGTACACAAGCACCCCCTGCTGGGCCTGCTGTGATATGACACTTCCAACAAATCATCCAAGCTCACAATGTTAAAGAATCTTTACAAAATTCCTGGATCCAGAATTTGATCCGGATCATCTCCAGATATCTAATCTTCCTTATTCAAAGCTCTGCCTCTGGTGCTAACAAACAAATCTGCCCAAGGGTAAAACATAAGCTCCTTGGTGGAGGTAAAAAAAATAAAATTAAATTAATAAATAAAATAGAAAAACACATAAGGTTGAGAGGTTTAATAAAAAGATTCCTACAGTAGTGTAAAGATGTGAAGCTTGGGCTCGGAATTCATTCATTCATTCAATCACCAAACCGCTACGTATATCAGACTATGGAGCCTATCTAAGCCGACAGCTCGTCAGTGCATCACAGGGCCAACACACACACACACAACCACTCACACACACCTAAAGGCAATTTGGAACAGCCAATAAGCTTAATGTGCATGTCTTTGGATTGTAGGAGGAAACCAAAGCACCTGGAGGAAACCCATACAAGCAGGCAACAGAAACGCCCTCGCCGAGCCTGGGACTAAATCCCAGGACCTTCTTGCTGTGAGGCGGACGTGCTACACCACCACTACACCACCGTGACACGTTAGGCTTGGAATGCTACATTTGAATTATTTTACATTTACTGTTTGGTGTAGATGCTGCGCTGAACATTTTATACTTTAGCCTTTTGCTCAACGTGAAACTGTCTGAGTGACCTTCTGATGGATAATTTGTCACGACTCATGAAGACAATGGCGACTACCTGAGTGATGGACGATGGCAGGTTGTCTCTCTCTTCCTGTCCTGCTCTCGTCCTCCTCTCGAGATCCAGACAGAACGGGGTCTCCCGGGCAGGAGTGCCCACTTCAGACAGGCTAGGCTCCCGGAGCTGAACATGATCGCAACACAGAACACAAGCTCTCAGATCAGGCTGGTCCACATCACTCTAACTGCCCTGCCTTTACGTGATCCATGTACAAAGATAACGTATTCTCGCGGTCACATTAACTTTAATACTTACACTGCTCTTTTATTTCATATTGATTGTAAATGCCATGTTTTTTTTTTTTTTTGGAAACATGAGGAATGTAGTCAGTGGCCTGGTTCTTAGCGGTGACTCAGTGGGGACTTGGTGTCCTAGTAACACTCTCGCTGTAGTCTTAGTGTCAGATACATTGAGAGAAATGCAGAACCAGTAATTTAATACGCCCGTCAGCTCCTTCAGCCATGACACGACATTTGCTTCGACTTTGCCTGCCATTGACGCAGTAAAATCAGCACTCAGGTTAGCGCAGATGGTGTAAACGGTGCGTGACCGCTCTACAGCACCCCGAAATGTAAAGATGTCCGGGCTTCTTCAAGACGTACAATTTTATTCATGCATTTACTTCTAAAAGTGACCTTGTTACTGTGAACGCTATGAAATTACAGCAGCACTTCATGGAACAAACCAACAGCAGCTCGCGACCATAGACTTTGGTGGAGTAGGACGTCAATAATCAATAAAACGCAGGGTGAAAAATTTAAAGCTGAGAAAAAAGGATCACACTTGATTTAACATATTTATCATACGTAGTGCATTTTAAGGGTAACAGGCAGTTTAGATTTGCCTCTTTTGAGCAGGTTTAGATGTACCTACGTATGTTTGATACAGAAATTGGGAGCATTTCCTGCCGTTTCCGCTATTCAGAAATACTCACAGGTGCACTGGGCGCAATTTTGGTGTAGAGCTATCTTAAGTTTTTGCACAACTGCTGCTGGAGGGGTGAACATTTTTTTGTATCCAGCCGAACCAGGAAGTTCAAATGTAGACGTTCACCATTTAAGTATACATCTCAGGATGATAAGGAACCACATTGTTTGAGGTAGCGTAACACTAAGCTAATTTATTCATTTATACACAGCAGTGATTCTGCTGCTCAGAGACACCTTCAGCATAGCAGAACCACAGGAAATAGCCCGGGTATCTCCGAATGCCCCTGCCACAGGTGAAAAAAGTAGTACTGGTGCCAACATCACCACAATGCAATGCCCACCATGGTGCCCCAACACCCAGAGTGGATTCACAGAACAACTCATTTCGATAACCAGGGTTGACAGATTACAGCAAAATTTATATCCTGGGTACATCTAAAAAAAAAACAAAAAAACAAAACAAAACACTAGAGTCTTAAACAAGCTTTAAATACCAGAGACATGTTTCGCTTCATATTCTTCAGCATGGGCAACGATGCCGCCTTGTTTCAGAAAACATCATGTCTGACGTACAGACAACATACGATCCAAATCTCCCTTTACTATTTGCATATCTTTAAAATATAAATTACAGTACAAATGGTGACACCTGGCAACCATGTCAATAACTAATCTCCAGTGCTCCTTTTCTGGGTATGGGGCAGCGTGATTCTCGTCCCACTGGGCCTCAGTTTGCTTTTGTTGCAGTTCCCATTTTTGACCACTAGGTGAAGAAGTAACTGTAAACAGGGGCAGCGACTATGCAGCCTCATAATGTGAGCAACACAAAGGATTGGAGCAAATCAGTGGAAAACTGGCTAAAACAAAAAGAAAACAGGGACAAAAATTAATTGTTGTTCAATTATTATGAAATTTTAATGGAATTTAAGATGTATAGAGTTGTGAATTGGAACTTATATGATATACGGTACATGTATTCAGTTCATGGACGGACTCTTCCCCACCTGCAGGTATGGACGAGCTGCCAGTGGTACTTGCACAGATTTTCCACACAAAGGCTTCATGCTAATATTGACCTGCAAATCCCAGCATTCAAAAGATATGTGCAGGAAGTACAGGAGAGGTGTGTGACATGCTAGCCCAGTGCACCTGAGGTACATGAGTGGTGCATGAGTGATGAGAAATCAAAGCCAAACTGAAATTAAAAGCAGCGGCTGTGACTAGCATGATGTTCGCAAACACAAAGGTGAGCTACAGACAATGGCATGAGATCATGTGACCACCACCAGTCTCACCAGTCTCATTCATCTATAATGTCAAATGACTGCAATTGCTTTCAGAGGTTTTTAAAAAAAATAATAATACAATATACAAAATACACATATACACCTACAGTTCTTTGTGGGGACTTTGAACCCGACACACTTTTCACTGGACAGTTTTTTTTTAAAACAGCATGCGGTATAAGAGATCAGTCATAATAAAATTCCTTTAGGACATATTAACCTTTACTCTTTGTTATTTAATGTATAAACTGATGTATGAGCTATTAAAGAAACAGCACTGGATCAGAATTAAAGGAAAAATCCACCCGAAATTATTTGCATATTCATTTTTATAATGAATAAGATTGAAACATAGATTTTTTTAAATGAATTTCTGAGATTTTAATGTTCATTAACATGTTATAATAGTCTTCTTTTCACTTTGATTACCCACAATGCTCTTCAAATACAGTACATGCACCCCATATTCCAGTTTCGGTCCTTATTTCGAAAACAAAAAAACATTCCTACTAAACTGATAAAGTGGATAATGAATATTATTATTTCCTTTTTAATTTGTTGTCTAGGTGGTGTGTGTGCAGTGCATAGATATCCGATATCACTAGATACAGCACGGGCATACCTCAGCATCGTAATCGACAGCACCAAGTCGCCGCCCTCTTGGAAGTGAGAGCGAAACATGCCGGATAGATCATTATCATACGTACAGGATGTACATACATCTACATTTATAAAAAGAATTGGTGCAGCACGTTGTGCATTAACATGAAATTTCATTTCATTTTGATCTGATTCATTGTTTTCGTTTAAATAAAGACATCATTCAAAAACGACACGTGAAATCAGTAGCTGTCAGGTAACAGAACAGCTAGTGTCCGTGCTTTGATTTGTACTGCTTGCGATGCGATCCCAGTGCCAATCACACTTCCAATATGGCATCATAAAGTTCCATCTAAACTGCCCGGCCAAAAAAACATAACAAAATGTTGGACCACTTTTAGTTTTGCTTACAGCATGAAATCTCCATGGCATTGTTTCAACAAACTAAATCAGCACAACGTTTATTTCCATCCGGTGTCGGGTTCATTTCTCACCGATGTCTTGAACTGATGACGGGAAAACTCAAGCACTCCATAAAGTCTTCTCCAGCACATCCCGAAAACTTTCAATAGGGTTAAGGTCAGGACTCTGGGGTGCCAATACATTTGTATGCCTGAACCACTCGCTCATTGTTTTATATCCATTGATGTGATAACCTGCTCATTCAGTACATTCAGCTCATCAGCCGACTTCATTTTACTCCCACATGACTGTTGCTGAGCCTCGACCCGACCAACTGGAGCAACAATGCCATGGATACTGTGTGCTGTAATCAAGGCTATAGGCAGTCCAACAAAATATTATGTATGATATCTATTGTACAATGCACAGAGCCATGAACAAGCTGGGTGCTGTAAAAACCTCCAACTGAGACGCATAATTAGGAACACATGCTATACATGATAAAACCTGAATAATATCAACGTATCCCATAAGTCTTGATGCAATATGCTGTCTACATATCAAATGTTCATATCTGAAATTATGTGAATTCAAATTTTAGAGTACGAATATTTCACTGTTTCACCTTTAATCTGTTTAAACAGATGAGTTTCTACCCATCCATCACATTCAACATGATTCTGCTCATTTTCTCGTAGATTGCACTGTGATGAAGATACTAAAGTGCCGGAATCTCTGTAGTTTCAATAATAAATCAAATTCCCCAAAGCTCTTATATTTGTAAATTCTTCTACGACTATGTCCTCTCCGTGACGCAAAAGCTACATTGCTGGATTCTTCAAACAGATTATGCTTAAAAGCTATAAAATACTCTTAAACACCAAGGGAAACTACCTTCAATTTTTTTCAAATTGTGTTTGAGCTGAGGAGAAATTTTAAGGAATGTTCGCCTGTAAATGCGTGACATCGAAATGTTGTCCTGTCCGTGATCCACTTATTTTCTAATCTCTTCCCACAAGTATTATTCATAAAACCAAAATAAAAATAAAGTTTGCAAACCTACAGGTAAACATTACCGCCACGTTGAGTAAAACATTCAATTATTTTCAGTGTCATGGGGATTTAGTTCTCAAAAATGTTCCGCCCGAGACACAAAAATACTGCGTACTTGTTCTTTTTCCCAACTGGTTCTTAGAGCTTATAGTGTCTTATAGTGTCTGGTTTCTACTACATCTAAGTTTTTTTTTTTTTTTTGGATAATAAGACACTAAATGTTGCTGAGAAATAAATAAATATGTAATATATTTCAGGGTGGAATTTTCCAGTAAACCTAATAAAGAGGGCATGCATCATTCTCTCGGATTTAAGTCGTCAAATCATAAAACAATATTCTGGAGAAATCTTCCTGTTTGGAAAATATTCTGAATAGCTCCTATACTCTTCACCAGTGCTTTTCTTAAATTATTTAAATTTTCAAAAAGCTGAAACATTAATAAAAGTCATCGGTGCTTTTCTGAAGTCCAGGAGGAAGATGGACGAGGCACTGACCTCGACTCGGACACTGTGGGGCCTGCCGTATCTACTGAGCGCAGGCGCCTCCGGGCCATTCCACCGGCCTAGGGACCACTCGAACTCCTGTCTCCGGCCGGACTGTGAGTCGGGGAGGGAGGAAAAGGGAGGAAAAGGGTGGAGGAGAGGACGGGTGGACAGGGGTGGTGGGGTCAGGAGTGAGGCGGTGGAGAGTGGAGAGGGAGGCAACGTGGGGAAGGAGGTACATGAAGTGATTGGTGAACGACAACAACACGATAAGACACTGAATTAAAAATCATAGTACAAAAATGAGTACTGGTTAAGATATAACTCAAAGAAAAGAAAAAAAAAAGAAAAGACAAATGACTGACGAGCACAATAAAATAAGAGATGATAATGGTGGACCGAGACGAAAATGCACAGAGAAAGAAACAGGCAGAGCGGGCTACAAGACGAAGAAAAGCGCGAAAAGAAAAACCAACTTGAAGATAGTGGCGTAGGAGAGAGACGAAAAGAGGACGAGTATGAAAATGAACAGAATCATGGGCTGAAACATCTGAAGGAAACACAACGAAAGAAGGAGAGAGAGACAGAGAGAAACACAGACCCACAGATAGCGAGAGAGAGAGAGAGAGAGAGAGAGAGAGAGAGAGAACGAGAGAGAGAGAGAACGAGAGAGAGAGAGAGAGAGAGAGGGTGAGGGGGCCGGGAGAAAAAAAGAATGCAAAACACTTGTTATGAAGCGCATGCAATGAGGGATACATGAGTCTAAAAACCAACAACCGAAACTGTGCAGTGAGCGCTATGCTTAGCACTAAAACAAACACACGCATGAGTGTGTGTATGTGTGTGTATGTATATGCATGAGTGTACACTTCAGCCATATTGTAAAAGCAGCATGCACATGAGATGCAGTTCTTAGCCAAAAGCCTTTATATATCAAAGATTTTATCATGAATCACTGAGTTACAGCTGACATCACAATAATGTACCACATACAGTACAAATCATGGCTTCATGCTCGATGTAATGTCTGTAGTGGTGTATGGTTCGGGTGAGCTGTTACAGTCATGAATCCACTAACTTTCAGAGACTGCGTTCCAGGAATAAGAAATTAGCTTTTATATATACATTCAGATTTAAGGACCCACACATAACCTTAATCGGTTTCCCATTCATTCCATAATTTGGTCCCACTCACCAGCCAGATCGCACAACACAACAGCTAGCATCCACGAAGGCTAAGGCTAACACATGTACAGTATATTACAAGAGTGAGATTGTCAGTGATTGTTTGGCATTAGCTTAGTGTATCCCAGTCTCTATTCTCTCGCCGGCTTTGCCTTGGCCGTGCCCCGTGTGCCTTTTTCCCATTTGTCATGTTTCTAGTCAGTACAATCCTTTGCTTGTACCCTGGTTTTATAAAGACTTGCCTACATAGAGTAGTTTCCTAATTCCCTCTTAGCCTAGAATCTGTCGCATCCCGATTATTAGGCACGCTGCCTTTTAATTGTTTCACTTTAATCTAACTCTCTGTGCTTAATGACGGTAACATCCAACCTTGGTTATGGAGAAACTGACCCATCAGATCCAGCTAACTGGGTAATTAACCAGTGTTTCCTGAGTGTTAGAGCAAGGAAAACACTAACATGCAGGACAGAAGTACTCCAAAAACCACAGAATATATCACGGTAGAGTAACCAATAATGCATTGCTCTCTAAATATTAGACAGCTAAACACTCTTACGTAGCGTACAAATAGGTTTTCTATTTCTGTGCTCACTTTCAATAATTCAATAGTGGTATATTGAATGAAGTATACACCAGCCTTTATTTTGCAGACTTTTTTGCGATTGTCGCGGGGTCTAAAATGTCAAATTTTTGCGGTGAATTAAAAAAAAACTTGAAATGCATGTTATATTTATACGTTTATTACAATGAAATTGCAGGATTACATGAAACATGCAAAAATAGTTGCGTCCGCATTTTGATGTCCTCTAAGCATAAACAGTATGGCAACGTGTGCCACAACATTCGTGCAGAGGACTACTATGATTGGTGAAACTCACGGTATAATACAATGATTGGCCAAATTTGAAAACTTGTGGTGATTGCTTAAAATTGCGAAATTTTACAAGGATTGGTTGAATATGCGTAAATCGATGTGATCCTGAAGGAATTCCTGGAGGGACTGATACACTTAAGCACTTGTAGGGACAGAAGTTCAGCGACAGCGATGAGAGCGCAAGAAATGGAAGAGGAAGTGTGGATGCATGGGGTAGATTCAGTCAACTGTTGGTATAGACAACAGCATTTATAAGGCATGGAGTGTTTAAAATTCGTCTGGGAGGAGTGGGGTGAGGGGGCCTGAAGGGTCTTTAATAGACTATGGGTGGTGTGTGTTTCTGTTAAATTTGTGGAAGCCTACTCCCACCTGTCAAGTGTTGCCTCTTCAGGCAATTCAGGTTCACAGGTTCACCTTGTTGATGCGCCAGTTTGGAGCCCCTACAAAAATAGCCTTCATCCTACAAAACCTCAATTTATGACCAAATCATGACTGTTGTTGGTAAAAACATTATTTTTTTGTATATAAATGTATATACT
This sequence comes from Neosilurus mollespiculum, assembly GCA_030014195.1. Lineage (NCBI taxonomy): Eukaryota > Metazoa > Chordata > Actinopteri > Siluriformes > Plotosidae > Neosilurus > Neosilurus mollespiculum. The sequence goes on from JAQMYF010000008.1 coordinate 3,966,321, forward strand.
GTATGGTACATCAGATACACTGAAATGGAAGCAACACGCATCTCACTGTTTCCCTCTGACAGAATGTCTGACTGGAAAGATTTGGAAAGTGAGTTTGCAAATTAACATTTTTGAAATTTCTGAAGTTAAAATAAAAAAACAATGGAGTGTGCAAGCTGGAATGCTCTCCATGACTGAAGCATAGTGAAGCAATGAAACTGCACTGTGGGCTGTCAAGCTGTAAATGATTCCCATGCTTAAACATGCCACTGTGTATGTCGAGAAGCAAGAATACTGCCTCAGATGATAACTACTATGATCAAATTGACATTGTATGAATGAGGCACCAACACTATTATTGCCCAAAAGTATGAAGCTACTATCTCTGGAGAACAGGTTTTGGGTTTACGGTGGATTCTCCTTAAGGGATACATGCCAGGCGTGATTGGGAGATTGAATTTGCTTGGTAAACTTTATTTACTACAAAGGAAAAGATTTACTTTGCCATTCTCACTAAGCTTAGAAAGAAGGAAGCAGCAGAAGGTGATCTTAACCATGTCTCAATGTAGCAGTGGTAGGAGATGCTGCAAGACTTGGGGGAAGATAGAAAGAATAAAATATGGTCTACCTGAAAATCTGTCGACAGGTCCCTTCCCAGTGTTCCAATAGGTGAGTCACGAGACATGGAGGTGACCGTTGACAAAAAGCTGCTTGACTCAGTTAGGTTAGGCATTGGTGAAAGGTCATCACTGCGGTCCCTCAGACCTTCCCCCAGATGGTCCACTTTCTCCATGAAGGCATAAAGCTCAGTCCGAAATGTCCGCATTCGAGAATTGATGGCATCTAGCACCTGAGACTGAGAGTCAGGCCTGGCTTCAGCCAAGTCGCCATCACCCCTGAAGTCAGAATCCTCCCCCACAGAGTCTGCTCCGGTTACAACAATATTCCCCTCACTGATCAGACTGTTTGTGTCTGAAATGAGCCTCTCCACTGTCTTTCCCAGCCGCTCAGCCTCCCGTTTAATACCACCAAGCATCTCACGATCCTCCCGTCTTCGCTTTGTAAGCTCTAGACCTCCGAGCTCACCAATATCTGACCCCTTCCCAGCGCTACCAAAACCTGAGGTGGCTGTCTTCTCAAACAAGTCCTCAGAGTCACTCTCACCACCCACTGGACCTTCTCTTTTAGGGTGGAGGAGTAAAAGCCGTCCTGTATCATCCTCCTCAACATCCCTGCGGCCAGTGTCACTGTCGGCATCGCTATCACGAGGACTTGCTGAACGAAGGCCTAGGTGTGCAGCCAGGTCGCATCTTTGCATGTTTGAGATCAGTACACGATTCTCGTATTGCAGCTTCATGACCTTCCCACTCAGTTCGTTAATCTGCATCCGAGCAGATTTCAACTCCTCCTGCAGGGACACTATGCCGCTCATTGACATGCTTGCACCACTGTTTCCAGGCTTCAGCATGGCTAAAGCGCCTCCACCCTCTACCTCTTCCGCCTCGCCATCCGAAGGTCCGAATTTGAAGCGATTGAGCTCAGTGGTCAGCTGTTTATTGCGGTCCTCTATCTCAGAAATGGAGCGCCGTAGAAGCTCAGCCTCCTCCTCCACAAATTGCAAGTGCCGTCGAAGCTCAGTGGCAGACTCTGGAGCGTCTGCACCAAATGGTGATGTAGGCACGCTGGAGAAAGGTTCACGACCAAAGCAATCACGCTCATATTGGCAGCGCAGGTCTTCATTCTCAGCACGCAAACCTCGATTCTCCACTTCAAGCTCCACAATCTTCCGGCCCAGAATATTGGCCTCCTCCTCTACAAGCTTGAGGCGTAGCCGAAGTTCGGCTTCACGTGTGCTGTGTGGCCCACCACCAGGTGCCTCGGCTAGGGGTAATGGGCTGTCCACATCCCCGTATACAGTCTTGTATTTTTGCAGCTCTTGCTCTAGCTCATCCTTCTCTCGGCCAAGCTTGGCCATTTTCTTTCGCATTAGGGCTGATTCTTCTTTAGAGAACTGCAGCTGACATCGCAGGTCAGCGCTATCCTCCTGCACCAGAGGACAAATATCAACGTTTATTTAAAATTGTATTGTATTATTAATTGTATTATTATGCCTGATGAATACTTATTATATCCTGACACATCCATTTGATTTTTGCAAACAAAAGTAAATGTTCTTTATGTTATCATCCAGACTCCTACTTCTTCCCAGACCTCTCCTGTTTACACACTGTGGATGATGTGTCCATTATTGTATTAGGAAATAGTTTGGTTACTTTAAGTTAGCTAAAACAATGAAAAGATATTTGCTCTTAATTCTGCATTCGAGTTGAACATGTTTTAGTTTGGATGGTATGGTGGAGTAGTGGTTTGAATGTCTGCCTCACAATAAGAAGGTCCCAGGTTCGAGTCCCGGGCTCCTAGGTTGCCCCTAAGCGTGAGTGTGTATGGTTGTGCATGTTGTCCATGTGATGGACTGGCCAGCTGCTCAGGGTGTATCCCATCTTCACCGAGAATTGGCCGTGATAGAATCCAGCCTCCCTGAAACTCTAATAGATTTAAGCATTTCTGCAAATGAATGCATTAATTGTGTGACTTAAATTATCTGTCCTATACGAGCAATCTTCACATGGAAGTAGTTCTTGTTTCTGTCAGTCTTTTTATTTTTAACTACCAACTGATTTTGTACAACCCTGTCAAAGTGAAGAATAAACCACTCCATGAAGCAGTAGTTGTAGTATTTCTCATTTTTGTTTCCACTGGTAGTTTCAGGATAATACAAAGCGCTCAGCTCACATTACCCCCATCCTCTCTCAGCTACACTGGTCCAGTATTAAGTACAAAATCTTGGTCCTCACCCTCAAAGCCGTGCATAACCTTGCCCTGCTATATCTCAGTCAGCTGTTGACCTTGTAGTCCCCCCTCTCGTTCTCTCAGATCTTCTAGAAGTAAAGTACTCGATATCCCACGCACCATATTTTCCACTATTGGAGGCAGGTTCTTCTGTACCATGACCTCTAAACTCTGGAATTCTCTTCCTCAGTCTCTCCATGAATGCTCTACTTTCTCTACTTTCAAGTCTGAATTCAAGACTTTTCTCTTCTGTAAATCTTTCTTTTCCTGCTTTACTGCTTAGTCTTCACTTCACTAGTCTTTCACTTTCCTGGTTTACTTTTCCGTATGTAAAACGACCTTGGCTTTGTGATAGATGCTATAATGCAACACACACTCACTCACTCATTCGCCGAAATGCTTAATCCTATTAGGGTTGCGAGGGAGGCTGATGCCTATCTCAGCCGACACTGCTCACCAGACCTTTGCAAGGCCAACACACACAAGCACACTCATACTCACACCTAGGAGCAATTTGGAACAGCCAATTCGCCTAATGTGCATGTCTTTGAACTGTGGGACGAAACCAGAGTACCTGGAGGAAACCAACACAAGAACGGGGAAAACATGCAAACTCCACACAGAACCTCCTGAGCACGGGACTTGAGCCCAAGACCTTCTTGCCATAAGGTGAACATGCTAACGACTATGCCACCTATAAATGTAACATTATTATACAGTATATTATTGTTCTTATAATTCAAACATTGTTTTTATTTTGTGTTTTTTTTTTTTTTATTTTATAATGGGTTTAGACAGGTCAAATGAATGTAATAGTTTCATTAATTTCTCTCTCTCTCTCTCTCTCTCTCTCTCTCTGTGTGTGTGTGTGTGTGCGTGTGGTTTACCAACACAAACCTGAAAAAGAGATTTCTTGTCCTTGAATGTTTCTCGGCTTCCTCGTCTCCTTATTGCCATCTGAAAAAGAAGGAGAACGAAAAGCAGATCTAAGGATAAAAAACGACAGTTGTTTGAACATCTGTGAACATCGGAGGAGCAAATGATAACAGATCTCAATTCCAGAACTGCTTGAAATACCTCTAGTACTCGGATTGATTTTGGAACGTCGAGGTCAAAGGTCAAGGTCAGAGCAAGTTTACAGAGCAAGTTTTGGAGATAAACAGTTCCTATGTTTAAATGGAAATTGTTTAGATCTGAGAAAAAGTGACAAAGAGGGGGACTGATACAATGAGGGACAGATAGGAAGATTTACACACTTGCAATTGGCATAATTCCCTTTGGCATTGAGTGACCTTAAAAAGGTCAAAATCAAAATCACAGGATTTTGAAAACTTGCTATGGAAAATTAATAAAAAAACAAATATGGACTTTCAAATAAGACATTGAACTTTAACCTTGAGTGGCCCTTAAAGCTGAAACCCCAGCCATCTGGTAAATGCTTTAATTGAGTGTTTTTGCTGATTTGTTCACATTCATGTACTATAGAGCATATCAAGATGAGCATATGGGTAATTAAAACCGGTACCCATATAAGGCCCATTTGCTGCATGAAGGAGTTAACCTGCACCTTGAGTGCCCCTTTAGTTTTATTATAGTGTCACTTCAACACTTCAACAACTTACACCGGGACACAAAGAGATTAAAAAAAAAAAGAAGATTTTTGGAAGGAGTCTCCAGTGTCACACATTCCACAACATTAAAACATGAATATCCTTTTGGTTAAAAACACCACCAAGTAGCATGTCAGCATGGATAGCCAATTTCCTCGGGGTTCAAGCTTCAAAAACAGTGCTTTTACCCAAAATAACAATACTGCTGTTTTTTTTAAATAGCACTGCGTTTTGACATTTTCTTATTAGTCTTGGATTATACAGAGTCCACTATACAAGGCTCTATGAACGAGCACACCTTCATAGCTGCTATTACACAAAATAGGTCAACAGAAGGTGCTGATTGCTTCAATTTGAGAATTCAGCACGATAACACCAAAGCAGTGGACACTGTTATAGGAGAGAGAGAGAGAGAGAGAGAGAGAGAGAGAGAGAGAGAGAGAGAGAGAGAGCAGTGAGTTTACCTCATTCCTAACCAACATTAGTGACACTGTGGTTATT
>JAQMYF010000008.1:3991079-4009003 GCA_030014195.1 Neosilurus mollespiculum
GTTGGCTGAGATGGGCGCCAGCCTCCCCGTGACCCTAATTAGGATTAAGCGGTTCAGAAAATGAATGAATGAATGAAGAAAACAAGTCCTCATAATGTGACTGAGTAAACAGATTTAGGTCCCCACAAATCCCCACACCAAACACACACAAACCCCTTCAATCCTAAAGTGTGAAGCTTACATCTACATTTAGAGCATTTGGCAGACTCTCTTATCCAGAGCGACTTACAATTATCATTTTTATACAACCGAGCAGTTGAGGGCTAAGGGCCTTGCTAAGGGCCTTGCTAAGGGCCCAACAGTGGTGATAGTGGGGGTTGAACCACTGACCTTCAGATCAGTAATCCATCACCTTAAGCACTAAGCCACCATTGCCCTGCTTCCACATAGTGGTGTGTTATAAGAAGAACTGATCAATGAACTGGATGGAGACCAGACTGAGAGGCAGTAATATCTCTAAACAAGAGAGGAGTGCAGACTGGGAGCTAATTAATTAAGTTGAGAGATAAATTGGAGAAGAAATTCCAAGCAAAGAGACTGAAAGAATGTAGTTGGCCAAGGTCAAATCACCCTCACACTCATAAAACATACTCTTAAAGTAAAATGAAAGGCAAGCCATATACACACGTATATTTTCATCATCTGGTGGTTTTTACTTACATATTCAAAGTTGCAATCTGCTAAAATCCGTTTGATAGTTCGTATAACCAGTTTGAAAAGGCTGCTGTTTCACAGGACTCAAACCCAGGATCTTCCTGCTGTGAGGCGGGCGTGCTAACCTCTACGCCACCCTACCGCCCGTAATGTTTATAATGTTACAGTGAATGTACGGAGCACAGCTCATCAGAGCGTTAATATACTAAAACAAGGCCATCAATCATCTTTGCTCACTTCAACTGCATTCATTGTTGCTCCTTTTTTTTTTATGTATTTACTAAATCTACACTGTTTAAGCAATTACTGTAATCATTACTAATATTATTACAATCATAATAACTACTAGCAGCTGTTCTGTCATTTTTTGAAATCCCAAATAGAAATGAAAAGACATTTTCTCCCATAAAGAGACGCATACATCAGCTTGAGCCTGCCACTTTCCAATGAGATTAATTTGAGAGATCAGAATGTTTTCAGCGCCTTTCACGCTGAGCACGAGTATGTGGTGCTGTGTGGAATCTGAGAAAACAGAGGAGGAGAAGTGCATACTCAGTTACCCCCAAATCCTTCAAGCACTTACTGGGATTCAAGTGCTCATTAATATCTCTCTTCTACATGAGAACTGTAAATCCAAACACTAAAAAAAGGGCTTTATGCAATTTTTCACCTTTAAATTACAGAAATAACACTGCAAGCTAGTTTCTCTCTCTCTCTCTGGATGTAATATCCTGTTTGATTGCATTATAGCCTCACGGCAATGAGTAAGTAGTGCATCACCTGCGTTCGACTTAAACAGTCATTTCACAACTCTAGAAAGATATCTCAGTGCGAAATACGAGTCTCTGGGTGCTCGTGTCGCCCTGTCGTGTAACTGTATGATGATAAGAGCTGTTTTCTGGTGTTGGGAGACATAAGGATTCCACTAAGCTGTTAATCTCTGTATGAGGGATGGCAGGATCACCGAGCTTTGTTTACCATGAATTCTCGGTGGTGCATATATGTGTCCTGATTACACTAGAGACAGATAACAATGCAGGATTTTCTCTAATTTGGGGGCTGTGACTCTCAAGAGAGTTGAGGGAGACTGTGTGTGTGTGTGTGTGTGTGTTCTCATAATGGGAGTGGCTTTTGAGGCCCAGCTGGGTAATAGGGGGCTTGCCTTTTCCACCCCTTTCCTCTACATGCCCACACGGATCTCTTGGTTAGTGGGGTTTCTATTGTAGGGCAGTAATGAATGGGCGGGGAATCTATTCCGACAGTCTGAGAGGTTTGGACACTGGACAGCTGGTACAGGAGACGAGTGTTTCTTTTTGAATATTCAGCACCACCCGCTGACTGGGTGACACTGGTGGGCCGACAGGCCGTTACAGCTCAGTGTGACCACAGTACAAGTTCCTCCAGGAACACATCCGACTCTGGGAAGAGACGGGGTATACACTGAACACCTTGCCAATCCATCTTAGGGCCAACACACACAACGATTCACACACACCCCCCCGCCTCCACTCATACACTAGGGGCAATTTGCCTAATGTGCATGTCTTTGGATTGCGGCACGAAACCAGCGTACTCTGAGGAGACCCACGCAAGCACAGGGAAAACATGCAAACGCCACATAGAAACATGCTTGCCGAGCTGGGACTCGAACCCAGGACCTACTGCTGTTAGGTGGACGTGCTAATCACTTTGTCACCTTGCTTAAAAAATCAAAAATAATAACAGCAATAATAGCAAAACATTGTACACCGTGTTATATTTTTATTTCTCATGCATGGAGAGATTTTGGCATAGATTTGAAAAATAAAAAACGGCTGTGAAAGTTGATGCTGATGCCGCTGACTATTTTTTTTTTTTATTGTGTTATTGTTATTTTCTCATTTCATTCTCATGAACGATGGGTAAGTCTGGAGTCGCAATTATATACGAGTTTTAAAAAATGTAACAAGAGACAATTAGGGACATTTATCAAATGTAAAAAAAAGAAATGGATCAGGAACGTTAAAGGAAATGTAATCTTGTTTCATATACAAACTATAATCTTATTCAAGATCACAACTCCTAGTCATCACCACCCAATTAACAGCATAAACGGGTGGCTCTTGTTGTTTTGATTACAGCTCCTTGATCCAGGTTAATCCTTTCTTTTCTAAGCAAGAACTAGTCCAGATGGCAAGCTGCTAACCAGAGCCCTGGGTGACATAATGAGGTTTTAAATGGATCTCAAAGGACCAGATCTCTCTCACCATCCAACTCCATTTAACATAACACTGTAGTTGAGATTACACTCTATGTCAGGAACAATGACACGTGACACAAAGTGACCAGATGTTACCTCTTTGTCACATCTTTGATCGATGAGCAGTGATTCCAAGCTACCGCTTTATCTTTACTGTTATAGGAGTAATCACAAAACTGACCTTGGGTCATTACAAATGAGCTCCTTCCATCAAAAAATGAAGACAGATGGTTGGAGTCAGACCTCCTCAGAGTGGAACAGAGGGAACAGAGCCACCTCGGATCAGTATGTCAGAGCAGCCATTTTCGACAATGACTAAGAATGTCAGGCTAATTTGAGCATTCTGGTTTGTTTATTATCCAATACAGTCTGGTGTTTATGTTATTGCTGTTTTTTTCCAATAGAAATTGAGTTTCATAGTGTTAAAAGTCAGTATTAACTCAATGGAACAAATGTGAACTATGTACGAATTACACCAGGATACCCCATAAAAGCAGTAATGTGCAAGATTGTGTAACAAATCAACTTCCACTTGAAAACAAAATGCCATTATTCATGCTCCAGTGTGTGTAAGTTGTATTTTTAACATTAAAGACCGAGCAGTAATATCTATTACATGGGTATTTTCAATTTCGAGCTCAAATAAACAAGAAATAGGTGGTGTAGTGGTTAGAACGTCCGCCTCACAGCAAGAAGGTTCTGGGATCATTACTGTCTTGGGTTTGCATGTTCTCCCTCTGGGTTTCTTCCCACAGACCAAAAGCATCCATATTAGGCTAATTGGCTGTTCCAAATTGCCCCTTGGAGTGGATGTGAGTGCGTGTGGATGTCCTGTAATGGTCTGGCGAGCTGTTCAGGTTGTACCCCGCCTTCACCCAGAGTCGGCTGAGAGGCTCCAGCCTCTGAGAAGGATAAAGTGATTTGGTGAATGAATGAATGAGTGAATAAAAAATACATAAGATGGATAAACCTTGCCTAGGCAGGGTACAGAAATATCTTTAGGTTGACACAACAAGCTCATACATCAAGGACAATGGAAGGTTGAACAATCATAAAAGAAAACCTCCCTATTACCGGATTTTTCACTGTCAATGTTCTAACTAATGATTTTATGATTTGTTTATCCCTGTGGAGTTCACAATCTTTCCCCGTGCTCTTCATCCATCCATCCATCCATTTCAAAAGTCCTGAATTGACCCACCAATCGACATTGTGGCATTCCAACATCAATAATACACAGCTCAGTGATAACCTTCCTGCTTTATTGGAACTGACATTTATCTTGTCCTCTTGTTGACATACAGCCAAATTCATGTGCCACATTAAAAACAGACTCTTTTGTATCTTATTTCTCGAGCTCAAGAACGAAAAACAACTCTTCAATTTCTTATAGTGTTTTGATAAGACAAATCTTCTCTTAAAAAACTGTATACAGCAACCCTTAGCAATATCAACGTCCAGTATTACCTTTGGAGAAGAAAGGTCAGTTCCGCCTCTGCATGACAGAGTAACGCTTGCAACATACAGTATGTATCTACATGCATCTACTCCGACCTCTCTAGAGAAGGAAGTAGATATGAATCCATTAGAGAATTGGTGGTTACTTCCACTGGAGTGCCCAGATAAGATACTACCAGTCCTCGATCAGCACTTTGTTTTAAATTACCAATTGCTGGCTCATCAGTGGACCAGTAGTACTGTATCTGGCAACTGCAGTGGAAGTAACATCCAATTCTCTAATGGTACCATTACTTCTGTGTCAACTACCCCCTGCTTGTTCACGACAACAGCCTCTTTCTGAAAAGGCTCAGTGATATCTTTACTACCACTACTGATATACATGGTGACCCGGGGGTACAGTGGTGTGGCTAGTCAGAGTGGTTAGTGCTCTCGATTCACAGCAAGTGGGTCCTGGGTTTGAGTCCTGGGCTTAGCAAGGGTGTTTCTGTCTTGAGTTTGTATGTTCTCCCGGTGCTTGCATGAACTTCTTTTGGGTAGTTTGGTTTCCTCCCACAGTCCAAAAACATGCACATTAGACTAAATGGTTATTCCAAATTGCCCTTGGGTGTGAATATGAGTGTGAATAGGCCAGCTATGTAACTATGGAAAACATGAGTACATGCTGATCCCAAGCCCAGGTCAATGGGGAAGTTTTGGGAAACACCTGGTGACTTACCCTGTAAAAAAACCTTGCCAAAAAAACCTCTTTTGTAATATAGGCATCAATAATTAGATTTGACTGAATAGAGTGAGTGAATAACATAATGACCAGCCAGTTTAATACTGGGTAAGACATTTCAGACAATGTGCTTTCAGAACAGCCTTCCCCAAGATAGCTCAAGGTTTTGGAAACATTCCTTTGTGATTCCTGTCCATGCTCATATGATTACATCAAATAATTGTGGTAGAAAACATTCGCCACACCGTTATACTGCCGCCACCACCAACAATGAGTACTGTAAGGCTTTGTTTTGGGACTCTACCTCACACACTGTGATGCATCATATACTTCAAATTTGCAGGGAGAACAAATAAGACAAGCACAAAGTCAGAGTAGGAACACAGGTTTTGATGGAAGTTTCTATCTATTTCTGAGTTGCCTTGCCTATGGCCTTGGCGATATACATGCACATTTGCAACCTTGCCTGTTCCTTGCCATCGTGGAGCATGTGGCACCGGTCAGGCCTATCCAGTCTCTCATGTCATCCATCCATCTCCTTTGGGTGCCTTCTTGATCTGGTCTCACCCACTTAAGCCTCCAAAACTGTGCCAAGTAGGCCAAAGGCTCTTTTTATGTGGCCAAAGTGAGGCTAACTTTTGTTTGGTGAAGACAGTGAGAAGCTTCCAGTGGGTGTTCAGTTCCTGCAGGATGGACCCATTTGATCTAAATTCCCTCCACATAACACATCGAATTCTGCGGTATGCGAACATCTCAAATGCCTCAATCCATTTCAGATCATCTTTCTTGAAGGTCCAATTGTTGGTTCCATAGATTTCTTTTTTTTAATTCTAAATAACAAAGTTCATAAGGAACAAGCCTACATTCGATTACAACGGAAACAACAGTGTAATATTTTGTACAGTGTACTTTTTTTTCGTCACTCTTACCCCTCCGTCTCTCACGCTCTTTTCAAACCACAGGCCGTGTATGACTATATTCTTTCCAAGCAAAAGGTAACACTGTCCACTCAGCACAGGAAGGGCAAGGCCTGAAATAACACTTACAACATTATATCTGGGGTCCAGAATATTTATGACTCATCTGCCTTTCCTTCTCTCTTTCACCCGGCCAGACAAAGAAAGACAAACTGAGAAGTAAAGACAGAACACAGTCTAGAGCAAGGCTGGAAAAGACGTTCAAAAAAAAAAAAGCAAAGATTTGGGGAAAAAAGACTAATAGAGAGAGGTGGAGAGGTGAGTGTAAATCAGTCACACCACTGCACCTCGTGCCAAACTGCTGCCACATCCTCTGAATAGACCTCCAGTTCTTCCACAGCTCCTGGGAGGCGGGCAGTCTGAATAAATAGCTCTCTCCAGGGGTTTATATTTGGAAAGTCCTAATGCTAGATGCTAGCGCCAAAATAGAATCTCCTTAGAATTAGAGGCAGAATTTAATTAACGGCACAAGACCACATGCTGATGTATAGAGACACTCTTTAAAAATAAGGCCATTCGTTTCAAATTTGTTCCACTCTCCAAACTCCTTGTACTGTTTCAGACTAAGACTAAGCACATGCTAATAATTAATTACTATATACGATTTACTGCACCATGGTGCAATAGAAAGAGTTGATAGGGTCATTATAACCAATCCATCTTAAGAAACCTGACAGGCGGCATGTTACTTGCTAACGGGTTTGCATTTCACTGCTAACCCAGTTATGCTAGTCACACACAAGGGATAACCTTTTGTAAATATTTACAATCGTTTCATTTTCTGAACCACTTTATCCTTTATTAGAGTCACGGGAAGGTTGGAGCCCATCCCAGCTGACTCTGTGTGAAGGCGGAGTACACCCTGAAAAGCTCTCCAGACCATTGCAGAGCGAACACATACATACACAACCACTCACATTCACACCCATGGGCATTCGAGGATCTATAACTAGCCTGAAGTGCATGTCTTGGAAACTTGGTGGAAACCAGAGTACCTGGAGGAAACCCACGCAAGCATGAAGAGGACATGCGAACTCCACACAGAAACGGAACTCAAACCCAGGACCTTCTTGCTGTGAGGTGGACGTGTAAACCAGTACGCCAATGTGTCGCCATATATAAATATTATATAATAAAAATAGCCAGCAAAGGTTTGACTCACAAACGTATACATCCCCCTTTCCCCGGGTCTCAGATCAGAACGGTAATCACTATTATTTTATGACACAATAATACATCCCATGGTTATACTACTAGTTTTTTTAGTTCGATTTTCAGCTGCACACATCATACCTACCTAAAAATAATAACATACATTTTATTTAGGTATAGTTTTCTTTACTTACGTGAACACTGTTAACACAGTTCATACTCTCACTCATTTGAACCGCTTAATCACACTAGTAGGGTTGCGGGGAGGCTGGAGCCGGCACTGGGTGAGGACGGGGTACACCCTGAACAGCTCGCCAGACCATCGCAGAACAACACACATACACAACCATTCACACTCACATCTAGGGGGAATTTGGAATTAGCCTAATGTGCATGTCACTGGAGTGAGGGAGGAAACCGAAGTACCCAGAGAAAACCCACACAAGCTTACCGGGAACACCGGACTCGAACCCAGGACTTTCTTGCTGTGAGTCAGACATGTTAACGACTACCCCACAGTGCTACCCATTGACCCGGTTTGATTATTAATAATTTAGCACTGGCACAAAGCAGGGAGTTGATGTATAATTTATAATGGAAGGTTACCAACTTGGTGATGCAAGGAAAGTGTATCAGAGCCCACTTGAAGTGTGGAGTGAAGTGAAGTGTAAAGTGAAAAATTGAATAATGAATTCCGGTCTGGAACATGCCTACACGGCTACTTATGGAATATGTGCCTCATCAAGCATTACATAAAGCTCGAATTAGAAAAGATCTGTACAGACTGTACATTCCGACAGCCTTACAAAACTGATTTTAATCCACATTTACACAAAAAAAAATAATAACGTGATTTGTTCTATATAGGTAAATGCAGCCTTCAGCAGCAGCTTGTGCACTGGCCCTGAAAAACCCTGTTCTTCAATCTATGCAGATAGAATTCAATGTCCATGCACTGATTTCGTTCCTATGTATTGAGAATTGGTTTTCCCATCCCGGAGGCAGATTATCCGAGCCATGTAAAAGGCTTATTTTAAGCAGCTTAATAAACATGCATACAGATTCCACTCTTCTCACATTTACTGTATGTTCTCACACATCTGAAACCTTTTAACACCATCACACAACAGTACTAAGTCTCGCACTGACTCGCACTCATTTGTTCAGAATAATTCTTGTTTAAATATAGTTTAGAAATGCTTTTAGAATGGGACAAATATTAGCAATGAAAGACTTTTGTAAGTATACATTAACTAATCCAAGTGGGGATGGGGGGGGGGGTGTCTATGTCAGCCACTAATTAGAAGGAGAATGAGGTCACTGCCCTCAAAGCCCATATTTATGTGGTCACTATGGGCAATACTTCTTAGCTACATCACTCAATCTCTTCATCAAAAAAAATACTTCATTCAGCTTTAATTTCATGAACAATTTCTTAGTCAGTTATATTGTTGAGTAAAACTTGTCTCACGCTCTATTCTCTTTTTATTTCTATAATCCAAGGCAGGCACGAAGAAAGGAGAATCCGTGCCTGCGTCGTTTTAACTAGCCACGCCTCTACCACCTCCTAACTAGCCTATCCTGTGTGAACCACATGAAGCGCTTCCTCAGAACTGACCAATCCTGTGTCGCCTTACCCCAGTGAATGTATCTAAAAAGTCTGAAGAATCATAAAATAAACAGAGAACGTTGCCCACCATGAACCTGTGCACTGTCTTCGCAGGCCTGACGAGGTAAGGGAATGTTTGAGTGGGGGGTGGGGGTACCTAAAACCGGGCACGTGGGAATTTCTTCGTTTGAGTTAAAACGTAACCGTGCCTTTTTTTCTTAATATTCCGTGTACATAAAATTGAAAGGTAAAACTTAACACATATTTAAGCAAATACTTGCTCACGATTGAGATCCGAACCTCAAGAACATCTCTTGGAACGTTTCCATTCATTTACTTACTCGTTCATTCATTTGCGGAACTGTTTATTCCAGCTAGGGTCACGGCGAGGCTGGTGCCTATCTCAGTTACAAAGTACTTGCTTTTGTTGGACACGTTATTTAAATAAATGAACACTTTCTGTTTGCTGTGATAAGCACTACGTATAAACAGTGCTATACGTTTTAATTTGCTAAACTGCAACTACTCCTTGTTAGTTATTCTGTAGGTAAGGCATCTTAGGCAGGGTCGGTGAGGTTCAGAACAAGGCAGCATGTCATGGGCAAGAAATCAGATGGGTTGTGGGTGCGATAATAAAAAACGGGTTTTCGGATTAGCGATTAAAGTCCCAGGCTACAAGCCTCAGGTAGCCTTGAGATAGCCCTGGCTCGCCCTGGCACGATAGTGGGATAGAGGCTACTGGTATGAAATGTGTCATACTACTGGTGCAACTATGTTATAGGACACGGTGCACACACGTTCGCACATTCATTCACACCTATTACAATTTTGTATCATTACTTATACTCTATGTGAATGGTTGTTTGTTTTGCCCTGTGATGGACTGGCGAGCTGTTCAGGGTGTACCCTGCCTTCAGCCAGAGTCGGCTGAGATAGGCTCCAGCCTCCCCACCTTCCCAGTAGGATTAAGCGCTTCGGCAAATGTAGTAATTTACCTATTAGCAAGATTTTAGGAAATGGGAAGAAATCAGAGAACCCTAGGTAGGAGTTGGGAACCTGGGTTCCAACATGGGAGAAGCTGAGCTCAGGAACATAGAACCCTGGAGCCAAAGGCGGCAATATAATCTACACTCTCACCTGCTCCCAGCAAATGAATGAAATATTTTTTTGAAGGGTTATTTTTTGACTCTCAGGCAGGTCTACCTTCGAAGACGAAGCAAATATCATGCAAATAAATACAGATACAGTATTTTGGGGGGTTTTATTCAATCCCTTACCAATGAAGATTCACATGAATGTTCCCCAATTAAAGGAAAGTATGAGCACAAACAATAATGTACGCCGTTTCAGTGGAGTTCTTTCTGTTCTGCCCTCTTTTCTTTTGGTGAGGACACACAAAAAAACATCAACTAGGTCAATGAGACTCATTTAATCCTAAAGCACAAGCTATGGCATAGGGAATGTTTGTATGTGTATATGTATATGTGTGTATGCACTGCTGGTTGTATTTGAGTATCAGGTGCCAAAGTTTAATATTTTGTTCTGCCCTGAAGGCTGAATATTGCTCTGGTCTAAGAATACGAGCACCAGCACTGATAACTGTGTATACAACCATGGATTCATATTGCGCTTGTTTTTCTACAGGAAACAGAATAAACACTGCGGACAGAATGAGACTCGGTGGCTCTGTTTATCAGACCCATGGTGCAAATATGGCTTGTACACATGGTGCTTGTGCTGTATTTACAAGAACCTCTATATCTGATGCCATATCACAGCCAGAGAGATACATAAGCCTACGAGATATTCTTTCCCTCCATGATCCCTCCTTCTCAGCTTTGTACACACATCTTTTCCTCCTCTGCTCCCCTGTGAAACCTGAACATGCCAGAAAGGTTTTATAACAGTCTGCTCTGTTGGATTAATACTCATCTTGGTGCCAGCGCTACAGCTTGAGGTGTAGTCAGAGAGTCAGGATCCAATGCTGGCAGAAAAGTCAACGTATAGATCTGTAAATTGTTATTAGTTCTAATTACTGCAATGGTATTAAGAGGAATCAGAGCCTGGACATGGCAAGAACTGCAAATTTAGATTTGTGGTAAATCCAGCCTGAGAGCTGTCCATCTGAAGCAAAAAGAAGTCTCTATGGTTCCCAAGTGGTGCATCAACAAGGTGTGTGTCTATCAACCTGGAGATCGCAAGTTTGAATCCAGGTTGATGAGTTTGTAAGACCGCCTCCAAATGTGCATGTGTAGCAGTTCGTAAAGAGGCGGGTGGCAGCATCGCATTTCAGAAGGGGCATGTGCATGCTTCCGTTACCTGCTGGTGCGCTACGTTGGTGGTGGATGTGTGTGATTGGGAGGCAACACTTGGGATACAGGTGAAAATCGGATAAGACTAAAATTAGGGGGGAAAAACGGAGGGAAATCATTTTTAAAAAGAAGTCTCTAATAACCCCAATATTTCAGCACAGGATCTGCAGTAAGCTATTACAATACAGGGCAGTGGTGGCTCATCGGTTAAGGCTCTGGCTTACTGATCCAAAGGTCAGGGGTTCAATCCCCAGTACCACCAGGCTGCCACTGTTGGGCCCTTGAGCAAAGCCCTTAACCCTCAATTGCTCTGTTGTATAAAAATGTTAGATGCAAGTCGCTCTGGATAAGAGCGTCAGCCAAATGCCATAAATGTAAATGTACAAAAGTTTTGTGAAAGTGCACATGGATACCCTCAAAAAGAGACTGGACAGGATTGAAAATAGAGTTGTCTGGGCACAGTCACAGTACATATGTCAACAGAAGAAGAAGAGCGTAATGTCATTCATGGTGGAAATAGTGGACATATTATGGTTTGGGGTTGCTTTGCCGCCTCGGGGACTGGGTAGCTTGCAATCATTGGTTCAGCTATTCTGATTTGTGCATCATATCAAATTCACTTACTCACAATCCGTTTAACATCGAGATGCCCACGGCCTGAAATCGTGATAGAAAAGCTCCCTCCACAGACCCTTTTTTCACTACATTCACTTGGAAGTGCAGAACTCTATCTGTCTGAAAGATGGAGTTAATCTGGAGGTGGACATTTCAACAGGAAGATGATCTTAAGCACACTAGCAAATTCATCATGTGTGAATGCCTCCAAAAAAAAAGGGGAAAGGAAAAAGAAAATGAGTTCTACAATGACGTGGCCAAAGCCTAGATTTGATTGAGCCCCACTAGAAATGTATCCAGAATGACCAATATATTATTTTTTATACAACTGAGCAATTGAGGGTTAAGGGCCTTGCTCAAGGGCCCGACAGTGACATCTTGGTGGTACTGGGGTTTGAACCCCTGACCCTCTGATCAGCAATTCAATGCTAAAGAGGATGATACTAGCTTCTGAGACCAAAGATGTGCCAATAGTGTACACATAGTGTAAATTATCAACCTGGAGATCGCAGGTTCGAATCCAGGTTAATGCCGCAGTCATCCGTGACCATGGGAGCTACTTGGCCAAGCTCACACGAGAGGGAGGGATGGCATATGCTCACCAGCCAATCATGGGCATCTGTGAGCTCATTCAAGTGTGTTAGACCCCCCCCCCCGAATTAGCAGTTTATAAAAGATGCGGGTGGCAGCATCACATGTCATGGAGGGGCATGCTTATGCACCTTCCTGGCTGCTGTTATTCATATGGGCTAGAATAAGTGGGTGGGAATTAGACATTAGGGAAGGAAACTGGGGTGTGTGTGTGTGTCCGGCAATTGGTTTGTTTGTTTGGCAGCAATTTTACACAAAAAATGAAGATTCTTTTTCAAATTATTAAGTTCTGGATTTGGGATTTGTGAGATAGAACATGAAATGTGGAATTACAGCAGGGGGTGCTGTGTACTTGTTTTTTTCCCCCTAACCTGGCAGAGGTTTGCGCTCTCCGAGCAGCTATCTAGTTATGAATAGGTTTCATGTCAGGCTGTCCTTTTCTGATTATAACAAAATGGTACATGGTAAACACACATGCAAGTTTAACGTACAGTACATAAGGATTTGGTTGAAAAACATTTCAGATATTCAGTAAACAGTAAACAGTGAACAGTCATAGTTACTTGATCATCTGCAGACTGGCACCACAAGTTTTTTGATCCTTTGTGCGTCATGTTCATTCCTGAACTAATCCTTTTAATGCCTTATAGACAATGATTGCACAAACATGATCCTTTTGCTGTCACCATCTTAAGTTTCAAACAAAACCCTTTTTATACACAGCGAAGAATGCTGACAATACGACAACATGAACCACTAAACAGATATACTGGTAATAGGGTATTGGATCCAATACTGTAATAACCATAATTATATTTAAAAATCCCAACAATTAAACTCTGAAATAAATTTAATAATGTAGTTTAGAGGCTGATTTAGATGTGGACTGGCCTTTGGGAAGCTCAAGCAAAGCCACTTTATTATCTATTGAGTTGCCCTACTAGAAAACAATGAGGACAAAGCACATGGAAAGGAAAGAAAAGAATATAGCTCCGAGCAGAGATTAACGGGTCCAAGCGCTGAGAAAGCAGCATTTTTTCCTTATGTACCAGTGTTGGCATATGGATGTTAATATGCTGCATCACTGAATGTACAGTAGTCGGTTGTTTAAACTCGGAGCCACACGGCGAAATTTCTGTTTTCATGGCGTGACACGTTAAATATGTTAAAAATGTTCATCTGGTAATCCCTCTAAAAGTAATGTTAAAAAAACGTGTTTGTGCCAGATAGCAGTGCTATGACAATAACCCACTGTTGGTATGTGCATGTGATTATACCCCGTCACTGAATACACTGTACTTTTAAACCCACACTGCATAAAGTACAGTGGAACTATGGGTGGCGTGGTGGCGAAGTGATCAGCACGTCCACCTCACAGCAAAAATGTCCTGAGTTTGAGTCCCAAGCTCTGAGAGGGCGTTTCTGTGTAAGGTTTGCATGTTCTTCTCATGCTTGCATGCGTTTCCTCTGGGTACTCCGGTTTCCTCCCACAGTCCAAAGACGTGCACACTAGGCTAAGTGCCCCTAGGTGGGAGAGTGAGTGTAAATGGTTAAGTCTGTGTTGCCCTGCAATGATCTGGTGAGCTGTACAGGGTGTACCCCACCTTGGTCCAGTGTCGGCTGAGATAGGCTCCAGCCTCCCCGCAAATCTAGTAGGATTAATCGGTTCGGCCCATGAGTGACTGAGTGTGAGTGAGTGAGTAATTAGTATAATCAAGGGGATTTTTTTGTTTGTTTTTTGTAAAGAAGACAATTTTTCGGGCCGTGTTTTGTTCCTTGTCTGCCTCTGATTGTAGTTTAGTAGACAGTAAACACGTGTACACCTGATCCTCCGGCTCCATTTGCTGCTTTTGTGTTAAAGTCAGCGTTTTGGAATCTGCAGACGTCAGGAATCAGCACAACTAAGATCGTAACCTTGTTTTGACCCATAACTTCCCAAGCACTCTCCTATTACTTAAAAAAAAAAAATCATTATAAGCGTAATGTACTACCCTGCCAAAGAGCAGGGCAGTTTGGATTACAGCATCCATTTGCTGGGGCATTGCTTTGATAAACTTATGCAATGTCACAACTGTTATTTTAGTCCAGAGTATTAATATTTCACCAGGATCTTGTGCTGTGGATAGGAGAGTTGATGTATTGTGTAAAAGCTTCTCCAGCTTCTTGCCGTTAAAGTGTACCAGTATGGGTCATCCTTACAGCATAATTTGTGCGTATATAATACAGTGATACAGAGGCTTATTTTAACATAAATGACTATAAGAAGTACAAAACTGGTCATTATATCCCATGGATTACTTGCTGTGTGCTAAACTACGAGGGTTAGCAGCTTAGCAGTAGTTTTTCCTTAGAAGTGAAGTCAATGTGTTGGGTGAGGTTGACGTCTTTTGTGGAGACAGTGGATGAGTACCTTGATGAATAGCCTTTAAGGTCAGGACTCTTTCATGACGTTGCCAATACATGTGTGAAACCGATTCCTCGTGCTCCATGAACCACTATCCGAATTTTATATCCGTGCTATCAGTGAAGAAAAAGTCCCCTGATGGGACATCCTGGTCATTCAGTACATCAGCTGACTTCACTTTATTGCCGCTTAAAGGTCGAGTCTTACGTCTTTAGTCATGTTTTTGTTGCTAATTCACTGATTCAGATATACATACAGTATATATATAAAGGCTTCAGAGTCGATTCCGCCCCGTTTGACGTAACGACTCACATGTTCCAGAAGCGTCGTTTACATAAATAAGAAATCTTTAAGGTCAGTTAATATTTCATGGATGATAAAATTACTTTAACAGATTGTAAACAGCTACATGATATATTTACATATGTTGGTATGGGGTTGAAATCTGATCACAGACGATGCTCACCATGCAGTGTTTCCTGTTGTCTCCATCCTCTTCACTAGAAGATGACCCCAAACCTTCCCCTATAGGTTCATATTGACTAGAAAGTGATGAGGACGCCGAGGCTCACATGCCTGCATGTTCTAAAGAAACCTACAATGACCCGTTTCTGATGTAGCAGATCACGTGACCACGCCATGATCCATTTGTTGCCTTTTGGAGGGCTAATGCTGCTCGCTCAAAAAAAAAAACTGGACTTACTATTTCGTTATCTACATACTTGTTCGAATGATTACAACACACCTAGCAGGTAAGATTTAACATATTTAAGTATACTCATATCCTGTTGCTGAGCCTCGACCTGACCAACTGAATCCATTCTCCCGTTATCATCACTACGGACGGACTTTGCATATATATTCTTGCATATCTGCTATATTTATTACATCATACTGTATTCATTGTCAGCTGCATTTGAGTGTTTTGATGTTTTTTTGAACAGATTGATTGACATATTTTAGATAGCACTTTAAATTTCATTGTACTGGTTTTACCTTGTGCGATGACAATAAAGAATTCGGATTCTCTTGATGTTGATGAGCCTCGACCTGACCAACTGAATCAATTCTAGATCATAACACTGCCTTTAGTGGCTTATACATTTGCCACTATGGACGACGGTTGCACCAGTTCAAGAGCTTCCCTTCCTAACCTGACACACCCATCTCTTTGGTATGGGGCTAATCTGGACTCATTTGATCACATGATTTTTTTTTTCCATTGTCAGTGTAATAATGCACTTTTACTATTTGCATGACTGACATTGTTAGGATTGCTGTGTTGTTTTCTCTCGTCCCAGGACTGAATCCATCTGTTAATGAACAGGTCTTGTAGGCGCTGACTCAGCAGCAGGAAAACGAACAGATTTTGCAGAAGTGCAGTAAATTAGCACTGAGGTTAAGCTACCCAGGGTTGGATTCACTGCGCCAGATATATTTAGACAGTAACACTGAATGTGCTCTGACCAAACAGTCCTTTTTTTACTTATAATACATTTAATTACATGGCAGGTGGCACACAATCATTCACATCATGAAAAAACTCAATAAATAAAAATAAGGTATTCCAGGGCAGTGTGGTGGGGGAGTAGTTAGCACATCTGGCACGCAGCCAGAAGGCCCTGCGTTTGAGTCCCGGGCTTGGCGAAGGCGTTTCTGTGTGGAGTTTGCATGTTCTACCCGTGCTTGCATGGGTTTCCTCAGAGTACTCCTGAGCACAATTAGCCTAATGTGCATGTCTTTGGACTGTTGAAGGAAACTGGAGTACCTGGAGGAAACCCAGACATGCACAGGGAGAACAAGCAAACTCCACGCAGAATCCTGCCGAGCCCAGGACCTTCTTGCTGTGAGGCGGACGTGCTAACCACTGCTCTACCGTGCTGTCCATAAAAATTATATCATGAGACACAAACTGATTTAGTTTTTAACCCACCTGAGTTGTGTAGGTGTGATCGCTACTAATACGATCTCTGAGAAGAAATGGCAAGTTGGCCTGGATGAACCACATTCCATTTTCTTACTGATACTCAGTATGAATGAGGCAACTCTCAGACTGTGTGCTCTCAGTTGCATTCCTGGACTAAAAAAAATGGCTAAACCCAAAATTGCCAAATACGCTTTATTCACAGTTCATTATCTCTGTTGATTTTTGCTGGATTCACAAGACTGCATAGTTTAGGTCTGAACGTAGACGTCTGTCACTCCTAGTTTTATTAAGGAGCTTGATATCAGGTTTGTGATGGACTGCATAAGTTGTGGAAGATTACCAAAAATGACTTATAGTATCTTATACTACAAGTC
This sequence comes from Neosilurus mollespiculum, assembly GCA_030014195.1. NCBI lineage: Eukaryota > Metazoa > Chordata > Actinopteri > Siluriformes > Plotosidae > Neosilurus > Neosilurus mollespiculum. The sequence goes on from JAQMYF010000008.1 coordinate 4,008,113, forward strand.
TAGTGTGGTACCTTCACATACTACAAGCTTACTATACCATCCGGGTAACTATCTCCTACTGTATGTACTATGTTTTGTGTGCTAATAGAGGTTTGAGTATCCTGAAACAGCCCATCAGCATGTGGCAGCATTTTGTGCAGCATCTAAACTACAATGACATTGCCCTAAAGGTTCACTCAGGTGAAATGTCGGTGTAGTGCTTAGCACGTCCGCCTCACAGCAGGAAGGTCCTGGGTTCCCACAGTCCAAAGACATGCACATTACGCTAATTGGTGGTTCTAAATTGCCCCTAGGTGTGGATATAGGTGTAAATGGTTGTGTGTGTATTACCCTGCAGTGGTCTGGAGAGCTGTTCAGGGTGTTCCCCGCCTTCACTCAATGTCAGCTAAGATAGGTGCACCCATAGACCATTTATAAGGAAGACAGTGCAACGAGTGAGTTTCGGCGACGCTTAGCAGGCGCCATCTTAGGACCTTACAAGTTGAGTGCCGGCAAATAGTATACATACATACAGTGTCAAGTTGTGCTTGTATTTTTTTTTTTTTACAAAATTTTGACGATTTCATAAATGTCTAAATTAAACGTATTACTTAATTACTCTCTGAACTAGGTATGAACCTTTTGTGTCACACGAATATTAATTATATATATAAAAAACATAACCATTACTTACTTTTTCATGCAAAAGTCACAAATTGTATTGCCAAAGCATCTACCAGTAGTTTAATAGATAAAATATAACACATATATCATTGCAGGCACACTGCCAGCTGATGTTTTCTATATTAACAGAAGTATAAAATTTTTTACACACACACACACACACACACACACACACACACACACACACACACACACACACACAAACATATATATATATATATATATATA